>VUYV01000084.1:722474-740855 GCA_008711295.1 Anarhynchus alexandrinus | reverse complement strand
GTGGCTCTCCTCTGGACACGCTCCAGCAGGTCTATGTCCTTCTTATGTTGGGGACTCCAGAGCTGGATGCAGTACTCCAGGTAGGGTCTCATGAGCATGGAGTAGAGGGGCAGAATCACCTCCTTTGACCTGCTGGCCACACTTCTTTGGATGCAGCCCAGGATGTGGTTGGCCTTCTGGGCTGCGATCGCACATTGCTGGCTCATATTGAACTTCTCGTCAATCAGCACACCCAGGTCTTTCTCCTCAGGGCTACTCTCCAGCCATTCCCCACTGAGCCTGTATTTGTGCTTGGGATTGCCCCGACCCAGATGTAAGACCTCACACTTGGCCTTGTTGGACTGCATGAGGTTGGCTTGGGCCCACCTCTGCAGCCTGTCCAGGTCCCTCTGGATGGCATCCCTCCCCTCCAGCATGTCTACCTCGCCAAACAGCTTGGTATCATCGGCAAACTTGCTGAGGTTGCACTCGATCCCACTGTCCATGTCGCTGACAAAGATGTTGAACAGTACAGGTCCCAGTACCGCCCCCTGAGGAACGCTACTTGTCACTGGTCTCCACTTGGACATTGAGCTGTTGACTGCAACTCTTTGAGTGCAACCGTCCAGCCAGTTCTTTATCCACCTAGTGGTCCATTTGTCAAATCCATGTCTCTTCAATTTAGAGACCAGGATATCATGTGGGACAGTGTCAAACACTTTGCACAAGTCCAAGTAGATGACATCAGTTGATCTTCCCTTGTCCACTACCGCTGTAACCCCTTCGTAGAAGGCCACCAAATTTGTCAGGCATGATTTGCCCTTGGTGAAGCCATGTTGGCTGTCACCAATCACCTCCTTTTTTTCTGTGTGCCTCAGCAGAGTTTCCAGGAGGATCTGCTCCATGATTTTGCTGGGCACAGAGGTGAGACTGACTGGGCTGTAGTTCCCTGTGTCTTCCTTATTTCCCTTTTTGAAAATAGGGGTTATGTTTCCCCTTTTCCAGTCATCAGGAACCTCGCCAGACCACCATGACTTCTCAAATATGATGGCTAGTGGCTTATCGACTTCATCTGCCAGTTCCCTCAGGACCCACGGATGTATCTCATCAGGTCCCACGGACTTGTGCACCTTCAGGTTCCTCAGGTGGTCTCGCACTTGATCTTCACCTACAGTGGGCAGTTCTCCATTTTCCCAATCCTCGCCTTTGCATTCTGCGTCATGGGCAGTGCGGCTGCAGTCTTTGCCAGTGAAGACTGAGGCAAAAAAGTCATTGAGTACCTCAGCCCTGTCTCTGTCCTGGGTAATCAATTCTTGCGTTTCCTTCTGGAGAAGGGCCCACATTTTCCCTAGTCTTTCTTTTCTCCCTGACATACTTAAAGAAAAAAATGATCTGGCACTCTGGGGTTGACCAATGCCTCCAGGCACATCAGACAATATATTATCAGCAGTGGGCAAAGTGGCAGCTTTGATTTAAAATCATGTGCCAATTTGAAAGGACCAAGGGGCTGTTCCCATCTTTTTTATCAGCTGTCCATCACCATTGCCCAGCAGGGCACTGTGGCTCACTGCATCCAGGTAATAATCATATTTTTTTATAGAATTGTCAGACACGTGGATCTGTCTATCCTCATTACACCTCATCAGCACATGCTCTGCACAGGCATCTCAAACTGCTTTACCTCCTGGAGCTCAGATCAAAGATTTGTGCTTTCCACCTGGTGCAAAGAGGCCAAGGAGATCCTCCCACAGATAGGCATGTTTCAGCATAAACACTGCTGGAACATGAAACGTGCACATGCCTGATCTATCTCCTAATTATCTTATCTATAGAATCAGGGTATGTGTACGTCCATCATGTTGCAATGCAGTTTGGGCCTTGGTAAATACCGAAGTAAGTGTTGGGAGAGCTATGGCAATTAATTCAAGGTTCTGGCCTGGTTCAAGGGCAGAGACCTGTCAAGTCTCACAAGGCGAGTGTGAAATTCATGCCCTGTTTTTTTCAGCCCCTCTTGCAGCCTTTGCTGCTGCTTCTTTGCTTTTTGCCCAGGGGGCCACCTCGTGGTGTGCTGTTGACCACAGACCTGCTGACCCACCACACATGGCCTGTGGGCTCTGAAGCTATGCAGGGCAGTTGCAGAACCACACAGGAGAGAAGATGATGAGAAACCTCCCTCGGGTCCAAAGTGACCCACTGTGGAGGGACTCAGGTCATGCCCTGTCAAGTGGCCAGGAACATGACGGTGGTGACCGTAGGTTCAAGAGATCAGAAGATACTGTTACTGAAGGACATCACCTCTGGGGCCATTATGTCTGTGGCTCTTGCCTGCACATTTATTCCCATTTGTACCTGTGCCTTTGCCTCAGGAAAGCTAACATCACATCCATGGGGGAAGCAGGGGGGAGAGTAGAGTGTAGACAGGCAAGGACCATGATTTAAATGACTGAATAATAAATAATATTAAATTTACTAAAGGAGATCCATTGATTTAGACTGAGTCATATGCAAAATAGATTAAAATACCTTGACAAGATCAGCTGTTTCAATTTTCTTTCTCTAGAAAATGACATAAGATTACAGCATTTTCCTTCATAAGCTATCTCTGGTTCCCAAAGACAAATTTAATTCCCCTAGCACACAGAGAAATCACCTCTTGAACACCTTAAGAGAGACTTCATGGATCCATGTAACTTACTTTTTTACAAACAGTTTGAGGTAACTTCTATTCCATTTGCTGTTACTGAACCATCTATAAACTAAGGATTTATAGACAATCTGTATTTTAAAATGCCAAATTATGAAACAAGCTTGTTGTATATTGCCATAGAGATCCACTTGTTGCAGCAGCCTGTACGTACAGTTAAATGTTATTTCTCCTTGGGAGTCCGATAGGACTCTGCTGGACTTGGTGCCAGCCATTTACCTTCTAGAAGAAGTGGAAGTGTTATTTCATAAAAGAGCAGCTAAATTTTATGCTGATATTCTTACTTTTTTTGAAAATATCGGCAAATTTTTCACAACTGATTTAGCTCACTTGATGTTTTTAGTTAAATTACGTCAATAAATATATTTAAATTTGGGCTTTTCCTGCCCACTTTTTTCCTTTCATCTTTTTTGATTGGGAAAAAAGCTGAAAAATGTCAAAAAAGTAATCTTTTGATATTTGTTTTCATTTGGAAAATGAAATCTTTTTTCTCGCTTGAGCACACACACATCTCCATAAAAATAAATGTTCTTAAGCAAACTGCAGAAAGTCCTGTCACTCATCAAGCAGTCATGGCACTAACCTCTAGAGTTTAACATTATTTGAGTTCTGTCTCACACAAACTAGGAAGCAACCTTTCAGTCAGCTTCTTTTCTGTATAATAATGTGTCAGTTGGCATCGAACAAGGCATTTTAAATAGAGCCAGCAGGTGGCAAGTGTTTTCAGGGAGGAAGCCTGCACTTGTGATTTTCCTCACTTTCCTCATTACAGATTTGGTATCTTTAAACTGTAATACTTATTGATTTTCCCCATCCTTTCCTCTATGCTGTGTTGGTCAGACTTGCTGGCTGGTGGGCAGCTAGAAGGATTTGGGGGTCAATAAACAATATAGGAACCAAGTCTGTTGATTTGGGATCTTCGGAGACAAAGTTATTGCAGAAACTACACAAGCTGCTGGGGGTAAAAAAAAAAAAAATTATTTCTTTATGCAAAGATATTGCAAAGATATTCTGAAGTTTTCCAGCTTTTAAGGAAGTTTAAGAAAGGACTCTCTATGTCTTGGCAGATTCATTTGTGGGAAGGTGTATCAAGGAGGGACATCTAGGACATGCCCTCTTCACCTCTGCTGTCTGGGCAAGTTTTGATGAAAGACATCTACCTGTGAAGCACAAGGATGTGTCATTCAGCCTTATACATGTTTTTACCCACTCAGCTAGTGAGAGATTTAGAGTAATAGAGCAAGAGAATCCAGTCCCTTATCTTGGTTACAAATAGGTGTTGTAATTTTCTTCAAATGTAACAAATGAAGTAGAGCACCTGTCTCCCAAAAGGAACACACATCTGAGAAAATAAACTGCAGCATGGGAAATCTTTTACTGGTGAACTTAGTCTTCTTTACTGGATGATTAAGTTGTGGATTTTTTTTTGGTTTTTATTATTTACGGCATCATGTCATCAACATTAGAAAATGGTTTAAGCAGCAGTGTCCCCAAAGTCAAACCATGGCATAGAGAGCCAATAGATTTACTTGCCACAAATCACCTGAAGACACACATTTGCTGTTGGTCCCCAGAGAGGAACCAAAGCTAAAGTACAGTCTTTGTAGATAGTTTCTTCAACTTTAAATTATTTTTTTTTTCACAGCCTGTGACATGCCAGTTTTGGCCATTGAAAAGCATGATGCAAGATACCTCAGTTTGCCATGGCTCCCTCTTCATCTTGGCAGGTAGCCAGGATCTCTCTTGCAAGTTCAGGTGAACAAGGGAAAGATGAGTTCTGATGTGTCAAGAGCTGCTGCTTTGAACGTTGTTTGGTTTTAATTTTGTGAAGCGCATTTCCATAGCAAAATGGTGGGCATAGTAGATGTTGTTTTTTCTGTTTGTTTTTGTTCTTCAAATAAATGAGCACTTGATTACGGACAGGAGAGTAGATGAGAGGAAAAGAAGGGGTAGTTTATTTTTGAGAAGTGTTAGAGATGCTACTGGACTATTCTCTTTTTTTTTTTTTCAAAAGGGAAAAATTTGTGAGCTGTTTAGCATTCAGATATGGATAGAGATTCATTTATATAAATTTGTGTCCAGCATTTTCTTAATGTCAGCCTAGCACACAAAATTTACACATCTATACAAGGGCCCTCCTCTAGAATAGAAGAAGAGATAAATGGGTTTTTAAAGAAATAAATAATTTATGTCTATATATGTCACAGGTGGCCAGAGTCTCTGTGCTCCTTGTGGAGTGATCCAAATTTGTAAAAAGTGAGCCTGGTGTTGATCTCCAGTATATCCACATCCACCTGTTGGAAACTATGGACCTACTCGGATATACACTGTTATATATGAGATAACACATATGTGGTACAGTGGCCTTGGCACAGTGAATAGCAACCGTGCAGAAAACTATCATTGCATTTGGATAGGTTTGCTTCCCACCGTGCAAGTGGCTGCCCAGTGTGGAGTTGACAATACATGATGAGCTGATGTTTGTGTTTATGTCTCTTCAGCTCAGCAAGCTGTGGTATTGAGACCTGCTTCTGGCAGACTGGGATGCTGAAGTACCTCTGGTGTCCCTGGAAAGGGCAGGGGGATATAATAGATATCTATACTAACCACGAATGCCGTTGACAGAGTGAATAAAGCTACTCTTCATTACCTTTTCCATTACAGGAGCCAGGGGCCATCAGATGATGCTTTTAGGATCCAGGCTGGGAACAAACAAATGGAGGTCATGCAGGTGTTGGTAAACCTGTGGCACTCCTTGCTAAGGCATGTAATGCATGCAAAAGCCTTGCAGGAGCTCAAGAAGCAATTAGCCAACTACTTGGAAAAATAATCCACTGAGGGTTACTGACAAATGACGTGAGGTTCAGAAGATGCTCTGAGCTAAAAATAGTCAAAGCCTGGGAAGCAACTCAGGGGGAGCACCACATGTGCTTCACCTGTTATTACTCTTCCCTAGGTGTCTGCTTGGATGGACCAATGGACCCTGTTGGAAATAAGATGCTGCACTAGATGGGTCCTTGGTCTGAGCCAGTACAGTTGTTCCTATGTTTTTATGTTCCTCTTGAAGGAGCCTTGGAGTGCCACACCACCTGCAAGCGTGGTGTCTGAATGTGACCACACGGAAATTGGCTGCTTGGGAACTTTTGCTTTCTGAGACTTTCCCAGGTCTAGAAGGGGGAGAATGTAACAAGCCAGTCTTCATTTTCATTGCTTTCCAATGCCAGGCCCACAGGACTACCCAGATGCTCTCTAAACAGATTCCTGATCAGTAAGAACTTATGGTACTAGCAACCCCAGATAGGATCTTCCTGTTTTTTGGTTTATTGTCAACTGTTTGGATCAGACCCATTTCTGGTAGGGAATTCAGGGTGGGGAGCACAGAATAATTCCCTTTCCCAAGGTCATCTCA
This sequence comes from Anarhynchus alexandrinus, assembly GCA_008711295.1. Classification (NCBI taxonomy): domain Eukaryota; kingdom Metazoa; phylum Chordata; class Aves; order Charadriiformes; family Charadriidae; genus Anarhynchus; species Anarhynchus alexandrinus. The sequence continues at coordinate 734,763 of VUYV01000084.1, read as the reverse complement.
ACTGGTACAAAATAAGACACAGTTCATAAGATACAATGCAGCTTTAAACAGTCCTCCCACTTTAAACCTAAGAAATGAAATAGCCTTACTGGCACTCAGGGTACATAGAAATTGTACAATTTTAACTATCCTGCCTTTGGGACAGTAGTTTAACCTTCTAATATGGATTTGCAAATGTGTATAAAAATACTAATGCTTATATAGGTTTTATCAGGCAAAAAATAGACCATACACTATGGATACACTTTCATTGGAATATTGGTGTCCACACAAGAGGTTGTACCATAATATTATTGCATCAAGAAAAAAAAAAACCAAACAAAAACAAACAAACCAAAAACCAAAACCAAGAACACTTCCAGCATGAATTGCTCTGCTAATAGAAAAATATATATAGGCTTAAATGACTTACCAGCGCAGTTAAAATCTTACCTGACTGAAATGGCCATTTCTGACATCTTACTGAATTAGGTTCTTTACAGGATCACCAAGATGTGACCCTGTATGCTTCTGCTTGGCTCCCACCTGTACGCTGCTGTCACAAACCTAATAGAGTCTTCAAAGAGATTTTGGAGAGCAAGTGAGGGTGAAGTCCCAGTGAGTACTACACAGGTGAAGCCCTCCTTTAGCCTTACCAGCAAGACTTGTAGGAAAGGCTGTGCCAACCTGTCACCTGTAAGGAGAGGCTGTAACAAGGAAATGATAAAGAACAATGGATGCTTTTGCTGCTTCTTCAAACAGGACATGGCCAGAGTGATCCTCCATCACTCTTAAAGACCTTTAAAGCTGGTATGATTCTGCAGGAAAGCACTTAGTCACTTATGCTCCTCACATTTCCTTGTCCTATAATGGCTGAAAAAAACTATGGTTTGCTTGCCACAAAAAAAAAAAAAAAAGCATCATGCTGGAATATGCCCTTTGAATTTTGAAGTGACCTTTTTTTCTGTGTTTGTTTTTGTCTCTACGCCTGTTTTCGTTGCATACTTTCTTGCATAAAATATGAAAAGTTGGGAATTTTTCAGCACAATAAGTCCAGTCTTCTGACATAGTAGCAGTATGCAAAATAGCTTTCATATTCCAAGTAATTAGGGCTTTGATCACAAATTCTTTTTTACTCTTCCAGTCCTTCCCACCCTGTAGCTTCTTGCTGCTCTTTGGGAAATGAGCAAGTGGTCTCAGTGCAGCTTCTGGTGGGTAGAAGGTGTCCCCACTGATAAATATCTCTGCAGGAGTCTCAACGTTAGTAGGGCCAGTACAGAATGGCATGGATGGACTGCCACACAACTTGTCATTTTTATGTCCTCATGCCCATGCAATCAAAACCATTAATGAATTCATTGCAGCAACATCCATGTGCAAGAGCTAAGGTGTACAATTTTTGTTTTACAGCTGTGCAATTGAGGTGCTGAAAGATAAAGTGTCTTGCTCAGTGTACCATGGGGACCATGCCATTCTCATACTTTAATCTCAAAATGACCCAGGAACATCTCATCCCACAAGAGACATCCTCAAAGTAGGAATCAGCTGCTATTCTAATACAGATGGTGGGTCCTTACAAGGAGTCATGAGGAGATGAACCCATTTGGCCACATGCACTGGACCAGCTGAGGACCAACAAATTTGAAAGTGTTGACCTTTGCATCCTTCACCCAGATGAAATCTCTTTACAAAAATTAGCAGCCAAAACAGGTGTTGTGTAAACCTGCATCAGAAGGCGTAAATCACTGCCTCTTTTTACTGGGTACACGGAAAGACAGCATTTATCTCACAGAGAAGATGTACGAGGCAGATTACTGAGTTCAGGGCACTCCTGCAGATGGAGGACTGTGGTGTTGACGGTGGCCAGAGGGTGGTAGCACTGCACAGCTGAAGTGCCATGGCCTTCTGCAACTGAGGAAGTAGGGCTGGGGTGAGGGAGCCTCTGATGCTCCTGAGTAGCTGAGGAAGAAGAAGAGGTAATGAAGTTGGAATAAATGGTGCAAATTTTAATACCAAAAGAGTGTTACTAAAAATAGGCCTTATCTTTTACACTGCTCTTTCCTTATTCCTTCAGCATTTGTGTTATACTGGTTTCCTCCTCTTTGTACTGGAGGACGCTTCTCTGCCCTCCTCGAGCTAAGGTAAAAGTAGCTGTGGCTTCTTCATTTCTTGTGAGGAAGGAGGAAGGAGGAAGAAGAGGTAAAGGTGGTTTTTGAAACGAAGCGGAACCTTTCCAAAAGTGTTTTACTTTCTTAGGCCCTAAAGACCCTGTGCTACCTCAGACAGTGCAATCCACCGGCAACACTGGTGGCTATTTTCTGGACTTCTACTTTTTCAGATGACACCCCTTCTGGTGTGGCAGCTGCAGGCTGTCAGACACATAGTTTCTGCCCTATGGCACATGATGACCACAAACAAATGACCCCACCAGGATAGTGGACATGTGCAGCTTCCAGACAAGGATCTCAAAGCACTTTGCGAACCTACTTGGCCTTGTGAAAGTCTTCTGGAGTATAGGTGTGTCTCCATTTTGTAGGTAAGAATTGTTACCTTAATTTTGCTGAAGGAGGAAAGCTGAGGAAATAAATTGTCTAAGGGCACAGACCACACCAACGCCAGAGTCAGGGCTATTGTGTGCATGCCTGTTTGTGCACATGTGCATATATCAGCGTGTCTGCCTGTTAGTATTCCTTAGCTTGTAGTTTAAAGCACAGAGGATCGAAATCTCACAGCCTCCACCTGTCATTTTACTTGGCATTATGCATTCCAAAGCTATAAAAAATAGATTTGGGCTGCTGACATCAGTCATCTCTTTTTCTCTCCTATGCCACTGAGAAATGTGTGTCCCTCTCTGTCCTGCTCCTATTTCAAGTTGCATTTATCGTAATAGTTTAAACTGGGATAATGCATTGGCCTCACTGCATGACCACGGGCAAGTGGTTTTGCTGCTCCTCACCTCGGTTCTCCCACAGGTGAAATGAAGGTAGTGACTCTTACCCTGCTCTGTGGAAGGCTCCAGGGTCTCCATCTGCTATGCAAGAGACAATAGCGTGGTTATAATTGCCCAAGCTCAGTGGAATGTCTTTGTCTGCCTGCTAACACAACAGCTTTCAAACACCGCCGTGCACACTCTCGTTGGATTTTTTTTCTCCTTCCCCTTGTTGCTCTTTCCTTTCCTGGTGCCTCCCCTACTCTCCCCTAGGCCTCTCTCAAGAAAATCTACCTTCTCTATTGACCCATTTTCCTCCTCTGGTTTGTTGTCTGCCTTCCTTTCGTAGCCACTCGTATCAATAGTTACTTCACCACCATCCCCTTTCTTGCTCCCCTCCTCCGAAGTTCTCCCTCAGCCCTGACACTTTCTCCGGAAAGTGCCGTAGGCTATTTCTAACCTTCCTTCTCTCATCAAAGCGCTTGAGAAATCAGCTCGCTTTCATCTCTCAGCAGGGAGGCTGCCATGCCCCCTCGGTTGCCGGGCCGGGCTGGGAACTGGGAGCTCCTGGTTGGTGATGGAAGCACCGCCACTGACTCACCCCCTGGCCCCTGGCAAGCCACTTGGCCTCTCTCCTCTCCTAGCTTTAAAATAGGAGTGATAATTACACACTTACCTCACATGGGTGTTGTAAAAACTTAATTACCACTTGTAAGATGCTATCTAAGAGTTAAATGTGTCTTTATCTCTCGTGGTGGTAGCTGTGACCACTGCAATCTGCACTTAGTTCAGGCCCTGGCATATAAAACTGCCTTCCCCAGGCAACCAAAGCCTTCCCTCCTGGTCACAAAGGTCCCTGTGCCATAGTCCCCTGACACAGAGGAGTCTTCCTGGCCATGGGCCATTCTCCCTCGATAACAGGCAGGCAGGCTGAATTCCCCTCCAGTCAAGGTCACCTATCCAGCCACTCCTCTGATCACTCTGTCCCTCTCTCCCCCCCTGAAATCGTTGGCGAGGACTCTCTTGAGCCAAGATCCTGGTTCCCCTCTCCTCTCGACTGCCCTTTCCATCCTCACCCATTGCCTCGCTCCTCCCTTCCCCTCTGCTACGGCTGACAGGATCCGTCCAAGCTGCCCTTCCTGCTCTTGTGACTCTTTCTTCCTGGCTGCCCCCTCAGCCTGTCTCAACTGGTAGAGCCCAAGACTTAGCCTCCACTTTCCTTGGGCAGTGGCTGCAAAGATGGGTCTGGCTAGCGAGATGCTGTCCACCTGTGAGGGTGGGAAGGGGTGGTGGACCACTTGCCGGGCGGGCAGCAACAGCTATGCTGCCATCCCACCACTGTCGGAGTGATGAACCATAGGCTGTGAGGACAGCATAAGGCAGTGAGCAACAGTCCAGAGGCCAGCGCCTCTGTCCTTTCACGCATACACCTGGGGGCTCCACAGTCTGGTCCTCCAGCACCACCCATGCTGAACATTAAGCAGGAGCAGAAGCATCCTCAGACACTGCCCCTGCTCATTGCACAGAAAAAGGACACAAAACCCGCTGAAATCCACAGGAAGGGGCTGGCTGGCTCCATAGCCACCAGAGACCTGTGCAGAGTTGGCCCCAATAAGGTCCACCCACCTCTGCGCCTCTTCTCAGTCATCTCCCAAGCTAATATTGGGGTCAGCTCAAATTTCCGGTCTTGATTACGCCACTCCCTACATGCACCAAAAAAAAATCGTCAGCAACTTGGGCTGATTACCACCTCTTTCCTGTGAGAGGGCGATCTGTTTGCTGTGATGGAGATTGCAGAATATGCAGTGCCTGAAGAAGCTTCAGTTAACCCTTCTGGATGCCAACCTGCTTTTTGGAAGTGGAAGACAACAACAGAAATAAAGGCCACTTTAGATCAGGGCATTCAGAATGACCTGCAACTCAGTGGGAATAGAAAAGTTGTTGGGGGGTTTTTTTTGTATTCTTGGCCAAAATCTTTGTCTTTGGGGTATGTTTGGCAGTTTCTGAGCTGAAGTTATAAAAGGCCGTGAGGATGGAGTAAGACCTGCGAGTGGAAACTGTTTGCTGCTCAGCTATGGAGAGGCTACTGCGTATCCATAATGCATGCACTCTAAACTATATCCATAAATGTCAGGCATGATTTAATAGGCTATAAAATCCTACATCATGATGCCACTGGAACTATTGAAAATAAAAGCAGATAAATCACAATTCTGTGCAACAAGCTGTACTTACGCTGCTTTTTTTTCATTTACTGGGGTTTCACTCTGCCCCTTGCTGAGCACGCACTACTCTCACTCAGCCTTGGGTTGAATTTCCATTTCCTTTTCCTTTTCCACTTCCGAGCTTGAGTTTCCATTTCAGCCCACTGGCTTTACAGCTGTGTGGTCACGCCACTGTAAGCCCCTGCCCCGAAGAGTGCAGAACTGGGCAGAAAGGTGCTGAGCTTCCACAGGCTTGGAGCAGCAGTACCCAATTTTTTTTTCCCCAGCAATACTGGGCCATTGTTGTAAGCAGATTGACTGCTGTTGCTCATATAATGTTATTCCTCACATTAGATTATGAGCATTAAATCTACTAGACAATGTTTATCTGGCAGGAAAACAATTTGTGTCACTCTTTTACTGCCAGCAAGATATAGAGTTACGATGACATGGATGACAGAGTGTGCACCGCAACTCGGAACGGGCACGACAGCTGTAATCCTGTCATCCCGTGAAGAAAATGGTGCTGAAAAGGGAACAGGGGAGGCAAGCCTGTGAAAATATTACTAATAGGAAGGATTGGGTTTTGAGAAAAGTTTGCTTCACCTCTGCAGCTGAGGTGAGTGAACTGGAGAAGTAAAAACAAACCACAGTACATGCAAAATGTAAATAAACTCGGACTCACCTGACGCAGAATTTGAGCTCTGTCCCTTCAGCTTCTATTTTTTGTTTTTGTTTAGAATGCTTCACAGTCACAGTAGCTTGATGGGTTTTTTTGACTTTTACCTTGTGTTTCATCATATATCTTATTACTCCTTAATTTTCCTGGTCTGAATCATGTAATTACATACGAAATAGGAAGGTAGGTGGGAAGGCAAGAAGGGAGGGAGGGAGAGAGAGAAAAATAAAAAAGAAAAGAAAGAAGAAGAAAAGGAAGGAAAAAGAAGAAAGAATTTTTCTGGCATTCAAAATATGGGGGAAAAGTTTGAAAACTTGTACAAGACAAAATCCAGAGGCAAGATAAGAAAATGCAGAATCATAAAATGTACAGAATTTTCAAAAATAATTTTTCCCCTCAACATCTTGTGATTTTGGGGTGAGAGGCAACTAACTCATTATTTTGAACTCCTGAGGTTGTCAATATTGACATACACTTCACTGTTCTGGGCTAGGCAAGAACAAAGAATGACGGTATAGCTTATGTCTGAAATTGGTAGCTGGGGATCTAGCACTTTGCAGAATTGTCTTCCAAAAATCCTATTTTTGGTAACCTTTTTTGCTTTCCCTCATTTACTGGTGGTTTTGCGCACCCTGTGGAGGCCTGCCTGCTCAAGAAATGAGCCCGTGTCCATCGCAATCTCTGTCTGGCATCGAGGACCTCGGTCCAGGCTCATGCTTGACCAGTGTAGCCCTGCCCCTGTCACTTCATGTCTTTGGGTGATGCCGGGAAGTTCCTTGCATATCTGCAGAGATTTAAATTCCATTTAAACAACCACCCCGCTAAAGTAGGTCGAGCAGAGAGGTTTTGCCCGGTACAGGCCAGCCTCTTACCCCAGCTCCTCTGCAGCTCCTTGCTACTGATCTTCCCCCAGAAGACTTCCCTCTGTTCCTCTTAGCCCTCCCAGGCTCAGGAGCTGCTCTCCCTTCTCTGGAGAGCCTCCGATACAGCCTGCCTGGCCTTGCCCATCTCCAGCCACAGGCAAGTGTCCCCTGCTTTTAGTCCTTGGCCCTGGCAGCCCTTCCACACATTCTGTCGGGGCAAGATTTCATAGGGCCAGGGCACAGAGTGGCACCTGGCCAAGCCTCTCGTCTCTTTGGTAGTGAGCAAGAGGGCTACAAGCATGAGCTGAGGGGAGAAGCTGCATCTGTGGCTTTGAGGGTCCACAAGAATCCAGTTTAAGTTATCCCTGCCAGTCTCCATCTGCTTGCACCACAGCGAGGGAAACTGAGCTGGCTTTAAACACAGGGATACACACACACAGACACACAGGTGATATATTCCTTGTGCTTTTTCCACAGTGCTAAAGGCAGCTGCCGGCGTGGCCAAAGGAGGGTGTGCTGTGACCTGCACAGCAAGCACAACAGTGTGGGATGGGGCACTTTTACAGGGTGCTAGCCCTGGAAACTTTCCCTTTGTGGCACCATACTGTAACCAGAACACTAGAAGTGGTAGACAAGGACTTGGCTGTAACAGCCTCGTGGTGCCACGGTGTTGCTCCACAGTGGTATGAGAGGGGCCCGTGGTCCCATGCAGTTTAGCCCAACCTGATAGTCAGGTTTAGCTATTGCCAGGTTGGTGTCACTGGAGTTTGTGCTCTCAGGAGCCCTGTCAGGGCCACTCACTGCTTCGTTGTTACGTGCTGCAACATGAAAGTATGTACCAGGAGTAGCACTGTCAACATGTGTCTAAGCGGTGACTTGTGCAATGCAGTCTGCTTCTCAAACGTGACTGTATACTTGTCTCTCAGAAGATGCCGCACTGCTTTGAACAACGAAGAGAAGTTAAATCAGTACAGTCCTCAATCCCCCTTCCCCTTTCTCCTCACAGAATAGTCACACTTACAGCAGTAGAAAAACGTTTCTCTTCTTTACAGAAGCGACATACTAAATGATTCAAAATAATCCAGTATATGACAATGTGTGAGGATGACATAGCTTAGAGCATCAAACATGTTCAGGGTTATTTTTTTACGTATATTTGCTGCTGGATGAATAAGTGTCATACCAGGATTTTTGCATTTCCATTTTGACTGTTGTGGGTTTCTGAAGTGGGAAAGCTATGTGAGTGCCTGTGTAAATCGTATAAACATCTTTATATCGAAATGCCTGCAGCTTTAGGGAATGCACGAGTATTGCTATTTTGATTTAAAAGAAAAACCAAACCAAACCAAACAAACCTTTTACCAAAGTCATTATACTGGTGCAAATCCTATTCATAAAGCCAGCCCTGAGCATTTAGAAGACCACTGAATCTCAAAGAAGATTAGGCTCTTAGGTGAACAAACAAGAATGCAAATAATATGGATATAGCATTTCTCACTCTAACACCTCAGACTGAATTTCATACATATTCCTAAAAAGCCAAGAATTTGGGACTTCTACCACAAGAAGCATTAACCTGGCTGAATCGTGGAAAAAGGACTTGTCTGAGAATACGAAGTGAAAGCTAATCTTACTGCTAATGATGAAAAGCAGCATGACTGATGCACACTAGGGCCATAAAAAGCCATTCGGTTTCAGAAACCAATTTGGTAAGGGAAAAAGAACCATAGTGTTAAATGTGCAATGGGGATCACAACCACAGCATCTCTGTGCACCAATTCTCATGGATTTCCTGGTGTGTCCTCAGCACCAAAAACTCTGTTGCATGCTAACATCAACGTATCCTTGCATGTTCTTGCAATTTACTACTGTCTCCTACTGCATTGTGTTCCTTAAGAGCTTGATCCTGTCCCTCAGTCTGGAAGAGTCAACTCTGTTGAGGCTCAGTAATGCCAGCAGACCCATCAAGTGACTATTTGTGTCTGCTCAAACATTGGAAGCCAAAAATAAAACTAGTAATAAAAATGAGGCAAAGAAGTGAGCACTAAATACGTGAGTCAGTTAAGTTGTGCTGGGGAAAGATAAAGGGAAGGAAAAGATAACAGCGGAGAAACAGTAGAATGAGTTAATGATATCTTGGCACTGGGAACTAATGAGTGCCTTTGCAAATACAAAGAGGAAAGAAAAAATACTACCATCAACAAAGTCTCCTTAATAAAAGTAAAATACGCCTGAGGTACTGCTCTACACTGCTGAAACCAGAAAACCAGTATACAAAAGAAGAAATTAAAATATTGGCTTTCGGCTGGATGTAGGTTCCCAAGTGTCTAACTCCTTTGGGAAAAAGTCACCAACATCCTTTAGGGACATATGAAAAAACTAGCCTAGCTGTTGAGAAAGTGCAGGTAGGAAGACATTAGGAGTCTCATGGCTGTAAAAGAGGCCCAGGTGACAGAGAATCAGCGGAAGCTGGTATGCAGATGCACCACTGTGGACAGAAAATGAAAAGTCCCAATGGAAGGCTGGTTTGCCTCCTTTTCTTCAGGGCTTGCTCTATTTTCAGGGACAAACTCTAGACCAGAAAATACAAGCATCCAAAGCCAGATTTTCAGGCCACTACAAGGAGAAAGAACATACTTCTGCCTATAGGTTTTCTCATCCTGCTGCTGCCACCCAACATGCCACCCATCTCCCTTTCCTGGCAGAGCCCTAAGCAAGGCAGGAACTTGGCCTCACTTCACAGGCCAGAGTACAGTTATGGGGTTTGCTGCCATCTATCCAAGCAAAAAGTTAGGGGATTTCTGGCTAGGGTGTCAATGAAAGGTGGCTCTGTGGGATTGTAAATTGTGCTTTTAACTAAAGGGTCCTCCCTGGAGATAAGCTAAGCAGTAGCCTCTAGGTGAGAGGGAAGGAAACTAACTGGGAGCCTGTTCAAGGTTTAATATGAGCTAATGGACTTCCTTTCCGCTCTGTGCAATCTCCACGTGGAGCAGAGCTAAAGGGGAGCTGACAGCTGGAGAAGCTTTCTCCTCACATTTCCAGAGCAACTGTCCTGCAACCACAGACCATCCTGCTCACCAGGAGATTTGGTAGCATTTTCCGTCTCCTGCAAGAGCAGCAGCTAGTACCATATAGTGTGAGGTCTCGAGAGATATAACTAATGAGAAGAACTGCGGGAAATCCAGTCAGAGAAACAAGTGCAGAACAAGGAGCTAAGACAGTATGAGGAGTATGGCCCTCCTCATTCAAAGATGTTCTCCAGTCACTGCGCTAGTATCTGGCTAGCGCGGTTGAGGCATATTTGCTTTTGGAGGTACAGGCAGACCACAGGGTGGTGTGGCATGTGTTTTGTTCAGCCACGTTTCCTTTCCCAGCTTTCTTACAGCAGCTTCAATGGGATTGACTTCTGGCTGGAAAGGCGCCACACTCACACCTGTGGCCTTCTCTACACATTCACCATTTCTCTCACTACCTTTTCTAGTTACCATGCATTGAACTCACATTTAGTGGAGCAGCGGGAAAAAAGAACAGAAGGAACTGGAAGAAAACAGCTCTAAGCCACGTTGTGATCTTGGACAGATACTCGCAACCATTCATACTGGTTGAGAGGTCTGCCAAGGAGGATTTGTATGGGCTGTTAATCAAAGTGGAACAGCAGATATCAGTGACCCCAGAAGGAACAGATGCCAAAACTCCAGGCAGAAAAATGAGACTCAAGACACATAGCTTCACCACGATCTCTGTGGAGAGAAGCAGATTGCAACTGCACTGCAAGAGGGAACGCTGAGGAGTAACAGGACCAAATCTCATTCAGGGTGATGGCAGATGACAAATTTTGTACAAGCTTCTGAGGCAGCTTGGAGTCAAACTAAACTGGGATGGGGTTTTGGCTGCATTCACAAAGGATCAGGCAGATACTTGTCCCTAAATGCAGGCACCCGTGGAGTAAGATGATGATGACCAATTGGATGGGAATCAGAGAAGACCAACGGCAATGATAAAGTGGCTGCAGGGACCAATTAATGAAAGGAGGTAAGAAGAATGAATGGCAATGGCTAGGAAAAGAAGTGATACCCAGGTGCAAGGCACAAACAGCCAGAGAGGAGAAAAATGGTTCAGGGGGGTACAATACCTGGTTATAACCAGGAGTAAACCAGGATTCTAGTAAAACTAGACAAATATCTTCCTGACCATGGGAATTGTTGGACTGTGAAACAGCCTCAGAAAGAAAGAGGTGGAAGCCCCATTACCTGAGGAATTTAAAACGAAAGTGGACAGATTGATCAAGCATGTGCTGTAAATCCTCTGCCATCAGGGGAGCAGAGTAGATGACCCAACAGGTCTTTTCCATCTCTAATTTCTACATTTAATATAAGGAATCGCAAAAAAACTCGCCAACTTGCCATGAGATACAGAATAATGACTCAGCACTTGGGGAAAGCCAGTGGCAATCATGCAGGTATAAAGGGAAAATGTCACAGTCACAAAGCAGAGAGAATAATAGGGAACAGAGCGGCGTTGTAAAAACAATAGAGAAGCAACAACTCTACTCCAGCAGTTCAGCCATGCTGAGGGAAGACAGGTAAACAGGAATCCTTTATTATTGAGTTGGCCCTATATTAAGAAAGGGTTGTTGGTTGCTAGGCTGAGAGGGAATAGTACCTTCCCTCCCTCTTCCTCATTTAGTTTCAGGGACTGGCCAAAACGAAGCTGTAGGAGGCTGTGGGGAGCTGGTCCTGGTTTGCAAAATGGCCTGTGGTAGCCCACCACGGGATGCCTACCGGGAGATACCAGCAGTCTCACCTCTTAGCCATGCAGGTGAAGCAGCACTGCATTTGATGCAAGCATGCCACAGTTAAGCAGACACCACAAAACATGAGCTAAGGCTTGCTTTAAAACACCATGGTAGGATTCCCTCTCGTTTCCTATTTTCGGCAGCACTGAAGCACTTAGTAGGAGCCTGTTCTATCCCAATGCGCAGCATCCTTACAGCAGACTCCAGAGGCGGTTCTGCCTTGCAGTGAAATGGGCACAGGCAGGACTAGGACTAGGCTCTCAGGTGTGCTCGGGACTTGCAGGTGCATCCAAAAGCCAGCCAGGACACCGAAAACAGCCTTAACACAAAGACTCAGATCAAGACACAGCCAAGTCGCCTTTTCCCTTCCCCCCTCCATGGTTTTCAGCCCCTCCGTCGGGAGGGCTGGGGCTGTACCCCGTCCCGCGGCTCCAGGAGCTGAAGGGTGAAGGACAACAGCGTAATCCCATCGCAGCTGGCGATAACGCACGTTATATACATAGTACGTCACCCACACGTTGCGGGTGACACAGCTGCACCCCGAACCTCAGTGCTGAGCCACGTGCGGCCCGCTCCGGGGTCTAACCCTCGGCGGAGCCCCGGGGGCTTCCCTCCCCGCCTGGCCGGAGGGGTTTCCCCGCTGGACGGCCGGTCCACCACCGGGGCAGGGGCTCGGGGAGCCCGGCCATGGGGGAGGGGAGAGGAGGGGAAGGGGGAGGTGGACGCGACCTCCCGCCCCCCCCTTCCCCCGGGGGTCCCTTCAGCTTTGCAGTCACGGGGGTGGTGGGCTGTTCTGTGGGGCGACGGGCCGGGCCGCGCGTGGGGCTGGGTGGGGGGGGG
>VUYV01000084.1:533525-721575 GCA_008711295.1 Anarhynchus alexandrinus | reverse complement strand
GGGCAGCTCCGCGGGCCGCGCCGCGCCCGCCGCCGGGCGATGGTGGCGGCAGTAACTTCCCCTTGAGGGGACGGGCCGGGTCGGGCCCCGCCGCGCCGCGCCGCGCTGCACCGTGCCGCCGGGCCGGGAGAGGAGCGGAAAGTGGGGAAAGCCCGAGAACTTCCCGTCCGCCCGCGCCCGCCCCGCCGGGCTTCGCCGTTTCCCTCCTGAGAGATGTCTGAGGCTCCTGCTCAGTGTTGCATCAAGGTAAAGCCCCGTCCCTCTGTCCGTCCCGCTGTCTGTCCGTCCCCTGTCAGCGCGGGACGCGCCCGCCGGTGCCCTTCGGGCNGGTTGTCAGCGCCGTGCGCCCGCCCCGGGGTGGGGGACACACACACACACACGCACCGCAAAGCCGCTGCGGCCGGGATTCCGCGGCGTGCCTCTTCACGGCAGGAGCCGGCGGCGCGCTGGGAGCTTGAAAGGGAGCCCCGGAGCCCGGCCCGGCCCGGCCTCCCGCGGGGCTGGCTGCCCGCCGTCCCCCGCCAGCAACTTCGCAGAAAGTTTTCTGCCGTCAGGGAGATGCAGCCGCTGCTGCTTCCACCAACAGTGGGCTGTGAGGCTTGCTTTTTCTTATTTTGCCTTTTTTTTTTTTCCCTTTAAATATCCGTATTATTATTTATTTTTAGTCCCTGCGTTTACTGGCATCGCTTGCCCGTCAGCAGGTAGGGGAGCCAGGGCTGTGCAGCCCGGCCCCGCTCTGCCGGGGCCTGGGGGATGCGTTTCTCTCTGGCTTGGCCGGTGGAAGAGGGGGTTTGCCCCGTGAAGTTTCTCGTTTTAAGTGGAGGCAGTATGAAGCTGAGACAATGGAAACAAAATCGAGTTTCCTTTTTTGTCCAGACCCTTCCTATCTAGCTGCCCACGAGAAATAGTACTTTCCTCTCTCCCTCCCTCACCCCTTGGTTTTGTTTCAGTCATGCATTTTTCTCAGGAGTCGCTTTGCCTTGTTGCCAGCCAGAATCTCCCTTCTGCTCGCAACTAACTCTGCCCGAGTAAGAGTGCTTTAGCGGTTGTCTCTCCCTGCCTGGAAGGAAAAGGTGACTTCCAGACTCTCTCTAAGGGGAAGAGCCTGGAATAAACAGTTATATATTCAGCTTAAAAGCATGACACTGTTTTGTTTGCTTGTCTCGTGCGTGTCTGTGTGCATTTATGGTGGGAGTCTTGCGTGTTATACGGTGTGACCACAATTTGAAACCTTCTTGGTGTTCTTTTCTTGTGCTGAGTTAAATGCATTTGGGCCTGTGTTCTGTGAAGTCTCGTAGCTTAGAGAGTCTAGTTAGACTTTTCGTAACACGGACAGACAAATTGGATAATGGGGTATTGTATGCGTGTTACAGTATGGCAAAATGCTAATGCAGGCAAAATGTGTACAATTAACTAAGCAGATCCCTATATGTATAAACTGAAATATTAACTCTTTTTTTTTTTTCTGGTAAGCCCTGTGGAAAGGTAGGATGTGTTCTCTGGACAGAAGAAAATGAATGTGATGAAAAAATAGTGTCGTATAAGTTGTGTTTCTTTGTTTTCGATATGTGTCGTTTTGAAAATATGAGGCGTACTTCTGCTTTTACTGAAGTCAGCGACACTACTGTTGATTTTGGGAATAGTAAAACTGGTCCTTCTCTAACCTGACTTGGGTATGTTATAGAGTCATACTGTAAGGGATCAGCTACATAGCAGGAGAGATACAAGGAAACTTCTATTTGAATCTTGAAGTAATTAAATGCCCATTTTTTATTACATATGGAGAGATATTGGACAGCTGATTTTTTTTTTTGAAGTGACTTTCTAAACATCGTGGTCTGAACTTACGTTTATTTTTTTAATGTGTGATTTGTTTACGTGCTGACCCCTGAAGTTATCTTACAGAAACTACTGTTGTTGGCTTCTCTGTTGGTGATTATTTTAATAGTTTCAAATATAGAAAGTACGTGTTTTCAGGCAAATGTGTATATCAAATGATAGCATTTCTTCATCAGTCAAACCATTCTGGGTACCTTTCTCTTCAGTTTTTCTAACTACCATTGTTTTTTGGATGCTTGTTTCAACCAGGCAGAGTTAAAGGTGGTTGTGATCAGCAGCTGAATGTAAGAGGGCTTGTTAAATGGTAGTGTGATTATACAAGTACGATCGATTATTTGTTCAGCATGCCAGTCTGTCTCGTGGCACAGAGTGTGAGGTCGAGGCAGAGGAGCAAGCTCTGCACCATACTCCAACTTCACTGCTAAGCTGCTGTGTTGTTCTGAAAAGTAGCCAAGTATTGTGCTGCGAGGGTGTTGCAGAGTTTCATTAGGAGCCTGTGAACTGGAAGCAGTGGTGCCGGTGGATGTATTTTGTATTTATTTATTTTTTTCCCTTCCTCCTTCAACACGGGGCAAGGGTCCATGCAGTAAATGCCACAGCAACTGGGGTGGTGAACCATGGAAGGCTTCAGTGGAGGGAGTGAAGGCTAGTACTTTGTTTATGCCTGAGCTGCTCGCTATCTCACCTTGTTAGAGAAATGCTTTAATAAGATTTAGGAAAATTTTGAGGAGGTGAAGTTTTGGTATATATTTAACTACTGGTAATCAATATAAACTTGCAGTAATATCTCTGTTCATGTCAAGTATTTATCAGTATGTATGTGTGATTGTATATTGATATATGTTTGCTTTGTGGCAAGAATGTGTGCTTACTTACATTAACTCTTTCTCTGAGAGAGGAAAAATATAAAGCCTAATATCCCGATCTTGCCAACGCTTGGGTGTGTACTTGCCTGGCTGATCGCAAGCAGACCTGTTGTGGGAAGGAAGTTAAGTGTGTGCGTGAAGAGCTTAAAGCTGTGGAGAGAAACCATTGCTGGGGTTCAGAAAATAAGATCTCGGGGGTCAGAGATGAGTGTGACCCTCTGTGTTCGCTACAACTTAGAGCATCAATGTATTTTCTGCATGAACTGATAGGCTTCAAGCTTGTGGCAGACTCCAGCCCAAGACGGCCTGAAGGCTTTGACTCTGAGGTGGGTTGGGAAGGGACATCTGGTGTGGTTGTCATATTCAGGCACTTTTTTCATCCCAGCTTTTGGGATGTCCCCATTGGTAGTAAACCTGTTCCTCTGATCCTGAGCCATAGTAGTTAGCTGATTATATTATTGTAAATACTGCCATGATGTTGGCACTTGTTACAGTATTGGCAAGTGATCCTTATGGCCTCACCTCTCCTCCCCCGGCTGGGAGAACTGAGGCACAGGGAGAGTGTAAATGTCTTGGCAAAGGCTTACATGAGAGCAAAAGCTCAAAGGGAGACAGGACTAGAATTTTAGACACAGGTGACAATTTTTGCGATTAATTAAGGCCCATGTGGTGATGAGTTCTGTTTAAAACTTCACTTGGAACTTTCTGATTGTGAGGATCTCCCTATTTTTTCCCTGAAATTATACTACCTTGCAAATATCACTGTGGTGTCATATGTAGGCTCAAAATTCAGCAGGCAAAGAGAAGGGTCCCAAAGGGCGCAGTTTAATTTCTTTATTTTCCTTTTTATAAATCTGGCACTTTCAGTTGCTTAGTCTGATTTACCATGCGACCATATGAACAATTGTGTTGGCAGAAGCATGGAGTTGTGGGAGAACTAAAACTGGGAATATGGAGTGTGGGGGGGGATCAGCTGCTTCAGGTCTCCCAGACTGGGGCTTCTCCAAGCCCAGGCTCCCTTGCATGCGCCTGGCAGATGCTTGAGCCGAGAGTGCTTTCTGTGGGCAGCGCTGAAGGCATGGAGCCTTCCTGCGAGTCGGGTTTCACAACTGGCTCCAGTGGTGATTTTATGCAGCTGTATACTGGTGGAAGTGAGCACTTTCTCTTGCAGTGAGCTGTATGTAGTGGCCCGTGTGATTGCATGGGCACCACAGGAGTCGGCACAGAACCCTGTAGCTTGAGGACTTGTCTCACTGGTGCTCATTTCGGATTTGAGGATGTATTTTGTAATCATTTAAAAAAAAGGAAGAGGAAAAAACAAACTGATCGTGTAAGCCAAAGGGCAAAGAATCAGCATAGTGTTTGAGCTTTCGGTCTTAATTGGCTTCCCCAGATTTACTTAATTTTTAAGTTGTGCTTTATGTCTCTTAATACTTCATTGATGCTGTTTTTGCAAAGAGTGGTCTTTCCTACTGAGGGCTTCCCATGCTGAGGGATTGTTCAGCACCATGCAGCCAGATTCCTGTTACCCTTAACCAAGGCTGAGTATTTGTTAGTGCAGAGTATGTTCCTTAATATTTATTAGCAAACTTGTGTACTAGGAGTAGGATCCTTCTTCTGTTATTGTCAATGACAAAACTCTCATTAAGCTCAGTGGGTGTAGGATTGAATGGGAGAAGACCAGTAGAAGTACATACTATTTAACACCTGATTAATCACTTAACTCCTTGGCACCAGCTAAATTTAATCCCTCTGAAGCAAAATTTTACTAACACTGCCCCAATTAAACACTGGTCATTACTATTCACTGTGTCATTACAGGTCAAGTCAGTTTCCTGGGAGGCAACCCATTAAAACAGCAGCCCCAATCTGAAATGCCCCAATTAAACAGAGGATACTTTAATGATAATTTACATGCATATTGCAGCCTGTGTCTCAAAGTGCCTTTTGGAGGGAGGTGGCTAAGCAGCGCTCTGCTGATAGAAATGATGATAAGCGGGAGATGAAGTCTTGTACAGTTACACAGAAGTGAGGTGTCTGCCTTTTCTAAAAGTTGTCTGGGTCCTTGAGTGCTTGCCTTCTGAAATCTTCTGATAAAAGCTTTCATAATAACCTGCTTATGGCAAGAAAGGAGAGCTAAGGCAACCTGTGGTTTTGGCCAGTAGTGTGGTTCTGACCTACAATCCAAAAATTGGCTAATTTGTTTTTCTTTTACATGCATTTGTTTTGGAGTATTTGTGGTTCTGTGCCTTCAGTTGGGCATCCCCAGAGCAACAGCAATTCAAATGCAAGTGCTTCTGAAAATGTTCGCTTTAGCCTTTGCTTTCCCTATATGTGAAATGGGCATAAAAATAACGTACATACCTCTGCAGGGCAGCAGTGAGGCTTAGTATTTGTAAAGCAGCATGGAAACAAATTGTTTTTATTACAGAAATCAGTGACAGAGTGATCTGATTTGTTGCTGGCTTTTTAGTCTGGGGGTGGTTGTTGTTTGGCTGTTGGCTTTTTTGGTAGGGGCCACCTACCTCTGCTGAGCAGTTGGAGAGAGCGAGATACTACTACTTCACCATGTCACTATGGCAGGATCAGCCACGTGCGGGCAGGGTGGTGTTTCTGTGCCTGCAGCCCGCATTGAACTTGGCTTTGGGAGAGGCGGGCACGTGGTGCAGGCGTAGCTGTCCTGCCACAATCCTGCCCCTGGCCCAGGGCAGGAGCGCCTGGGAGGGACGGCAGTCAGATGTGACTGCTGGAGCAATCCCTGCCGCCTTCCCCCGACCACTGTCTTTCTCAGGGCTCCCTGAAGCTGAATGCAGCGCTGACTGCATGCTCGGTTGTCCCAAGTGTTATTTTTTCCTGGGGGTAGGAGGTCATCCCTCTCTGTTAGATCAGAAACACCTTCATCTGACAAGGGAGGACTCACTGGCAAAGGCAGTGGCTGGTGGTCAGCTGCTAGCATCATCACAACAACTAATTTTTAGGTCACAATGTGTCTCTGTGACTCCTGAGGTAAGGAGGCCACCCAGAACAGACCGTGGGTGGGATGTTCCTCTAAGCAATTGTGAAAAAGCCAAATCGAGCCCAGGTATGTGCTCAGGTCCAGCCTGAGCAGAGAACAGACAGGCCACCAAGACTCCTGTGCTTTTAACAACAGGGTTGTGGCAATTGATTCCTGCTATCGTGGGTTACTTTTTTAGATTACAACCCAAGCCAAATTTAGACCATATTGGTTCTGGTGTTACTGAGTTGTCTTCAGGCAGTGTTTTGTTGGAGCACAGAGGACAGCTACTCTCTTTATCTACTTCTTCAGTAACAAATGGAACTCAAACCTAGATTATACTGATTTTTTTTTTTTCCCCCTCAAAAATGCCACTCCTGGCAGGAAAATAAATGCAGAAAACTCCTGCTGAAGTTGAACTTGTTTATGGAATGTCTGGAGCAGCGGTAAATAAAGGATTTTGAAAGGAGTTAAGCTTTTCACTGATAGATGGTATTGCTTCTCTTCTGTAATGCTACTGCACTCCAAAGTGAACAATTAAGGAAAGCTATAAATGATTCTTCATCTAAACGATTTTCCAAAGGTTATTCCTTGTTAAACTGCATGCAGTTTCTTTGCTTCAGTGTTGTTCTTGTACAGTTTGCAAATACTGTCCTGGTTAAGACAGTCTGGAGAGAAAATAGGTATGAAAGAGAGAGAGAGAGCCTCACTGTGGTATTTATGTTGGTGTTCTATGGAATGTTTGCACACGGAAATAAATAGCATTGTAAATCGTTTTAAAGATGTGTATAAAGCCAAGAGTAGCATTGGGTGTGACTGCAAGAGTTAAGTGTTAGTACACTCCACAAAAATACTTTGAATGTGACAACCGGGCTTTACATGTTGAACTATTAACAGCTGGCTAATATTAAATCCAGAGTTTGAATGTTTAATTTTAAAATAAAATTAAATGTGGTTATGAATAGGAATGATGAGTCATTTCTTGGTGGGTTTTTTTTGGGGGGACACGTTGTTTGGGATTTTTTGCCTGCTTTTGTTGTAGGTGGTGGTTTTTTGTTTTTTTTTTTTTCCTAGCTAGCTCAGGTAGGGTCTGATCAAGCTTGGAAATTATTTGTTTTGAAAAGTCTTGAGAGTTTAATCTGGAGGAAACCAACTGGCATCCAGTAAGGAGTATCCTTAAAACTGATGGAATGCAGCAGACAGTGAGATTCTTTATATAGTTTGAATTTCAACAGAGTATGGTTGAAGAGATTTTTCCATTATGTCTTCAGTGGGATCCTCCAAAACATCTATTAACAGAAACTAGGAATGTTTTCTAAATGGTATGGGATTCTGTGGAAATCCAGGAGCTTGGAGTTCTACCAGATAAATGAAATGTTTAATAGAAGTGCCAGAGATAGTAGTACTAGAATTCAGAGACAGATTTATCCAGTTAGTACTGCCACAACAAGGCATTCAGTATCTGCAAACCGCATTTTCCTTTTCTTTCTCCATTTTTTCCTTAAAAGGACTTCACATAAAAGTGGTTTCCATCATTGATGGAGCACTGTGAAGCTCTGTTGGTGTGCTTGGAGGTCAAATGGAGCAAACCCAGCATTACAGCAATATTGGGGAGCTCCTTCCCACTTTCTAGAAACTCATCTGAGGTCTGTGTTGGGATTTCCCCCCCATGAGAGAAGTAATCCTTTTTTCTTCTGTTGGATTACAACTGGAGATTGCTGTTTCACCATATTCCCTCTTGAATGGCGAGTTCTCATCTTCCTACCTACCCTATGCTTTAAAACACAGGCAAAGCCAAGCCTTCTAAGACCTGCCCAGGAGTTCAGGTTTGAGGTGTGAGGAACTGGAGACTACCCGAAAAAAACATTTCCTGGCAGACAGGTCCTCCCTGCCACATCTGCGAGAAGCTGCTTGGATTATTCCTGGTGGGCACCACTGCCAACTTGAAGCCTGCAGAGCGACGGGGTTAGCGCTGATGGACCATTGTCAGCTGTGCCACTGCCTTCTGCCGTGATGGCTCTGGTCCTGGCAGCCTTACCGCAGCTCCAGAGGACCATCTCCCTCCAGTTTAGAGCACCGTTGTGCTCGGTCGAGCAGCCTGGTGTAGGCACATGTAGGTCCCAGGTGCCTGATTTGGGCTGCGCTGTGACTGCGGAGTGATGGACCCACCATCTCCCTGGGGGTGAGGAAATAAAGGGCTGAACTGTTTTCACAAAGGGACGAGGATGCCCTCATTCCTGCTAAGTCCCAGGGTGCCAGGAAGGGCACCAAGCTGCAGGAACAGGAGTGCTGATGGGTGTAAAAGATGTTTCTCAGTTGGCAGTCTGAGTGGTTGTGCCACTGTCAAATGACTTGAGCAAATGGGTTCTCTGCAAGTGGACTTGGGGAAGACTGTGGGAGAGGCTTCCAGGCGAAGAAGGTTATGGGCTGTAAAATATTTCATGGCATGTGGCCTGAGATATGTATTGCACGTCACACAGTAAACACCGGGCTCAAACACGCTGGAGATAGTGTCTTAGCAAGCTACCTCACACCAGCTGAGTCATCAGAGCCATCCGTGACTGACCATGTGCTGGCTTTTATTACCTCCCAACTGGGACAAATTACAACTTCTTTTAAACTTCATAGTAAGAAGAGAGTGGATTAATAGTGTATGCACAGCCAATTAGCACAGCCAACTGAACCGTGTTGACGGGCAGTGGCTGAGTTTTGCAGGCTGAAGTCGGCAGAAAGTGCTGTATTTTTTTGTCCCTCTTGGTAGTTTTGAGCGAGGCTGTGTCGGGGCTCTTCTGCTTAACAGAAACAGTGAGGTCTCCTTAAGCTGTTTGGTCCTGTTGGCTGACAGACCTCCCAGAACTGGTCTGTGAGCTGGGGTCATATTTTAGGAGATGATTTGGTTGGTGAATAAAAGAGAAAACTGAGCTCAGTTTTCAATTTGGGGTCAAATAAGCAAAACCATAGTGGAAAAGGAGCAGGGAGTAAAATAGAAATTACTGCTATATTGCAGTTTGAATTCATGCAGTGTATCGGTTCTGATTGCAGTGTGCTTTTCTGATTGTTAGGAAGGTTTGTAGTGTCACTGAAAAAGATACAGAAATGAGCTGTGAAGTTGCCTGGGGAAACTTCCCATAGGAAGAGAAGCTAGGTTGCCTAGGACTCTGGCTTGGTAAGGAGACTGCTGAGCGAGGTATAATAGAAATCTATAAAATCACACAGTAGTGTAGTATGGTGAGCAATTATTTCTGATAGTACAAAACTACAGCAGGCAATGAAATTACCAGCCGGCAAGATTAAAACAAGTACTTCTTCCATCTGTGTTAAATTATGGAACTCACTGCTGCAGGATGCTGTGGAGGCCAAAAGTACAAATGGATTTAGAAAAGAGGGTAGAGGAATACGTGGAAGATATTAAGCCTAACAAACTGTATGGGGGGGTTGGAAACCCTATAATTACACAGGGGAAAGATTGCTTTTTCCTGTCCGTTAAGCCTTTCCTGAAACAGAGACTTCTTGTCTTTTGGGGACAGGATCCCAGGCAAGTTATACTTGCTCTGATGGTGTATAGGCATTCAGATGCTTCAGTGTAAAATTTTGCACCCTGGAAGGCTGGTCTCAAGTGCTTATTAGTCTCCTCCTGATTGTTTCCGAAGTTTCAGCCCCAGCAGTCTTGATTTCAAGAACACTAGTTAATTGTAAGTGGGAAGAGAGCTAAGGAAGAATTTGTGTCTGTGACTCAGAGAAAGTTGTGAACTCTGGATTGCTAGGACTAGCAAGAGATTGGCTTTGTTGCTTTAAATACCCAGATTCAACTGAAAGAGGGGAAAACCTTCAGGAAATACATGGAAGAGAAATTACAGATCAGCGTTTGGAAAAGGGAAGTTTTCTGGTTATGGGGAAGAGATGTTTGCTTCTAGGAGCCAAATGTGGGTTGACCTATGCTTTTCCAAAGGTCTCTCAGTTCCCATTATCACCCATGTGAAATGTGTTCCTGAAGCATGAACTCTTTTTCACATATGTGACAAACAGTGTCCCAACCAGAGCTTGCAGCCATGGGCATAAGAGTTGCTGCTTTCACTGCCTGGCCAAATGTTGCAAACAGTTACTGAATTGTCTCACTCGCTAAGAAATGCTGTCACTTGTAGAGACCTTGCATCATGCTTTGATTGTGACTTCTTTTTGTAATTTCTCTTTTTTTTTTTTTTTAATGGCAAACAGAAGAATGGATATACAAAATAAATTCTGATATTGTTTTGCATGTGTACTTTTTAGATATTTTTCCTAAAGAGAGAGTGATTCACAGTGCTGGATAGGCATTAAAACATTGATATGCAACTAAATATGGCCTTTAAGCTAAATTTAGTTCTCCTTTCTGCTAATGTATACAATGTCCACAAGTATCTATGTAAGTAATTGGATAGCTTCATACAGATTTAGTTAGGTTTTTATTTTGGAAAATAAATTACTTTGTTTCCTGGCTGATTGATTTTATTTTAATTTTATATGCTGTTTATGACAGGCTGCATTTGGCTTTGCCGTGAAATGTAACTACAATTGCATTCTCCCCCATCAAAACCCTGAGCATTAAAAGTAGTTCTTAAAAAAAAAAAAAAAAAAAAAGTTTTGATAATTGTACCTGAAAAGGAAGTACCTGCTATATTTTGAGGTAATATTACTGAATAAATAACAGGCTTTCTTATTAAGCAAATGAAATAGTGTTTTCTTTTTAATTGCACTGATTGTTTCTTGTCATGCTGATCTAGTATTAGTAGATTTTGCTCCCTCACCCTCATTTTTGTTTGTTGACTGGAAGAAGTAAACAAGCTTCCTGTTTCTGCAACTCCAAAGCATTTTCCAACTTTGGGTAAACTAGTCATTGTAATGAACTAATTGACTAAACTGAAAGAAGAAAATATTCTCTCTGTATCTGTTGCCAAAAGCTGGCTTGGCTCTTTGGCAGGCTCGGGCTCTAGGTGTACAACAGTGGGTCCCACTTGTTCAAATTGTAGGACTTTCTTTTATGCTTTAGCACAAAGTGTTGTACTTGGGATTTACCTTTAACATTATTTTCTGCTATTATAGTTATGACTGGATCTCAATACACTTTAGTTTCAAATTTCTTAGGGTTTTTTTAAGTGAAAAAACCCCAACCTTAAAACTGAAATTTGAAAGGAAGTGGCTTAGAAAAAATATGCATGTTTAGACGCAATACCTTGGTGGATCTTGAATACAGTGCTAGTCAGAACCTCTTTCTGTCCTCTGCATGTTATCCTCTGTACTGAGTTTTCATTTAATGCTTTAGTGGTGAGACCCATCTTCTTTAGCCGCGGAGGCTGAAGCAATGGAAAATCAGATGACGTGAGGGGTATTTCTCCAGTTTAGTGTGAAGGTTTGGCTTTGCAAACAAGAGGGAAAGCCATCATAGATGCATCACAAGCCTCCTGGTTCCAAATGAAACCAAAACCCTTATAGTATTAGTGCTCCTGGAAAGAAAAAGCTCTGAAAAAACAGATTTTAACTCACATCCTGTAGTAGAGGTGTCTGTATGCTTTCTAAGATACTCAAAAGTCTCCATTAGCTCAATGTTTTAATATGTTTGTCATCACAGTCAGTTCCCTGTGAGGTCTGAACTAGGATTGCCCTGCTTCACAGATGGGGAGTGGAATGGCTTTGTGTAGTCTCTAGGTACATATATCTGCAGCAAAAGAATGCTGTGCTCTCCCAACACGGTCTCCTTGGGCCCTTTGCCTGCAGCCTACTGGGGACTCCTCACTATCTGCTTGGCAGATGATACTGTGCTTAGGCTGGCCTGTCCTATCACTTGTGCTTGCCCTGCTTGCTTGTTGCAGTGAGAACACGGTCCAACTGTGTGTCCCTAGGCGGTGAAGAGTTATGCCACCATCACTTCAGCTAGTCCAGTTATAAGGTGAACTTAAATACTGATGAAAGAGAGGGCTAGTTGCATTCAGTCTAGGCTGGTGTTTCCTAATTCCCCATCCATTTTCCATCAGCGGTACGCAGAGCACTTTGTCGTATGCTAAGTACTCCTTCAGCTGTATTGGCCTCCTTTTTGTTGAAAAAGAGGAAAAAAAAAACCCCTCCCGCAAACAACAACTGAAGTTCTGTCACTTTCTTAACTTCAATTTAAAAATAAACATAGGTAGACCCAGGTTGCCAGCAGGTGGTTGGCACAGCAGTGAAGAAAGTGTGAAAGCTGTGGATCGAAGACATTGAGATAGCTGCTTCGGTGATTTGCGTGCGAAGGACACTGATCAGCTTGCCTGGAGTGGGGCTTAGTTTTAGAGCATGTTTAAATTTAAGCATTGTAGGGAGCACATGCCTAGTTAAATTTTCATCTTCCAAAGAGGGGAAAAAAAAACCCCAAAACAACAAAACCCAAAATACATTTAGGGAATTAATTAGTAGAGGTGGTTGGAATGATAAGTTTTGGGGATGGAAGAAGTTCCATTTTTGGGTTGCTTTCCCTGTAATGCCTGAGGAACAGAGCCGCCCTGAACGGTCTTGACTGGTCAGCAAAATTTTTCTTGCCCGTTGTTCAAATTACTTGCTCACAAAAATGAATGGCTTGTTGTTATCTATATTCTGGAAATAAAATAATTACATATACTTGAAAAACAGACATAATTTGTTCAGAATTTGCCCCTGTGGCTTTTCTGAGAAAACAGTTTATCGTAGTCTTGAAAACTCCAACAAACTGGTCACCTGCAGGATTTTCTAGTCACATGCTGGTGTTGATGAGAGTCCAGGTGAGCAGTCCTGCACTTCAGTGTTGGAGCTTGTGTCTTGATTTCCACCCAGGCTCCCAGAGTACGCTGCTTTCAGCCCATTTACCTTCACAGCCAGACACACAGAAATTTGAAGATATGCGGCGCTGCTGCAAGATGTGAGCTTTGACATGGGGTCACACCTATGTAGATAGGGAGCTGTTTGAACCAAACAGAGATCTGGTATCTATATTTCTATACACCTACGCTAAGCTATGGGACTGGAGGTTAGTGGAGGAAGGAAAACAGGAGCCAGGGAAATAGGGTGGGATTGAGAGTGAAGGAACTGAGAAGTGATGGGGAGGAGTTTGCCATGGCAGCAACTGCAAGGAGCTGGGCCCATTGCAGACTCCTGCGGAAATCACACAAATTTGCTTTAGAAGGTCATGAGAGGCAGAGGCAGGGAGAAGCTGAATCGGGAAGGGTTATTTCTCATCATATGGGAACAGGGGAGGATCAGATGAAAGTGTCTGGCAGTTATAAATAGGGGGAAGTGTGTTTTCACCCAACATACAGTGAGGTTACCAAACTTACTGCCAGGAGTTGTAATGTAGGGCCCAACAGGCAATTGGTTTCAAAAGACAGTTCATACTAGATGGATTTATTCCGGACCGTTAATTGCAAAGATACAGCTGCAGTCCTTGGCTCAGAAAGCCCCTAACTGGAGGGCTGCTGGGGGAGTGTGCAAGGGAGAGTTTATTCCTTATGCTCTTTCCCTGAGCATTTCCTGCTGGGCGTTGCTGGAGATGTGGAGCTTGAACAGACCTTTGGGCTGACCAGAACTACTGTGTTTTTCCATTTTCATTTAGGCCTTTCATACTTCGGTGCTGGACTCCCTACAGACGCCTCTGACAAGTGGAAAATAGTAGTTGAGAAAACCTCTCATGTGAATCATAGAATCAGACCTTCTGCTCTGTGATGTTTCCTCAGCAGAGGTAACCTGACCTTCTGAAATTCATGAGATGAATGTTCTTCAGGTTATGAAGGACTTCTCAGTGAATTTTGTTCGGGAAAATTCTTGGGGATTTTCCTGTCCTTGACTCTCCTCTTGGGCTGTGATGCCATTTATTGGCATAAAGTGCCCTGACCTGTTTTATTTCTCTAGGTTTTTCCCAAGATTTGGCTGACAGAGGGTGGAAAAAATAATTAGATTCTTAGATAATTCAAATGCTACGTGCTGTGTCAGCCGCACCTCTTCTGATGGCTGATAAGAGACAAGTGAACACAGTTCCTTGCAAGAGGAGCATGCATTTGTTTGGATAGCACAAACACATAACCACGTGACTGTATGGCTGATGAACAGGTGTTATACAATACAGGGACAATTCCAGCGCTTCCATTAATTTATTCCATCAGCATGCCTGAAACCTGCTTTGGAGTGACTGTCTTGATTTGATAGTTCAATCTCTTTGCCTTTCAATCCCTGACTCTGCTTTTTAAGTTCCTAATAGCTGAGAAAATTGAGGAGGACGTGTTGTTTGCTGAGTGCCTGGACTTCATTTTTCTGCACATGATGATTAAGAAATGAGTAAGCCAGTAGACAGGACCTTCTCGTGGGACCCTGTGTACACCAAATATTTTTCTTCAGTGCAAGCTGAGCTTTTTCTCAAACCATGCTTGTCCTGCACTAATGCAGTTAGCGGTCAATTAGAACTAGAAGGGTGAGCTTGCTAAAAGGAAAAAAAAGAACCCCAAACCTGCAAATGGTTGTGTGTCTTTTACCAAGCCCCAGATCTAGAGTGGTGTACTACAGCAGGCATATGCCATAGCAGCTTGCTCTCATGTGGTACATACTGGTTTGTCTAGGCTGAACTTAGTTGTGATGTCTGTGCTGCACAACCTGCTCACCTTTAACTGTCTCCTGAGGTCCTGTCCCACTGCACCAGCTTGGATGGTCCATCTGGGGACAGGCTCTTCCTTGGCAGTTCCCAAGTGCTGGCTGTAGAGTCTGAATGTCTGAAGATGTTATACCCACCACCAACACAGTAAAACAGAAGCAGAAATTCCCCAAAGATGCTGATAGCTGAAGGAATTCTATTTTCCCAGTGTTAAGCACAAACAAGTTAATTTTATCATTCCATATAAAAGTATGTCCACGTACGACGTGCAGAGTCTGGACATGCTCTTTCCTAACGCAGTGTGTGAACGCAGCAGTAACCTGATCCTGTGACCAAGGACTGTATTATTTGCCCAGGTTTTGTAGATCATCTTTAATTTCTTAGCGATATCCTAGCTGTTCACACTCAACTGCTTAACTCCTGAATTTCCCACTCAGGCTTTGGGTATCAGTATGGTTCATGGTGCTGCAGGAGTGGGTGCTGGAATGCCATCTGTGGGCAAATGAACAGTTAACAATGCACTCTTGAATTAGCCCTCATTTTAGGCTGACTGAAGCAGGGCTAAATTTTCTCATGCCTGCCTTTTCTAGTTCTCAGCCTGCCTATTTCTCACATTTCCAAATGAATAGCCTATTAATTCATGCAGTTGCCATGCTGTGTTTTCCTTCAGGTTTGTACCTCAAGTTTTACCTCACCTTTCAAATGTTTGAAGCCACAGTCCTTAAAAGTGGTGGTGACAAGGCTACTGGGAAAACACAACCATTGGAGACTGCAAAGTCCGTTTGTTCTTCAAGTCACTTGAAATAGGAGCTAAATGGTATGCCTGGTTTTAGAAAGCAGCAGTATTCTATCTGATCTTGTCCTTCCAGTGGAAAAAAAGGTGAGGGTTTGATAATCTATATGGCAGTACAGTAGTAAACTTGGAGTGATTTAGACCGTTAATGGAAAGTACTTTAACTTTGATTTCTTAGCAGTGTGTCAGATGAAAGCATAATCTTAGCCTGTCTGATTTCCCATTGCTGCTGGCTTGCATAGCATCGGCCTAAAATGAAAAGGCACTGCACAGATCCCAGTGTGCAAAAGTAGCAGGCTGCTCGCATGGCCAGGTCGTTAACTTCCTTCCTTCCATTTCTTGCTCTCAAGTCTTGCTGCTGTCCATTGTTAATCATTCTGGCTGTGGGCTCATTAAGAAGCCCTGAACACAGAGCATTTTTCCAGGCACAAGTCATTTGTGCTGAGATGTTTGTTTCACCTGTGGCTAACTAGTGTCTAGCCTCCTCCTGTTTTGCCTCTCACTTGTATGCTCTGTCATTGCCCTTTTCACAGAGTAAGGGTATTCTCCCTAAACTCTGCCCTAACTATTTGTTGGTGTAAAGTGCATGTAGGATGTCATGGACTATATTGTCAGGCTATGCTGTAACCTGTATTCTTTTGAAGTATAGTGGGATTTGGCATCATTTGGGGTGAGGCTCTTTAAGCATGATATGAAGAAGAGTCCTGCTCAAGATACAGTGAGGCAAGTGAAAATTGTGACTTGCGCAGGGGTCCTGAGTCTTCATCCTAGGTTGGGTCTGCTCGTTCCTGAATTCTGCTATGGTGTGGCTGTATGCTACTGTCATAACATCCTTCCCTGCCTCTGGCAGTGTCTCTGTGAAGGAGTATTTGCCCATATACAACTTTTGGCTGACATGAAGCTGGTTACTTCTCTGCAGGTTTTTAACCATTCTTTAAAGGCACTACAAAAGTGCACCATTGTTATTTTGCTGAAGAAGTAGTTTGATGAAACTCTTAATTCAAGATAAGGTGGTAGCACCCTGAAAGATCTTGTCCCACCCTTCCCCTTCCTCCTCCCTTGGGCTGGCACAAATGCTTGGGCGGACATGCACTTGATAGGGCAGCAGATCTGGATTAAAATGGACAACTTGTGCTAGCGCAAGGCAGAGCATGGTGTGGAGGTGGGAACGAGCAGCTGGGAACATGAGGAGGGCAGGGCACGTTTTTTCAGTGGCGGTGCCAGTTGATCTGGGATTAAAGCGTTGATGAAACTCAGAATAAAGCTTTGGCCAGATCTGTGTTACCTGACATCAGAAGCAAAGCTTTTAAAGTTTCACGCCTGCTTTCTTTACAAGGACTGTCCCTTTAGGCTAGATAGAGTAGCTACAGGAAAAGTGGTCACTGGTTCAGGAAAACATGGTGGTTCTTGTGCTGAGAAGCCATCTCTCCTTTTCTTAAGCCAGCAGACACTGAGCATCTGAAGCAGCATGGGTTGCTCTTCTGGTATGAAAGGTAGAACTGTTGCCTGGAGGTCTGAATGCACTTTCTGGTATCAGTGCGAGGCTCCGCTGCTGTCATCTGTGGACTTCCAGCCATGCCATGACTTGCTTTACATTTCTGAACACACCTTGGCTGTGTCGTTTAGGTTTAATTGTAGGAGAGTGCTGCTTTAATAAATGGGGGCACTTGCACGTGTTGAGTTTTCTGAGACAGACTGAGAACACTGAATGCCAACCCCCTGACTTTGATTGCAAATTTATGCTGTTCTGTACCGCTGGTGCTGACAGACGGTCTGGACCTGTTTAACCATGCAGCAAAGCGTGAAGTCCCTGTGGGTCAGAGGAGGAAGTTCGTCCCACGTGCCTAATCTAGAGGTCATTTCAGAGTTTCAATTATCTATTAAAATTGTCTCCTCGAAACATGCAAACACAGAAATGATATGTTCAGTCCATAAATGTTAGCTCTTTATGAGCCATGTTCACCGCAGCTTTCCTGGGAACTTGGTATATATGCCCTGTATTGGATTTGGCGTGAAAGGTATTTGTGGCATCCTTTTTATGGAAAACTAGGCCAGGTCATAGATCTTGTTTTATTTTCCTTTTATCTTCTATGCTGGCCTTGCAACATGGTTATAAAAATATACCAGCCTGGTGCATATACTCGTTATCCTGGACAGGGAGGATAGGCTTGGGTTAAAGGTACTGTATGGAGATACAGGAGGTTTTAGTTCAGTTCCTGCTCTGCCACTGTATTCTCTGTGACCTTGAAGTCATTTAATGTGATTGTCCTTCCATAAAGTGTTAATGCCTAGCAAAGTGGGGTCAGATCACGGGTGGAAACTGCTTGTGCCTCTCTAATACAGATAATTAATAATGGTCTTGCCGTAACCCCTTCCTGGGATGATTAATATTGCAGGATTATTAGCAGTCGGACCCAGGGTTTAACAGTACCGGGGTATGATTTTGGATAGTTCACTTTTTTTATTTAAAAAAAACTTCTGTTTTGAACTCTCTGAAGAACTCCTAAAGATACCACTGTGTTGGTTAATGCATAAAAGGAGGCCTGAACCATGGCTAGGGTAATGAAGTTAAAATTTAACAAAAATTGATACTAAAATCTGCACAGTGTAGAACTGCTGAGCTATCAGTTTGGTATTACCCTAATGTTGGCGATTTGGGTAGATATTAGTGAAATGGTTCCTTCCAGCTGATAGAAGCGTAGATGATTGTTGTGGTAAAGACTTGAGAAATTCTCCTCCCTCCTCCAAAGTTACGTGCAAAACTAAAGAAACTTTTGCAGCTAAAGGAGGAAAGAAGTCACTCTTCAAGACCCAAGTATTTACCAGAGATTATAAGACAATCATGTTTTATTGGACCTGATCTCTATGCTGCACTGAGTTCAAGAGGATGTTGCTGAAGCCTATAGTGATAACTGAGCAAGAGATAACTGATAAAGGAAAACTCATTATTAGTCAGTGGCACTGGTCATAGTGAAAGCTAGTCAAGAGATGGATTTTGTCACACAGGTAGCATCGCTACTTTTAATTAATTTTCTGAAAATTCAAACATGGGGGAAAAAAGGTCTTTGGTTTAGAAAAACACACACAAACAGACCCTTAGAATTCTAGTCAGATTCACAGGGATTTGATAACAGCAAGGTCAGTTTGTCTCTTTTTTTTTTTTCTTACTATTATTTCTTATTTTGAGGTATTCTCATACAAAGCAGAATGATTCAGCATTTCAGAACTCCATTTTGCATTTGTTTTTTCCTGACTCAGCTTGAGGAAGTTGACTGGAACAACACCTTTCCCTCAGAATACAGATGATGTGTTTTCTAATAATGATAATTTCTGTTTAGCAGATAATAGCACCAACAGCAACAAAAATAGCCAGAGGGGCTTGTAAGGAGCCATGAGCGGAATCCATTGCATCTCTTTAAGGAGCATTTTACATCTTACCACCTGCACGATAGGTAGATGACAAACCCTCCAGATTTTTTATGTTCTTGACCCACTCACCCAGCTACCTGTCCATATCCCATGTCCAGTCTCAAGTAACACTGGTGACTGCCTGAAACTGTGCAGATGCTGTATCTCTTGAGCCTGCGTGATGTCTCTGTCTGACAGGCAACCTGGTCTGGGAGGCGCGCAACTCACTGACCATTCTTGCTCCCAAACAGTGGGTAGCACTGATGCTGTTGCTTCTCTGCAGCTACAAGAGGTGACTTGCTGTCTGATTACCTGTTTCCTCCCAGCACCAGCTCAAGACTTTGCAACTTGAGGCTCAACAGATTTTTAGGCTGACCTTGCCCAGATGAGTCATCTCTCTTTGATGTGTGTGCACTACTGATGGGAGAGAAAGGAGTCAGGGATACTCGCTGGCAGTGGTACAAGACTGCTTTTCACTGCCCTGTCTCAGTGCATCAGATGGAGGCATCTTTTCCTCTCGAGCCTCTGCATTACCTGCAAGTTGGAACTCATATACTGAGGAAAGGTTTGTGTTCCACTCACCCCCTGCAAAATGTAAAACATTCAAGTCCTCTCTGACAAGTATGAAACTGATTCAGGAGCTACTTCATTAGTTTGGTCGACTGCTATCCACCTGTCTTCCGTTCATCTGGCTATTATTGTATTATCATTTCCTTGTGTGTACTATGATTGGAAGAAATCTCCATTTGTTGTTAAATCCCTTTCAGATTTATTTAAAGTTCTTTTCTGTCTTGCTTTTGTCTCTTGTCCCATCTCAGAGATGTGCTTTCCTCTCTCTTCTACCATGCTTCGTGAAACACTTTGCACCATACATAGGTACCTAGGTACCAAAGTACACTAGTAGCACTGTAGACCTGTTTAGCATGGACTGAATGGATATCAGCCAGTGAAGAGGTCTAATGCGAAATGTTTTTGTTTTCTTTAATTTAAAAAGGGAAAGAAGCCTTAGCTAGAACACTTCCCTATGAATATATACCCATTAACTCTTGGAACATTGTAGTTANGGAGGGGGCGGGGTGGGGGTGTGGAAACAAATTACATAAGAATGGAAATCCTTGATTTAGAAATGTAGCTTCCACGCTAGTCCTTAATAGCTGCACATTGCCCTCCCTGCTTCTCTGAAATAAGTCCTGCCAGTGCTGCTGTGTCACTGGTAATGTGTACTGTCAGCTCTGTTAAGGGGTAGTGGCTCTGACCTGACAGTCTGCTCCCAGGGATTACTCCCTTTTCTTTTTCTAGGCTGAAGTGGTGGATGTTTGCCACCTTGTTTGCGAACAGGCACTTTCCAAGCTGCAGCAGCTGTTCGTACAGAATCTACATCCTTCTTAGGTTATTTGAGCAGCTGGACAGAGGATTTTTGGAGCTGCCTCTGCTGGGCTTGCTTTAGTTTCTGAGAGTCTTTTTTGTTGGATCCATCTTTGAATTAGATCAGCTCAAACAATGTTATTGTGCAATTTTTACTTGGGGCCAGCACAGCAGACAAGGAAAGGTGTGTGTATGTGTGTGGGAGGATGTTTTCAGCCCTATAAATAATAGTCTCCAACTCTTCTCAGGTCACTTCTTTCTTTCCTTTCCCCTTACTCTCAAAGATTGTTCCTGTATGTTTTACTGGTGAGATGAGGTTTCCTTTCAAAGTTAGGTGCCAATTTGAGCTTCACTCAGCAACTATATGAAAAGGTGGTTGAAGCATCTTCCCTTGTCTGCAGGGTATCCCTGTGAAGAACTGCGAGTTCTTAAATGCCTTGAGAAAGGGCAGAGGGATAGGTTCCTGGAAGAGTTTTCTTTCTCTGGGGGACCCCTGAGGAATTTTGCTTGCACTTGTAGCCACTTTGTGGTGAGTACAAATGCACCTCACTGTACTTCTTGGAACTGGGGCTTGCTCACCACTTACATCTCAAGTAGGGATGCTGCGTGTTTTTTTGTACTCCCACGGTCTTGCGGTTGTGGTGGATTTTTGGCCACCTGTGGTTTGAAGCAGAGTTGCTGAGGAGTCCGCGTGTGTGTGTATGTGTATAGGAATAGCAGATTAGAAAATGAGAGGTTGAGAGGCTCAAACAGCTTCCTGAAAGTGTGGGAGTACAGGCCAGAGAAAGGAAGAGAAATCTTTTTGAAGCTATATCAGTGCTTTACACAGACAAGAATAGCAGACAGAGCATATTAACAGAGTGGTCTAAGGATAAATGTGGCTGTGTAGCAAAGCATTAGTGCTGTAAAAATCACGACTGTCCACTAGCGAAACAAATTCTTCCAGCATGAGTGCAGTTTTACTGGTATGGCTGGGTCTGCAGCATGCACTTCTGCTGGCATAGCAGCGTTAGTCAGACCTGATGGACATCAGTAGGTCTGCACGTGTCTGTGGTATATGTGCAGACCTTCTAAAAATTGTGGAGGAGGTGTGAGGAACAACTCGGATCGTATCTTGTGACATGCACTGCCCCTGGGAGGAGAGACAAGATAGCTGGGTATTCTATTGCAGGTCTGTAATGTGTATGGTTCATGCTAGGTATTGGTCCATTGGTGCTTGGATCCTCCCTCCAGCTCATTTAAGTTCCTTCCTGGGAAGGATTAAACTCCTTGCCTTAAATCCTATAGTGGGCGGTAACCAGGCCTTGGGTCCTTGGTGGAGCGAGGCCCAGCTTTTGTTTCATGTTTCAGCTGCAGTTTCTAAAGCCTTTACAAAGCAAATCAGTGTAATTTCTGCTGTTTTTCTAATGGGGATACTGAGGCAGAGAGGAGCAGTGGTGGAAAGGGAACAGCTTATTTAGCATCTGCCATCCTAAGATAGGAATAGCAACTTATTTTATTCTAGCCCGGTGCTTTGGGCAATTGTTCAACAACACATTTAAGTACATGCTTAATGATAAGTGCGGCAATAGCTCCCTTACCATTCCCTCTTTTCAGAGCTTCATGAACAGTGCTTCTCACTGAACCCAAACTGCAGGGCTGTTCCCACTTATGCTAACCCATTAGCATCACCCAAGCTGTCAGTCAGGAGAAGGCTGTATTTGCTGGTGTAAAGGATGTCAACATCTGGCCCGTAGAACCTGTCTTATCATTAAGGATGCAGGAAATGGAGCAGAGAGTCATCTTTACAGTGAGGAAGTGTTACCAGTCGGGTTGCAGGAGATGGAGACAAATAAAGTTGTCCTTACAGTTGGTGCTTGGATTGAGTTGACTTGAAAACTCCTGAACCTCCAGCTGGCCTCAGAACAGGCACACAGAGGCAGCACAGGGTCACCAAGCGAACACTTTCATACAGCAGTGTAATGACCCCTGTTATTCATGCCTTGAGCATGCAAGTGATGTAGTACCTCTGCTGAAAAAAAAATGACAACCTAAAACAACAACAAACCCCAAACCAAATGACCAGTGACTGTTGCAGTGCATCCACTTACCTGTCTTCAAAGAGAGCTTCAGTCTTTGCAATTGTCCTGGCATAAAATGTTTCATGACTATGCTAAAAGGCAGACTTAGGTCAGCTGCTTTACTGAACCCCAAGGTTTGACAGCCAGCCTAGCTTTTGTAAGAGCAGCAATTTATTGTTGCCAAGAAAATTACCTTTTCCAAGATCTCAACTCAGGAGCTGTTTGCATTGTGGTGGGATTACAGTGTCTAGAAAGAGTGTTACAAGTCCATTTGCTGCTTGAGTTCTTCTCATATATCATGTGAGACACTGTTCTTTTTTTTTTTCCTCTGTAGGCCAACCTTGGTTCAGTATATCCCTCCAGGCATTTTGATCATCTGGGGGTATTTGCCACTGATTTCTGAAGGATATGATTCAGAACTTTCACCTGGCTTGGATTTTCTCAACAAGATTGTTTATAAGAGAACAATCATATCTCAGGAATTTATGTACTTGTGTTTCTTTCCGTCTACAGATCCAGGATTTCTGCAAGTGTTGCAATATTAACATCAGGACTTAATCCATTCTGATTAGAACCAATGGGAGTCTCCATTACTAATTCCCACTGACATAAATTCCAGCTCATAAATTTGGGATCAAAATGTATGTTGTGTATGTTATTGTTATACGCTACATTAAGTGCAATATATATTATATATCTATCTCATAATGCTACGTGCAATATATGCTGTTGCCTGTTACATTTACTTTTAAGTAATGGTATTTTCTAAAATTAGAGGCTACTATATGCTCTCTAAAGAGTTAGTTTGAAGTGGATTTTTTTGTCCAATCCTGTGGACAGCTGAATTTTCTTATCGGTGACTCCTTGAGCTCCCTGTGTGCTCCTTGTCTGTGCCTCAGTATCCCCTGTGTTCTTTTTCTCTTTTTTTTTTTTTTTTTTAAAAAAAAAGGAGAAATGCTGCGTTATTGCCTTGTAGTCCTGGGAGGCTTTAACTGTGCTGCTGCCTGTACTGCATGCAGCAATCCTCAAACATCTTGTTCCACAGAATGCAGGCACAAGCTAGTAGCAAGGATGGACTGATATTGTTTGTGATGTTTGAAACACGTAGATAACTTAGTTTCCACAGAGGAGAAGCAAATTCTATGAAGGACTGCAGGGGGTGAATTGATATCTAAAGATGGAAGGAGAAGAGAACTTGGTCACTGCCTTAAAGGTACTACCAAATCGGGAAGCATTGGGTTAACATCTAATTCCATAGCCAGAAGGGTTAAGAATTATTCAAGTAACATCTACATAGTGATTTATTAAATGGCTAAGTGATTTATTAAAATTATTTAATTAAATTTGTTAAATGGTTAGTAGAAAGCTAGAGCCGTAATACAAGGAATATTTTCTCATTTTTCTCTCTTGTTTTGGGAGATACACAGGGAAGACAGAACTGATGGTTCAGGATGGGATTGCTCATCTCTGCAGCGTCTCATAAGGTCAGGATTAGCAACTAGCAGAGCCCATCTGAAGAAAGAGAGAGGAACATACTCCCCCTCTTAGAAACTTGCAATTTGTGATGCAAATTGAGGGGAGGCACATATACCAATGTTGAAACTTGCCCTTAGCTCACCCACATAATTGCCATACATGAGATTTGGATCAAAAATTTTGCTAAACTTTCATAACCAAATTAGCAGAATTGTGCAAAACTTGTGCAATCTAAGGTTTTGTGATATAGGCCTGGGTCCTATAAACATCTACTGAGATTTTCTGGACCTGCACTTAGTTTTCGCCAAATATAGGTTGAGCATCTTGATGGTTTGAGGATGAAATAGTTGAAAACTTTTATGTTTACAGTGATGATCATGGCTAAAAGACTAAAACAACAGCTCTTGATCTGAACATTCCCAAATTTGGAAGTCTAAAATCCACATCTGGTTAGAATTTTTAGATGGAAAGATTTTATCCTTAAAAAAAAAAGATTAAAAAAAATAATCACTGATGCTTAAACTTAAACAATTGCAAAATAAATCCCCCAGGAAAGAGAAAACATTGTATGGAGTGAATTTTTTTGGACGGAATTGGTTGCAGTGCTTGTCACCTTGATGTCCTTCGTTCACACTACTAATTTCATATTGCTCAAAGAGCAATAGGTAGATTAAAGCAAGGTGTATAACATGGTTGAACGTGCTTTGAAAATTTCTCTTGGCCTGCCTCTCAGTGAGAAAGTTAAGGGTTAATAATTTGCTCAGTCTGCTCTTGATGTAGAAATGTAGTCTTCACACACCAAGAACACAGTTCTACAAATGCACATGGGTCCCACTGGGTTCGGTGGGATTACTCACGTGTCTGAATGCCTGCAGGCTTGCAGCTTAGTTTTATATGGTTTTGGTTGTTTTTTTTTTTTTTTTAGAATCCTTTTTAAAAATACACAGGAATTAAGCAATTTCCTTTACACAGTGCCTCAGCCAAAGCCCACTGAAGTCATTGGGAAGACTCCCACTGTTTTTAGCTAGCGTTCGGATCTATCCTGTATTCCTTATGGCCTAGTCTACTGGGTGTGTGTATGGGGGTGTATAACTGTCTTAGTTCTTCTAGAATGGCTATCCTGCTGTAATTTAGTTACCATGGAATAGATTGCCCATGTTACTAGCAGCATAATTATTCTGGTACAAAAATACTTTGATTCCAGAATTATCTCCATATGGGGAGCTACTCTGGAATAAAAGTCTGGCAGTGGCTTTATCTGCAATAGCTGTGCTACTTGGTTGCTTTCTGTAGGCAAGGTGTTTTAAACAGAGGTGAAAGGCAGTAATGCGAATCCCTTTTTACATCAGCATAGCCAGTCTGCTGCAAATTTTTGCTGAGTTGTAGTTATCCTAGTTCATAAAACAAAACAAAACATCCAAACCCCCCGAACCCAAGTGTAGACAAGCCCTTACTCTGGACTCCAGCCAAACTCCTGATCCCCCAATCAGATCTGCATTGGTGGACTTCTGTGCCTGTGATTTCAGTGGTACTCCCTGTATGTGCAGGTACCCACCTACGCAGATCTGATGGCAGGATTGCGACCCCACACTAGTAAGAGAGCACAAGTTTTGCCCTTTGTTTAGGGATGAGTGCATGGGGAATGTGTGTATGACCCAGGTAGTTAAAAGTATTGGAAGTGTCCTATCTTTGAGATCCCTGAGCAAACCTACCCACTCTCACATTTTAATAGAAGCCCTATTTATGGAGATGTTGATAAGCAATCTGGAGGAAAAGCTTTATTTGTCGTTGCCTTTTTGCACTAGTACAGATGAAGCAAAACACTCAGTAAATAAAACTCTTTTTGCAATGTGTGTGGATCCTATGAATGGACTTGGAGCACACTCCAAGGCTGAGATTTTACAGTTTCCATGTTTGGTGCCTGAACTCATGGATCTAACAAGACATGTAGGCTTAAGCATTTTAGACTCATTTTCAAAGCAGCTACATTACTGTTGTCTATAACAGTAGAGCTGTTTCTTTAACACCCTAACTTTTCTATTAACGTAGATACTGGCTGATACACTAAACATATGCACATATACAATATTAATTCCAGACGTTTCACAAGACCATTTTTAGAAATTCACCCACATGATGATGTGTTAACTTTAAAGCATGCACTTCAGAAATAAAGCAGGAGTCTAACAAAAAAAAAAAAGGGTTAAAGGAGACTTATTCAGTCCCTTTCTTTGTAGTACATAAATTCATGCACAAATATGGAATTTGCAGGAGGAGATGAGTTAGTGTTTCTCTGCCTTTTTTTTTTTTTAATAAATCAAATACATTGAATGTGGTGCATGTTCTTACATCTGTGTAGCGTGTTTATTACATAGAAATAGAACTTGTATTAAGTGGCATTTCCCATGAAAAATGTCAAAAGAAATGATTTTTTAATAGATTTTTCCTTTGTAATGAAAAAAAGTTATTTTATACCCATTTTCAGAAGAAACACATTTTTCCATAAATGCACAGACTTACTTTGTTAACCACAAACAGAAAATCAGCCATTTCTCTGTATTACTTCCCATCTTAAGATCTCTGCTTTGAATGTCTGTACTAAAAACTGTTGAGTGTCCTCAGCTCTCATCAATTAAAATAGATATGGAAGCTTATCAGCATGTCACTGGTTGGACTTGGAGAAATCTGGTTGAAGACCTGGTCAGATGTGATGTTCTGGCTGCAATTAATCCACACTGAAGAGGTACTGCCTCAAGTACTTATCACCGTATTGTTTGTCCCTTCCACCTCCACCCCACCTGCCTCCAAAACCCTCTTATTTGCTCAGCTTTGCCTCTGTAGTTGCTTCCTGATCCAATTCTATCAAAATTACCAGTTTGTGGTTGTTTTTTCTTTTTTTTTTTTCCTTAATGTATTCTGGATTTCAGATTTTTTTTTTTATTAGAAAGTTGTCATTTTCTTTAAATGGTGAAATTGGGAAGAGATTACTGTCTCAGTGGGATTTACCTCCCAAAGGTCCTGGAGTCTGTTGTGGTTTCCTAAGCCAGATTTTTCCATGTATCTAAAGCCTATTTCTATGGTGTCTACATATTGAGGTAAATATGTTGATTAAAAAGTTAAGAAGTTAAGACTGCAAACTAATTCTGTTTTAAAAATAGCAGAGAATCTATTTTTCCATTATAGAGAAATATGGAAAGCAGATGGTAGGAATTTTTGGCAGTGGGAGTTCCTTTATTTGTTGGTGGAAAGGGGCTTGTTCTGGAGAGGGTGTGTGGGGAGGGGGACGGGACTTGATTCGCGTGCTCCAATAGTGCAGAGCCGTCACAGATGTATTTTGACCCATGCTGCGCCCAAAGCTCAAAGTGGTTCTGGGAGGCTGCTTAGATGAGGTGTGCTCGGCAGCAGCCTGCCTTCTTGGGTTGGCCTTGTCTAAGCAAAAGCCAGCCCAGACCGCGCTTTCTCTGGAGCCTCCATCTCTTTTTATTTCCTTCAGAAGCAGCAGCCCCTTCACTGTGAGGCTCCTTGGGCTGCGGCACCGTGGAGCGGTGACCGTCCCTACCACAGGC
This sequence comes from Anarhynchus alexandrinus, assembly GCA_008711295.1. Classification (NCBI taxonomy): domain Eukaryota; kingdom Metazoa; phylum Chordata; class Aves; order Charadriiformes; family Charadriidae; genus Anarhynchus; species Anarhynchus alexandrinus. The sequence continues at coordinate 694,587 of VUYV01000084.1, read as the reverse complement.
TGGGTGCGTCCCCCCTCTTCCCAAACATACCCACCATGCTTTGGCATCCCTACACGTATCACGGCCGTGCAGGGGTGATGGTGAGAGGGAGCTGGGTCACTTTCCTTGGCTCTGCCACTGGCCAGTGAGGTGAACTTGGAAACACGCTTCACTTGTTTGTGTGCTAATAAGGTGGGTGGTAAAGTGTGGGTCTCCTTTGCCAGGCACTGCGTGGAGAAGGCAGCAATGCTGTGATGTGATGTGCTGTGACGGGCTGTGCCTGCACGCCTGAAATCTGCCCAGGACTGTCAAAAATTAATTGGTGTAAAAGGGGTGTTTTGCCGAGAGCCCCTGCTTTTTCACAGCCATAGAGGAAAGCGTGCAGGCTGAAGCCAGTGTAACAAGCGTGGCTGCTGGTTGCCCTTCCATTGGCCGGGCATGCGGGGCAATTCCATGCGCCTGGCCTCATCCCACCACAGGCCTTGTGGGTGCAGTCTCTCAGCATTTCTAGTACAGGGTTTGCCTTGCAGCAGAGTCCCCTTGTTCTGTGAGCAGGTGGGGACAAAGAGGCTCCTCTCCCTCGTAGCCTAAACCGTGCTACGAACTTACTGCTGGCACACGGCTTGGTTTAGGAGCTGTATGGATGAGATGCCGTTCCTGTTTGCCTATAGGCTGGGTTTCAGGTTCAGGTAATTGAAATTATCCCCTAGCAGCTTTAATCAGCAGGTAGTTCATTGCCATGATGTATTTTGTGATCCCAGCATTGCTTGGGCTGACCTGCTGCCACCCCTCTACTGGCTTGATTGGACAGAGTTACCACCCGGGGTCGGGAGGTCTTCCCTGCAAACCTGGGCTCCTCTGCCTCTCCAACTATTATGCATGTACTCTGTATGTTAATGTTCATCACCCTCTATCACAAACCTTGCAATATCTGCTCAGCTTAATTTTTGTCCCCTTGCTAGCTAGCACGGAAGTGACTGTGCTTTCCGAAAGGCAGGGAAAGGAAGGGAGGAAAAGAGCTAAAGCAACCGGGCTTGTGAGCCTGGTGATGCAAAGCATCCCTTCTTTCAGGCCCTCTCTTTTGTACTAAATTTAACTTTTGTTGCGAATGAGCAGGCTTGCGCTCGGCAGCACTGCGTAGTCCGTAAACCGTCTCTGTTTCCTGCTGATTTCATGTTTTGCTAGGAAGGACTCAGCGCAGGACTTGAGATAGGATTAAGCAATGAGCATGGGCGTTAGTGGAATGACCGCAGTGAGAGACAGGCTTGTTCTCTCTCAGCTCTGTCCAAAGGGAGGTAGCTGTGACCTATCATGTAACAACAGGCTTTTCCTTCAGTGCTGGTGCCATTCTCCTGTGCCATGGTTTAGTTGCCTCCCAAAACTGCCTGGTGCTGAACGTTTATTAGGGGCTTCATGATCAGATGTTTGCAGCTTGGCAGAAGCAGCTGACACTGGTATAAAAGGAAATATTTTGTAATATTTCCTCCATAGAGCTACTGATGAGAAACTTCAGACAAGATTTTTACTTGGCAAAATTCTGCTTTGACATAGTTGAGAGAGGCAGGACATTTGTCCCATGGCTTTTCATTACAAATGACATCACCACGAGAGCAGTGTCTTTTGCATCTTTGAGAATCTGTCTGCCCCTGCTTCTAATTCCCCACCTGAAATCTTAACTTACCGAGGGTGACATTGGACACGCTTCAGCAGCAGCAAGCTGTGAAGAGAAGTGTGAACAGCCATCCCTGTGGTAAGGAGATTAAGAAGAGTCAAAGTTTGTTTAATCTATGGTTCAAGTACTTTTAAAGGGACGAAACCATGTCTAAGTTGTCGCAAGCCTGTTTTCTGCATGAGACTTGAAGAAAATGAGGCCAAAGTTCAGGTAGACTTCGGGGGTTTACAATGGTGAAGGAGGTCTGTTGCATCAGCATAAGTAAAATTTAACTGAAGAAATAATTTCTGGTTTTTTTCCTGTAAGGTGTGTGGAGTTTTTTTCTCCCATTGGCTGCAGAGGTCTTTGAATAAAAATTTATATTTCTAAATTCTAGCTGAATGACAGCAATGAAACAGCGTATGACATCTACTCTTTGTACAGTCATCCTTAAAGTGCTCATATATAACATGGAATAATCAGGTACTGATTTTTTTTATATAGACCTGAAGTTTTCTGAAGACTGAGATGACGCTTTGGCCAAAGTTTGTATAGATGCAGCAGCGAAACATAACCTGAAGTGCAGTGCAAGAGCAGAGATGATCCATGTGGCCTTACCCCTTCTGCTCTCAAAAGCTCAGTCAGGCCCTGCTCCTCAGCCATCAAAGCTTATTTAGGCTTCTGCTATCTACACTAGTGTGGCAAATATTAGTTAGCATGGACAACTACAGCCTTATGTATATGTTTAAAAATTAGGCCAGGCTTTCTCGGTGATCATGATTTAACCTACTCTTAACCNCCCCCCCCCCCCCCCCCCCTTGTTCTCTGAAACTTCAGTCTCTGAAATTGATAGGAAGAAGAAGATAGATGGGCAAATAGTCATGTGGATGCTAATGTTCTTTAATGATATGAATTGTCCGTGTAAATTTGTGTCAAGGAACAAGGCACATACACCTGGGATTACCATCATTGTTGTACAAGCTGGCTGCCAGGAGTTTAGGAATAATCTGTGGATATCGGGAAGGGGGAGGTAGATAGATATTTAAAATGTATACATACTATATGAAAACACAGATTGTATCACTTGTGCTAGATTTTTTTGGAGTTGGGGATTGTGGCGTGGGGTTTTTTTGCTTGTGGTGGTGGTAGTTTTTTGAATAGTGCTGTAGATTGCATGCCTTAAATAGCATCCTTTAGTAGAAAACAAAACATCTTGAGAGATTTGCCACTAAAGGTTTGTGCTCGCTGCTCTGGCAGTATACCTTATAACTCCAGTTTCCCCACTGCTCTCTCCTGTTTATATGCACATCCTTACCACCACCAGAATATTGCTTTCTCCTTGAGCTTAAGTCATTGAAACTCCTTGTCACCAAAGCTCAAGTTACGAAAATAGTAGAGAGTGAGCAATCCTAGTTACATTAACTCTGAAGCTGCTGATGTAGTCAGTGTGCGTAGCTAATCAAATGCCTCTCTCTAACCTGAGGGTCACTTTTGCTTGGGTTTGAGCCCCCAGTGGCTTCAGGTAAGACCCTGGACTTTGCTCTGGAGTGGATAAATGAGCACTCATGCATTCCCTTCTGCCTAGTCTGCTTTGGGATTGTAACTCCTGGTGGCAGGGTGGTAAGGAACAGCAATTAAATCCCTGCAATTGTTTATTAAACCCTGAGCTTTAACTAGATGGGAATTTGTGATCCAGTATAAATTGAAATGAAGAGACTACAATTGACTCCCATTAACTAACACAGTTGTAAAATTTACTAGCCAACATTTGCTTCAGGATGACTGCTTTGGCTGATTTTCCTAGGCTGATACACAACTTTTGAGACCAATGGCATGCCTTATGTTTGGTGCAGGATCTGCGTAGTGTCTGTTCTCATGCATACTGAGATAATTTAGTTTGAATTAGTACTGGACAAAAAAACCTTTAGATGACCCCTAGCATAGCAATGAGTTTTATCGCAAGATTAGCATTGAGCTGACTTTCTAAAGAATGGGGGAGGCTTTGTCTAACTAATGTTTCAGATGCAGCTGATGTTAATGGATCCACAGTGACCAAAAGAAATCTCCCAATTTTCGTTTAATAAGAAGGACTAATTTTGCTGGGGTACAAGGGTGGAATAAAATGTTTTTCTTCTAGAACAAAAGAATGCTTTCTTCATTGTATTAATAGGCACCTGTAGGTATTCTGAATAGTGAACACACACATACTTTGTTCTCTAGGACTTGCTGAGGTATTTGGATTTGCAGTTGTGTCTGAAGTCTGCACATCTAGTGCCCTTAGAACTTTGTGTTTCCATAGAGAAGGGGAAAAAGCCCACCACCTTTAGTAAAAAAGATGTTTATGCTTTTTCTGACTTTCATATCTTTTATAGTTAAACCTTGAAGGTAAGGGTGTTTGCTGCTTCTACAGACCGGGGAGCTTGTGGTGTTCCTCCCACTTGCTCTCGTGGGTGCCTTGTGTTTCCTTTCCATCCTCATCAGTGAGATATGATTCTTTTCCATGTTTCCCATTTTTCTTTTTTCCCATGTACTGGAGAATTTGTGCCCCTAAATTCTCACCTGTCTCTTAGTAACAGGCTTCCTCATTCTCTCCTCAAACTAGGAGCTTTGTGTACATCTAATAATTTCTATTGTGCTAAGGGTGCTATATGCATCTCCCAACAGGGTTGATGCATTTTTTTTCAGCTGTTCTGTAATGACGGGCTTAGCTGTGGCATGGGGTACTGTCATGTTGCAATGTATCACAGACTATGTCACCAGCCAGCTATTGCAAGTAATAGGTGCAGGTAGTTCTGCTCAGTGAAGATACCAGTATCTCCATTTCCCACTTTTGCAATTTCCAGTGTTTAGCAAACCTGTAGTTCCCTGTGTCAGTAGGAATGCACAGGTTTTTTTAAGATTAGTTCCTGTAATGTGATTAAGATCTTGCATTTATTTTTACACCATTGCAGGTTAGGATGAGTTTCAGCACAGGTTCCTGATTATTACTGTAAATTTTGACATTAAGGTTAACGTTGCAATGGTGATATGTAACAATATGCATATATAACATATGCATATGTGCACACATGTGTGCATGTGTTGGAAGATAGCAGAGCTTTGCCTGGGAGCCTGTCCGCTCTTCCACCTACGTCAACTAATCCAACAAAAAGTTTTAGGTTTCCATACAAACCAGGCTACTCCACTTTTAAATGCGTTAGTAGCTTTACCATTTCCGGTCTGGGGCCTTGGGTCATTGTATTTTTATTGCTAGGATTCCAGTCTGGATGGGGATAGGAAGAGGAGAAGCTTTTGGGGTAAATAAATAAAGAAGTATAGTTTTCTGTGGTAGCTCACAAAGTTACGTAATTTTAGCACAGGATTAGCAGGCAGGAGGCAAGTGGAGTGGTTGCTGGTTGCATGATAAATGCAGTTTGTTGCGTGGATGTCATCCTGTCATGCATACAGCATGCACTGTTCTGTCTAATTCAGATTGGATTCTTCTGGTGTGAAGAACCACACTTGCCATCAGTGGGATGTCTGTATGTCTGAGCCTAAAAGCAGTTCGAGGATGCATGCTGTAGAGGAGTCTGTGTAGGATGGCTGCATTATGCCCGTGATGTCTGATCCATACAAGTTAGAAGCATCCAGGCTGTTACAAGGGATCCTTTCACACACTGCTATGTGGTTATGTTACGATATTAGTATTGAACCCTTCCACAGTGGCCATGGAGGGAGCTGGACCAGGTCAGACAGTTTATGACCATATGGGATGGTGGTTCTGTGGGGTTTGCAGGGTCGGGAGGACTGGCTGTTCTCATTTAAGCTGATTTTAAGGACTCCCAAACAGCTGCCTATCTGGTGTAACTGGAACATGGTGAATGATTTTTTTGCTTGCAGGTGTGTAAGCAGTGGTGCCCATTCTCTTGTTGTGCAGTGAGCTTGTAAATCCCTCATAAACTGTTTGTAAATCACTTTGGGATCCTTCTAGCTGACAGGCAGATCCTGTATAAGCACATCACCCAGCCCTGCAAAGCCCAAGCCTTCAGGAGCAAAACCAGTTGCCAAAGAAGCAGGTGTGTCAGCTCAAAGTGGCCGATGAGGAGCAGCTGTAAGCTCGAACTTTGCCCATTTATTTGCTCAAGGTTTTATCTCATCCTTTATTATACAGCCCAGTGAAAATGAATATTTACCATGTCAGTTAAACCAGGGCCATCTGAGTGGCAGGCTCTGTGTGTGCTAGGTGGCCTCATGGGTGAGAGAGCGAAGCGATATGCAAGTGTTGGAGGGGAAGGCCGTGCTTTCTGTGCCATTGGAGAAGATAGGGACACCTGAGTAAACATAGGGCACCCAGGGCTGTATGGGTAGGGTGCCTGGTTTGGTACACTCAATTGATTTTTATTTTTTTTTTTTAAATTATTTTTTCCTCATGCCCATAGCATTTTTGTTCTGTGGGGAAATTCTGACATTAGAGCAAGATAAGAGCACTCCAAACAGAAAGCTAAACTTGCATGTTATTCTTCATTTTGCTTCAGGATTTTGAATGTGGATAGCAAAATTAATATGAAAACACAAATTTCTTCTGAATTGAAGACCAAATGTTCCAATTGGAAAGTGTAGCAGCACAGTGTGCTGCTGCACTCGAGATAAGTTATTCTAAAAAAAACCCCAACAAACCTCAACATTAAAAAAACCCCACCTTATGTAGTAATTGAGAGAGATATTTTTGGTGTAATGTTTTGATTTTAGCAAGCTTGTGTGGATTGAGGGAAATGTTTACTATAAAATTTGTTACCACTTCTGGTCTTCAGATCCCTGACAGTGGACTTAAAGCCAGGCAGTTGCAATTGATGAATTATTTTTTGTCTAGTGTATTGTAGGAGGATAAAGCAGCATAATTTTCTGGATTTAGGAACTGTTTGGTGTTGGAGGTGAGGTATCTGTATCTACATACGGTAGCCTAGCCTTGGTTAGGAATGAGGCATGTGTACGTAGGGGAAGTGGCATGACCTAATATGTAGGGAGCCAGGTGGATGCTCAGAAGACCTGCTTTCTATCCCTGGCTCTGCCTGCCTTGAGCAGTTCATTTGACTGCTCTGTGTGTCAGTTTCTCATTTTATCTGCTGCATAATTTACCTATTTAGATTTGAACAATTTGAAATGGGACTGCCTCTTGCTATTCAAAACAGCTGTTCTACTTTGACACAGTCTTAATAATAAACATAAAAATCTCTGGTCTTTGGATATTCAAAATAAATTTAGGAAGATTCTGGTTAATTTTTGATTTTTCAACTGTATTACCAAGGGTTGATCTTTGGACCTATATAACCAAACTTTTTCCTTATTTGCTTTCTGTTATTCTGCCTTTCGAAGGACTTTGTGGAAAAGAAAGCAGCATAAAAATCACACAACCGGTTTGGCAGGTCCTGTATAAACAGGAGAAATGCCAGGAAAAGTCTCATGTCTTTGTTGCCAGCTTAAAAAAAAAAAAAAATCTGGTTAATTTTCCCCTAACGAATACCTCAGCCGTCGCTATGTGTGAGCAGGACTGTGGGGAAGGGCATGTGGTCGTAGGGGCTGGGGGATGCTTGCTAGAAGAAACACGTGTGTCCTCAAATTCTGGGAATGTTCTTATTCTTGGGCAATTGTCCCAGTCACCTTCTTGGCTGTAGGAACAGAAGAAGTGTTTTGTCATGCTTCTTGTAAGCAGGTTTGGTTTTTTTCCTTCCCCCATCTCCTCTGACAGTCTCACAGCTCAGTTCGAGTGTGAAACACACCCTGCTTGATTAGACGGGGGTGATTGATGCTCCCCTGTTTTGCTTTGCCTGTGCCAGCAGAAAGCTGTGCTGGTTTTTAAGGCCGTTTAGCTGTGAGTTGGGTCGGGTAAGGAGAGCTGCCTTCCTAACTGGATCTGTGCCGTTGCGTAACCGTGGGAAGGGTTGGAGTGCCTCTGTCCTGATTCTTGTGGCAGAGGAGGGATGTGTTTCTGGAACGGGTTCACAGCTCTCTTCTGATGCAGGCCATCTCCGCTACCGCATGTGAGTCGAAAGACTTCAGTCAATGCTTTGACAAGGAGGAGCATTAGAAATCAGAAGTGCTCATGGGGTGGGTATTTAAAATCAATGCTAAAACATGAAGTGAAATGATGCCTTCTCAGAGCTTTTGTATGATGTCCATGCCATTTTACTTCTCTCTTGTGGTCATCCTTCTGTTTCCAGAGCAGCAACATAACCCCAGGAACACAGCCATGCGGGTAGAGGGTCAAAATGGGATTTAGGCAACTTGCTGCTTCTTCATGAATCTCTGTTCCTAATTGTAAAATAGGATTCAAAAAGATCCTTCCTCTGGTGCTTCTCTGTCTTTACTATTTTGGCTTTGAGCTCTTCAGGGCTGTCCTGGTGTTTCTGCAGTGCCTTGGACAACGGCCCCATGGTTCAGTTTGCCTCTGAATGCTAACATGGCATAAATGTCAAATCCTAACAGTTGGGTTCAGATCCCAATAGAGTTCTTAGGAGACAATATTATTTTCTAAGGAAGTAGGTTTTGCTCGACTCCTGTGCTCCTGATGGGCTAACCACCTAATCCATGTATGTTTTGGTCCCTTGACCTGTGAAGGGGAATGTAATAACACTTGTCTTCATTGCAGGAAAGTGGTAAGGGTATTACAGGACATACTGAAATAATGTAATGATGAGGACAGTGGACAAGGCTTCAGACTGAGTTGAAATGGGACCAGGACTAGCGCTTCCCTCTTTTTCTTAAAGATGGCTGCAAAATTGACCATTTCAGCTGGCTTGGTCCCAAGCTTGTAGCTTAGGTAGTGAGGCAATTATTTGCAGCTCGTAAGCAGACTTATGCTAAGGGTGGAGTGGCTTTCACTACAGTGTCCATTCAGTTGTGAACCAGCAATGCTTAGCTGTGAAAACAAGCCAAAGATAACCAGAGTGAAACTTCAGCACTTCTTTTCTGCCAGGAGCAACATCATAACTAATGCTTTGTGATTATGAGCTAAAACAAAATAATAATTTGAGGAAGAACAAAAAGCGATGCAAAGGTTGAAAGGAACAATTAAAACAATTGGGGAACTTAACGAACAGGAAAAGCTATGGCAGAAGGAGAGCATCTAAACTGAAATTTTTGTGCTTAGCCATCCCAGGGCTTGACAGACCTGTGGGCTCAGCATTATCCCATTGCCCTGTTGGCACAACCAAGGGAACGAGGGCTGCGGTAATGCCACAACTTGTTTTGGAGAGTCAGTAGCATGTCTGGGAACAGACTGCTGTCCTTCTCACCATTTCTCGTCAAACCTCTTCTGCAGAGCTTGTTTTTTTTCCTGTGCTTTGTGGTGTGGCATCTGCCACCCAGCCCAGTACAGCATCACTATGCAGGGGGTGATCCACTTCTTGTTCCCCTTCTGAGTGCTGGGAGTGCCGCTGGAATTTCCAGAGTGAAGGAATAAGGACTGTGTGGGATGTACCCTGTCACATGGACAGGTCGTACCTGGAAGGCATCTCTTGTTTTCAGAGCAGTTGGGAAAGGATTGCTAATAGCTCTCCTTACACAACAGAATATTCACCCACTTAGTTCATTACTTATTAGCTCCAGGCAGGGACATTGCAGATTTGTTAATGGTAATGGCCAAATCATTAGAGTGTGCAGCATTAATGGAGGAGAAAGCATTTAATAAAAAGCCATCACTCGACCCTGTCATTGTCCCTGGAATACAGACTATATTGTCAAATTCAGGCTCTGCTCTCCTGTCACCCACCCCTTCTTAAAAGGATGGCTTGCTCGGGAGCTTCCAACATTCAGCTTCTTTTCAAACACATGTGAAAGCTCATCTTTTCTTCTTTTGAATCAGATATGCTGTACTGTGACCAGCTGTTTCTGTACAAACATATTTTAAAAGTCTCCTTAAAGTTCTGCCAATCCCAATGATTCTGTGCTGGAAGAACCATGTTTTAGAGGAAATAGAAGATTTTACTGTGCCTCAAGCTATCCGCCAGGTTGGCTTGTTTACTTTTTCTAAGTGATACTTTGTGTCTGATGCACTGATCAGCAAAAAGTTCAGCTCTTCTAGTTGGGGAGACCTTCCAAAAGCTACTACATAGCTTGTAAATAAATTGGAAAAAAAAACCAACCAATTCTTGTACAGGTTGACCTTCCTGCAGATTTGATTTCTTTTGATGTAACTCAGCTTCCTTCAGTGGTCTCCCATTGCATCTTAACGTTTTAATCACAGCTTCTTATTAGCTCATCCTTCTGCAATATGTCTTCCAGATTATCTTCCCTTTCCTCTGTTTTTATTTCCTTTTGGCTATTGGGCTATATCTGTCATGTCTCTCTACATCTGTGTAGTTCCTTTACTCCTTCCTTATAAGCTAGACCTTCTGACTCTTGTAAAATTTGTCTATCTTGTATATATAGGGGTGTGTGTGTGGACGTATATGATGCAGAATGAAGAGCCTGCAAATGTGCAGGATGCAATATTCTAAGTGAAATCCTACCAGCTGTTTTTTATATACTCTCCTTTGTCAGCTAGAGTTTCCTTTTTTAGTCACACTGGTCTCATGTTGTTCATGTTGAAGTAACTGCCTGGAGTAGGTGAAAGATAGTGGGAGAGGAAGATCGTAATTTGATGTTTCTTCCATATCCAATTTCTGTAAAGTAGTCAAGGTCAGTGCAAGTATGGTCCTTTTTAGGAACTCCCTCTGCATTTAATATGCTGGGAGTCAAATAATCTGAATCCTTCTGATATTTTATAGTGGCAAACATCCATTGCCGCTTGTTTCTGGACTAGCTTATTAAGGCAGTCTTTGAGAATGGGTATTTTATTTGGCTGTCTTTCTCTCTTTGTGGATTCTGTTCAGATTTCCTGAGCACCCAAGTGAATCTGCCCATTTTTTCACCAACAATCCTTATTATAGCTATCCTCTTCCAGGGCTGACCTAGATTCCCTCTGCAAGTTGCCTTTACCTACTTAGATGTGGTGTTGAATAAGGGGATACAGTATGCTCCCAGCCATGCTGTGTAGGCTGTCTTACTTTTGCACTGCTTGAACCTTTAGGAGCAGCAACTGTAAAGTGTAGGGTTAGACCTCATCACGGCACCCCCACGTTTCTCTGTGTATTTGGTATGTCCTTTTTCACGGAAAATCTGCCAGAAGTCTGAAGTGTGATGAAATGCTGACATGAAAGTGTGGTGTTGCTCTGTATGCCAATGGTGTTTTGTTTTGCCAGTGAGGAAAGTTGTAAAGATGTCAACCTTGCAGGGTTAAACTGTTGTTTCACAAGATAATAAGTAGGTACACCGGTTCTCTGGTCCGAAATGGTCTTCCGAAGCCAGAACCCAAACCTGCGATCAGGGCTGTCCTCTCAGTGCCTCCAGCAGTGGATAACTTTCCTTTGTAGAGGAGAGATGTTCTTATGCTTACCAGGGTAGGCACCTCAGGGATCAAACATAAACAACTTTTTTCCAGTTTGTTATAGTAACTGATTTTTGGGTGTGCCTATATTTTCAAATGGTAACAGATATAAGATAATTATGGCATATCATGATGCAATTTGTTTCCAAACAGGCATATATACACACTGTTCACCCTCAGGTTCAAACTGATTTAATCTAGATAAGGAGAGAAAGTAAACTTAAGTGACTGAACTGGAGAAGATAAAGATTGAGGCCCATATGTGGACTTTACTTCTGCTAATGTAAATCAGAACCAGAATAATTGTTTTTAAAAAATTGCTGGAGAATTTTGCAGGTATAGATGAGAGCAGAGTCCAACCATGCAATGGGACCGAGAAAGGTCGGTCATTTCTTATATTTTTAAATTGTATTTTTAAAATGTGTATTTCAGAGTATTGTGCCTCCTCAGGAATTTTGTTTCCAACAGTGACTGAGGATTAAAAGAAGCTACGACTTTTATGTGAATTACTCTCCCATGATTTTTCCACTACTTAACCGATGGGCACGTAGATAATCCATGGCAGTGAATGCATTGACCTCATCCATGTGACAGTTCTGACCTGTGCTTCATGCTATGGAAATATTTGCTATACCCTGTTGTGAAGGATCCGTTCACAGTATTTGTAGCTTCAGTAAAAATGTTCAGAAAGCAACACTCATCCCTTGTACAAAGACCAGAAATTATGCTTGTCCTGGAAATGTGTTTGAATACATAGTAGCATTGCAGCTTTCCAGTACAGTGACAGCTCCATAATGCAACCCAGTCAAAACTCGTGCTGCCATGCCAGCCCTGAGACACTGCACAGTAGCTCCAGGATTCTCCTTTCCCATAACATGTGAGAGGGCAGCTCCCTGTATGCCCCTTAGTTTTCCCATCTCAGTTTCATGGCCTCCAGAAATTTTGCACTGAAGTGAGTGCATGACACCAATCCCGGGTGTTCAGGGTGTGAATTCCCATGGGTTGTTGTACAACCACTGGATGTTACAGAGATGAGGCTCCCCAGCACTCCCTGTTTTAGTAAAGAGAACACAAAAAAAGATGCAGTGAGGTATCTCTGATGCACAGATATCTAAGCCTGGAAAGTCTTTCTCTGTTGCCCTCTCTGCTTCCCTGCTGCTTATTCACTGGCCACAGTACTTCAGAGCCTCATGAGGTTTTTTTCTAGCTGTGCAATAAACTCTCTCAGCCTTCTGTGGTGCTTTGTGCTAAGCAAGTGTGCTGACAAAATCATGATGTAGGCACAAAAGGGGTTGCCCTGTGGATCAAAGCCGTGGCCCACCTTTCTTCGTGCCCTGCTGAAACAGAGGTCAGTAGCAAGTTCTTCAGAGGAATGTTGCAATGACAACCCCATAATGCAAATTTTTGGAAATTTGGAAGTTGCATGTGGAAAGGTGCCAGGGGCAGATAGTTTCTTAACATCAGGCACTTGAATCCGTGGTTGACTTCTGCCTTGAAGTAGTAGGTCAGGTGGGCCAAGTCCCAGCTTTACTGCCTTTTCTTAGAGCCTCGCTGCAGAAGGGTGGGTAGAAGGTTCTCACACTTCAAATTGATAAGGCTTTATTCCTGCTTCAGAGTGTGACAATTCCACTTCCAAATTCTGAACCAGAATCTGCCTCCCATATATATTTTGTGCTGCCTAGCTGGAATATCTATGGATAGCATTCTTTATTATTAGTATAAATGACTAATCCTTTCTTGAATCTTGTACCTGATATTATCTTCCCACAGCCTTTTTTTATTCTCTATTCCCCCATATTATCTGTGACCTCAGTGAAGAAATGCTTTTTGAGTGTGTGGTTCAGCTAGTTTTTTGCTTCATTTATACTTGCTAATTTGAGATATTTTGCTGTGCTTAGACAATAATGCAATTGTACCATGGCATTTTCAACAACAATATTGACCTCTGCAAGCTGCCTTTTCACAACACTTGAGTGCATCAATGTTGCTGTCTGTAAGATTTTAATTTAATTAGAACAGTGGCTGTAATCATTTTTGGAGAAGCATGAACTTCCCCACTGTCTCCTTTCCCCTTCTCTTTAATGATGAACTGTTGCACCTCTGTGTTGTTTTTTTTTATTTGTTTGAGTAAAGATTGAGATGTGAGAGGGTAGCCATCTCCTGCCCCTGTGCCGGGAGGTTCGTCAGAGGCAGGCTAAAGGGAGGAGGCAGGGAGGAACTGAACTTCACAAATTCACTAAGGTCACCGAGACAATCTCTGCTCTCTGTGCGCAGGAAATGAGATGTTAATCTTTTCCCAGTGCTGCTTTGCATAAGGTCCATTCCAGAGAGCTGTGTTTGTTTTAATTTCTCTAATTACTGATAGTGTGCTGATTATGCTGCTATAGATTTGACGTGAATTGCTATATTAATGGGATCAAAAATGAGGAGAAGTCTGCCATGGAAATTAAGAAGACGACAGCAACTGGGGGAAGGGAGGGAAGCGGACAGTTTAATTCATACCCTGGTGCTGCAGAGCTCTACTTTGCTTTTTCTGGAGCCTGATCCTTTGTTGGTAGCAGAAGTTGAAGTATGCATTGACCAAAAATGTTTTAATTGTGTAGCTGGTGCCATATAGTCTCTTAGGAGCTCTGATTTCCCCCCTCCTCCCTGTGTTAGACCCTGTAACTCATCTCATAGTGGTTTCTTGGACTTTTGTATCCAGCTGTAGTATTACATATGAAAACACTGGTGAACACTGCATATATCTTCCTTCGCTTTCCTCTTCCTCTCATTTGCTTCCTGAATGATTAACTTACTTGAGTCTCCTGCTTTTGTCCCCTGTGCTACTCTGTGGCTGGTTTGTTGGCATTGCCCTGCTGAGTGCCCAGATGTGCAGGGCCTTCTGAATCTTTCCTGGAAGCACCTTATTCCCCCCAACAACCCTTTTCTCTAAGGCCATTTTTTCACCTCTACCATATCCAAGGCACCTACTCCTAGGAGGATCCACAGTAGCAAAACCAGACCCCCCAGGGTTCCCCCAGCTACCTGGTCCCTTGGCTTGTCTTTCCACTTTTCCTTGCCTCAGTGCGCTTGCTGAAGGAGACAGCAACCCTGGTCCGGTGTCCTTGCAGAGCTGAACATCCTCCATGATTTGGGGTATACAGTGTTGCATCTAGATCACCAGCTTTCCCGAGAGCTACAACCATGTATTTCAAACCTGGATTTGCACAAGGCAAGGGCATGTTACTCAGGGGTTTTTAAGCCTAGGGTTTCCTCAGAAATCTAAGAGGGCACTAGAACATTTGCACACCTATCTGAGTGCGCGTCCCATAGGTGAGGAGTTGGAGCAGGGTGATGGGATGATACCCAGGGAGCTGGAAGCTTCCGTTAAAGCAGCATCCCACTACCACTGTCCTGTGAGTAACCAAGGATGGCCTGTGAGTATAGGACAGGCAACTTTCTCCTTTTTTACTTTTTTTTTTTTTAACTATTGGCTTCCCAGTAGTTACCGCAGCACAAATTGCTGTATCTCCACCTTGTGGTAACACCTCCTTCTCTGGGGAGCTGGGGGAGTCTGGGCCATTTGGAGAAGCGAAGATGAACTGCAAATGCAACAAGAGAGGTACAAGTGGCATTTGTACACCAGCAGCCAGGGGGGCAAGCGCATGTCAGCTTTCACTCTTGGTTAACTTTGCCCTGTGTAGTATCATTACATGTAATATAGGAGTAGGTTTTTACACAGTGATAAGATGAAGCTGCTTTTTATGTCCACTGCAGGGTATTTGCAGACTATGTTGGCCATTCTGGTTTCCTGAAAACTGCTGCATCGGTAATGTGTTTCTTTGCTTTATCAATTAAAAAAAATCATTTTAGTATGCCATCCTGTCCAACTACTGAAGTAGTCATGTCATTGGGACAACATGAGGGCTTGCTTAGCATGCTTTCTTACCTATTTTATTTTCATTTCTGCAAAAACATGTATGTCCTTTGTGTTTGCCGTCTGAGTGGACAAAAAGACTATCAGACTGCAAGCTGGAGAACATTCACAATGAAGGCTGCTGCTTTGGAGTTTAGAAGGGCGTAATTTTAGCAAAAACGTGAAGCTATTTTTACTTGCAGCCTCATCTCAACAGTTAGCCTTTTTTAAAAGGTGACTACAAATTTAGTTTTGCAGTTTTGACATTTTTGAATTATTATTATTTTAGCAATAGGAATTATTTGTGTTCCTGACAGAATTTTCTAACTGTTCAGGTGGATTTTGTCAGTAAAGGATCTACCCCAATTCTTCAAACTGGAATGAGCGTGTGCTTTGATGGCTTTGGGATTCTAGTCAGCTGTTACGTACACTCCTACTAGATAGTCATGATCAATATAGCTTTTGAGTTACCTTCCTGTTTTTTAGACAGGATGGTTTGATCTAACATTTTCTCAGCACCTTGATACTTACTGTTTTGTACTTTTATAGTACAAAGTGAGCAAAACCATAGCTTGTCTTGATTCTTAACCATGTATTTCAATCTGTCCCTGCTAGATGAGGCAGGTGAAAGCATGCCCCAGTCTCAACAGACCTGGCTGGTTGTCTAGGTGGCACTGTTGGAGCACCAGCCACTACTAGATTAAACCCCGAGGGTCCCTGTAAAGGTTGACTTAATGCATCTCTTCAATTATTGTACTCGATGTGAAATTTCATGGTGAAACTTCCTGGCTCTCTGTGAGCTGAAGAAGCCCTTCAGAAATGATGACAGCAAGCAATATGCCAACTGTTTTATCCACTTCATTGTGGCTACGGGCAAAATACTAGGGAGCTGCTATTTTGAAGTTGCTTGTAGATGGCAGTTGTTCGGGGCTGAGCGTTCGGTCACTTGTGGGTTTAAATGTTTATAGAGTCCCCTGGCAGGCAGTTGAATCTGTAATGTGGTAATGCCAAGCTCTTTCCTAGCACTCATCACCAATAATCTCAAAGGATCACACCAAATGTGTATTGATTTAGTCTCTTTTACCAGTAGACTAAGCTGCAGCAAGGCTGTTTGCCCAAGTACACACAAGGTTCATGCTGGTTCTCCTACCAACACTACCTAACCTTCTTCCCAAGCTGTTGCGTTAACAGCCCTACCATTGAACCATCTATTCTTGGCCTTAATGCAAAGGGAAATATTAAACTGACTGGTTAGGAAGCTCTTTCAGAAAAAATCCTGGTAGCAGAGTATCTGGTTGCATAACCTTAGAAGCACGAGATACCAGACATGTTTTTGTTTGATGGATCCCATAGAGAGAAGCCCTAGGCAGTTCTGGAGTTATGAAGATTAAAGCAAATGTGTTCTGAGTGGTGTGAGCGCAACAGGTACCTCCTGGAAGTGCGACTTCTAAAAGCCTGGGGGAGCAAATGTGACCTTGTGGATTCACGCGTCTGTGTAGGCCAGGAGTTGTGTGTAGCTGAAGCACAGAGCTGTGGTCGGTTGCAGAACTGGACTGAAGTTTGCAGTTCTGCTTCCAGACGTGTTACTGAGTCATGCTGCAAACAGGGATGAAGCTCATTTTTCCACAAGCCCAGTGCCTTGACCTCCTTGTGACATTACCATTCTACACCTTTTGGAAATGTGGCCAGGACAGTTACAAGGGCTGCTCTTTCAGGATGCACTTGTTAGATGTATTGCCCTTGAGAGGTTCATGCTGTCCTTTTTTCAAGACAGCTTAACTCTGAAATTACTTAGCTCGTTTGAGCTTTGCTCTTTCTGTAACTCAGGTTGTCTGTGTGTCTAATAAAAAGAAAAAGACTTACCTAAAGTCTGTAAATTGCTTTGATATTTGGGTTAAAGGTACCGGAAAAAAATGCAAGATTAGTAAGAGAGGGCATTTCAAAGGCACTAATAAGCGTCAGATAGCTAACTTCCCTTTGTGCCTTGTAAAATGTGTTCTGCAGATATTACCAATTCACACATTACTGTGGACATCCAAGGTGTGTGGAAAAAGTAACTGCATTTCCACAACTTCTTTTTGTTTTTTACTGTCCTGTTCTTATGAATACTAGGAAACAATTAATCAAATGTATTTATTTATAACAGTAAATCTCAGTGGAGCTGTCTTGGTATAAATCAGGTTACCATATGCCTTTAGGAGGTTGATCAGTGCAGGGAGAAAGGCAGCAGGTATTGGAAGCTTAATGTCTTAGTTTGATACAGCACCTCCTGTGTGTTAAAGGAAGTGCATGGAGTTCTGGATTTAATTTTGTCTTCTGCTTGCACTTTTCTCCTGGTGGCTGGTGAGAAGGCCCTTTGAAGCCACTTAGTCCTTGTCTTTGCAGCAGTGATTCAGTATTTCTGTGAGCAAGAAATGTGACCTGAGGTTGGACCGTATGCTGTGTTCTTTAGGAGGGAGGAAAAGGACTTCAGGTCTCCCATCTATCCTCTAGTGCCTGTTGGCAGAGGCAGGCATCTGTGTGGCTATGTTTCAGAAGCACTCCTCTTTTTATAAATATCTCATTCAATAAACAAAATGAGCAGCTGCAGTGTGGTTTGATTATCTGAGCTGTGGATCACAGCAGGAAATGCTGGGAAGTGGCTGGTCTTGTTGAGAATCTCTGGTATATGCACTAGTGGTGAGAAGGTGCAAATGGGCAGTGAGACTGTAGAACAGACACAGAGAGCTGCACCTCACAGGAACATGAAGCGCAGAGTCAGCTGTTTCAGTCAGGGAAGGAGTTGCCTAAGTTGAAAGCAGAATAATGTTGAGTAGCTCCACAGGTGCGTCTTTCACCACATCTCAATGAACATCCCTGTTTGTTAACCAAGAAAAACGAAATTCATATGAGCTAATGGGTTGCTGTTGCCTGGACAGTGATGAGTAGAAAGAAACTTGTGTTTCTTAACAACTTACTGTGTGGACACAGTAAGGTGTTAAAGGGCTTTGTGGGAGACTGGAATATAAGATTGAATGATTTCTGTTTAAGAAGTACTGAGCTGAAAGCCACACAGGCTGTACTTGCAGAAATAGCAACACAGTGGTGGTGGAGTGAACCAGGCCCGGCCTGTCTTCCCACGCTGTCTAAACCCAGAATAGTTAGTGTTGAGATGGATAATTTATTCTCCACGTGCCGTCAGTCTTCTCTGCCATGACTGTCAGGAATGGTAGCTATAGTCTAGTGGTGGGACTCCACACATTGAGGTGAAACTTCTGATTCTGCATGAGCTGCTGAGCAGCAAGCTGATAGCAGCACCATGCACTAGAATGAGCTGGGCTTGCTTTGAAGTGGTGGCAGAGAGATGCAAGACTTTCTAGGTTCTCCATGTCCCATTTCTTTTTGGACAAGTCATCTAGTCTGCCTGAAGAGTTTTGGTACATTCAGTTACTTACTCATATTGTACAAACCTCTCCTTCCCTTTGCTGGTAGTAAGGGTGCTAACATTATGTTCTGCAGGTGCCTCTATCAGCCTCAGTCTAGTTCCCTGCTGCACGACCATTGTGGTTCATAATGGAAGTAATTACCTTCTCTCACTCCAGCACCGTTTGTCTTTTCCATTTGCCAGAGATCGGGGTCAGAGTAGGGAGCTGCACATGTACTCTCCTGCAAATGATCGGAAATTAAGGTAGCTCCTTTTGTTTCTGTATGTATGTGGATGTAAATCCACGCTGTTTGCACTGCCATCATTAAATGTCAGCAGCATGGTTTTGGGGAATAACATGCATTGCCTTCCAGGAAGCATATGATAATGATTTTTTTTTTATGCTCCTGTAAAATTGTGACTATGTTTATTTACAATGGGTATAATTTGTGCTGTGATTGGAGTACAGGCTTAGAATATGTAAGAATTTTCCAATCAGATCAGATGAAATTGCAGACTTAAATTTCTTGGCAGATATTTTCAGAAATAAAAAACCTAACAGTGACAATTATGAAACTAATGCAACATTCACAAATTGCCCTTTAACTCTATTTGACTCTCCTTGTGTAGTTGCTTTCTGTACGCTGACTTACTTATGTGGTTGCAAGTTAAACTACTTCAAAGAAAGTGCTAGTAACTAGTTTAGGCACAAAAAGAAAGTACATTACTCGATGGTTAATAGAGTAGTTTTTAGTGATAGAGTATGGTTTTCTGCAGCAAAGACAAAAGTAATTGCTTAATGTCTTTAAAATGCTATGAAGGAGTAAAATGTGAAATACTTAATAAATGTGCTCAGATCATGACTGATTTGTTAGCATAAGATTAAGTGGTTTTGGCACTTTCTGTAATGGTACTCATGCATGTATCATGGAGTTGCTGTCAGATTTTCACCAACATAAAACCCTGAGACTCCCTGAGAAGTTGTGTGTCACTTCCCTTTCCTCTCTTGGCAAGTTTCTGAGAAGACCCTTGGAAATTTTCTGGACCTTTTGAAAATTAAACCCGTCACCTTAAAAGGTGTTTGGCCTCTAGCTGCAGGGCCGGGTGGCACGTTGCCCGTGCTAGTGCTTGCCCACAAGTGGATGGGCTGCGAGCTCCGTGGCTCCCTGGGCAGCTGGGTGCATCGCTGCTGCTGTTCGTCCCCACCACACGCACACACTTCCTTCCTTCCACCCACTTCCCCCTCCCCTGCCTTGGTTTCACACCTCTGTTCCAAAGTTCACGTTGTCCTCTTTCTTTCTCTCTCCCCCCCGCCCCTGCTTTCTGTTTAACAGCAGGAAAGAATTTCGTACACACCTCCAGTGAGCCCGGTACCAAATTACACTTCCTCGTCACCACTACATGTCCCAGTGCCTCGAGCGATCAGGATGGAGGAAGACACGATCAGACTGCCGGCACACCTGCGTGAGTGTCAGCGCGGAGGCTTCTTATGGTCTTGGACTGAGGAGGGTGCGGGGTGGGGTGAGGAGGTGTTTCTATTTCTGTGGAAGAGAACAGGGAAGCCCCCTGGCTTTAGACTTTTTTTTTTCTTTTTTTTTAAAGCTCTTGCTGGTTTTATTTTTCTGAATACTCTTTTTAACCAAAGGAAACTACTCTTAAATACAGTACATTGTTCCCCCCTGCTGCCCCTGCACCCACTGTCAAGGATTTGGCTAATTTCTCATGACAGGCACAAATGTGGAGGTTTTGTTTTGATGGGAAGTGCTGTTTCTTTCCATGGTATAGGAATTGCTCAGCGATGTGCTGCAACACAAGGTCAGAGTTTCACAAACTATGGCAAATGGAGTGCATTTGTGCCGTGGGTATTTTTCAGGTAGTTATGGGTCTCAGTATTAAATGGTGATGGTGCCCAGGCTCTCTACTACAGAGCGTGTGTGCTGACAGAGGCAATGGGAAAGGAGGAAGAGTGAGCTTAGCCGTGCACAAAAGGATGCTTCAAAGGAGGAAGGGCATATCACTGACATTGTAACAAAAACTGGAGCTGGGGGCAAGGCGAGAGCCAGGCACTTCCTTGCTGAGATGATTTAATGTTTGAGGAATAGGAAAGGCCAAGGGCTGCTGGCCAGTAAGAGGTGAATTAGTGAGATAGGATGGGGACAAAGCAGAGTGGAATTTTCCTTTTTGGAGGGGAAGCAGTTCTGATGTAAATCGAGAGGTTTTAAGTAAACTTTTGTCAGGTGTTACATTCCTGGGGAACTTGAGCGACAACAAGCAACAGGGCCAGAAGCAAACGTAACTTTGCACGTTGCCATCTGACAAATGGGTTTGGGATTTCAGAGGGAGGGAAAAAAAGTCCATGTTTATCACAAGACATTCTTGTTCCTGTCTTCAGCTGTCTTCCAGGCACTCTCCTTTTCTGGATGCAAACTCTGCTCTCAGTGCTTCTGTAATCCCATGCTCACTCCCTTGCTGGCTACCAAGTTGCACTGTCCCAGGATCAGTTGTTGCCTGAACAGTCCTGTTTTTGCCCTCTGCTGCCTCTTAACTCTCTTCTGCCTGTGCTGTGGTGTAGCCCAGCTTGTACCTTTTCTGTGCTTTCTGGCGGGAATGGGAGCTGGCGCTGCAGCATTTCTGACCGTCTGGTTGCTGCCTGAGTATCCCTGAGCTCCCAGGCCTTGCTTGCCCATGTGGGTGGCTGCTGACCTGTTTCCCCAGCCCAGGCAGGACTTGCTGCCACACTTACAGGGCATTTCTATGCTTTGCCCAAAACATAGACACAAAGAAACCAACACAGAAGCAGTTCTTCTCCAGCAGTTCTTTTCACCACTGTGGTTTTTAATCCCTGAGATCTTTTTTTTATTTTCCTGATTGCATTAATTGGTACTATTTACTTCTGTCTGTCCTCTCCACAGCTAGGATCACGGCTGGCCTTCCAATTACTTATTGCCTTCCCCGCAGGGTCTGACAGATGCACAGGGCAGGAAGGCAGAGACCCTTGACACTGGAAGGGGTGGGGCACTGGGTTTACTACCTGCTTCCTTCCCATCAGCTAGCCAGCGTGCCAGGTAGTGTGAAGCTTATAAGGCTTCCTCTCAGTGAAAACTTTTTATCCCGTATTTTTAGGTGTGATCCAACCTTTCACCTTGATTTTTGTTTTGGTTTTTCTTTTCTTTTGATTGGCACATTTTTAAACTTGCAAGGAGGGTTCTTTCCCATTAGTATTTTCACACCAGTCTGACTTGTTGTAGTGTAAAAACACAGATGATTAATCATTAAATATCTGTGGAATAGTCTTCTACATAGTGTCTCAGGTCATAAACAACATGGAGCATGTTTACATAGCCTTACTAGTTGTAGTCCCTGGCAGTATACTATTTTGTAGCTCAGTGTGCAGTCAGTATTGACCCAAACACTGTTAGAACCACTGTTTAAAGTATATAGATTCATAGCTAGGCCAGAAGAGACCATTGTGAATTTGTAAAACAATCTCTGGTATAACTTGAGTTACAGAACTTCACTCAGTAATTCCTGTGTTTAGGTCCAGTAACTGTTTGAGCTACAGCATGTTATGCAGAAGGATTTCTGCTCTTCATGTAAAAACTTCAGTGGTGGGGAGGATATAAGGTCTTTAGATGTTCTTTCAATGCTTAATTATCCTTCTTATTTGCTTTTTTTTAAGTGCCCTATTTATAGTTTGAATTAGTCAAGCTTCAGTTTCCAACTATTAGATCTCATTATCTCCTTTCCTGCTAAATATTGTCAAAAGACTACTCCTGATATAGGTGCTTTTAGATAAAGTCACTTAACCTTTTCTTGGCTA
Source organism: Anarhynchus alexandrinus (assembly GCA_008711295.1). Taxonomy (NCBI): domain Eukaryota; kingdom Metazoa; phylum Chordata; class Aves; order Charadriiformes; family Charadriidae; genus Anarhynchus; species Anarhynchus alexandrinus. The sequence goes on along the minus strand of VUYV01000084.1, from coordinate 672,433 downwards.
AACTGGGTAGGAAGAGAGGTTCTTAAGGCTGTCAATCTTCCTGTAAAGCTTCCACATTTCAAATTCTGTTTGTATCATCTCTGTGAACCGTTTCCCACTTCAGACATCCTTCTTAAAGTGAGGACAACAGGACTGAAGATCATATTTCAGGAGTAGTCTGCCTAATACCAGGTATAGAAATAACCAAGTGCCTTTTGGATCTTGGGTCATGAGGTTTAAGAGGTATTAACATGGGATTTAGCAATTCCTGCATGATGGACCTCTCTTTTTTCTTTCTTTTTTTCCTGTTTTTTGAGAGATGTGTCTGAGCGACTGCTTTGGTCCTAAATCCATACTGCCTTAGAAGTCAGGCAAAGTAGCTAATTTCTAGTTCAGGCTGTGGTACTGTGTGTGAAGATAGGATTTAGAACTGCAAAGTCTGAGGGTTTTCCAGTGCAACAGGGAGATATGGTAAGTTTCTCCAGTCATACACAGAGCTGATAGCTTGTCAGGCTTCCACTCATTCTCTATTTCCATGACATTCTGATGGCATTTACCAAAATAAAGGCAGAGTTCAGTCCTAACCTGTATGTCTTCTTTTCTGCCAGCTTGCAAGTTCAAGAGCTGTGCTACAGGTGCAGCTGAAAACAGCAGTTGGCCCAAGCGAAGGTAGAACTAAGAGAGGAATGTTTCAGATGCAACATGAAGCACGCTCTGTGGATTCAGACAGTGTTTTATGCTTCCTATTAGAAATCTCACTGGTTTTAATGTTTAAGAGCACTCTGAAGGCTCTAACAGCCAATAGTATCAGGACAATTAGTAGAGCAATTTCCTTTGGTACAATAAATTATTTCTCACTGTTTGGTGAGCAAAATGGGTCTCAGCTATGCTGAGCTGATTTGATCCAGAGACTGGAAAAGGGAGAACTGCAAAGTTTAGAAGGGTGGAATGCAGACCCCTCTTTGCTGCAAGCATGTAGAGGACTCCTCCTCTCTGGTCAACACACCTAGAAATATAGAGAAACCCCTTTTCCTGGGGGTTATGGCACTTTCCCCTTCTCACACAGTCTTTCTTGTTTTAATTAGCTGCTTTCTTCCCAGCCTGTCCTATTCTTACAGTGTAGAAATACGATGTATTCAGTCTTAATTTGAAAGCTCTCGAGAGTGAGAATCATTTTCTGGTAATGCACACTGTTCTCTGATGCTGTACGTCTCTGTAAGGGACTTTTGACCCATACTTCTAAACATACTTGTTTGCCTAACATCCAATTCTTACCTAGTAACTGACTATTGGGGACACTGTAAACAAACCATCAGCGCGGAGCTGGAGAATATGTTTTCCTCTATTTGAGGTATGTAGTCAAAAAGTACAGTGATCTCCAGTTTGCTCTTTGTCCCTGGTGTGTATGCTGTCGTAGCTTTGCAGCATATCTGATCTCCACGAGACTGCACTAATGTCAGATAGAAGGAGTGTTTGGAAAATGGAGATGTATACCAAGGATTCAGGAGAAGCAAGTTCAGCTCTCACACAAGGCGCTGCTCTTGGTGCCTTCTGTGATCTTGTTTTAGTTTCCCTGCTGTGAAATGAAAAAAAAAAAAAAAGTGAGTGCAAAGACTATTAGAATTTGTGAAAATTAGTACAGTGCCTGCCCAGATAATTGTGATAATGAAGAATGCTGAGATAGGTGGAAGTCCTGAAACTATTTGCATACCCCTTATCTCTGAGGAAACGTACTCCATATTACCACAGAGAGAAAGTTCTTTTTCTTTTGTCTTTTTTTTTTTTTTAAATTAAAACCAATCTTTTTTTCTTGTCTGGTACAATGTCATTAGTTACTCATTTTTTGCTACAGCCAATACCTTGTGGTAAAAAGTTCTTGGAACTGAATAGAGGATACAGCATTTAAGAGATGGATATGAGAACCCTTTCCTGTGTCTATTAATATGCTCTGAATCAGAGAGAAAATAGCTTTTTCCTTTTTTGTAATATACAAGATGAAAATAACGTGGTTTGCCTTCTACAACAGCAAATGTAAATATATGCTAAAGGCTTCATAGTTTTCTTTGTCTCCTTCAACATAAAACGTCTTTGACAAGAGACACAGAAATATCAGTGCTGAAAAAGGACTTGTTACGTACTCTGATCCTGTGCAGCAGCATTCCCCCTTGCACGTTTCTGTTGATTTGTACAGTCTGATTTTTATCTCTGAAGGGCATCTTCCCTTGGGAACGCGTGCGTGTTTGTTTAGGGAGATGGACCTCATGGGCAAAGATTTCAGTGTTTTCTATTGATACAAGCATGAACAAGAGTTCATTTCTTCCTCTGAACTAGTCACTCTTCTTTCTTAGTGTTGACATCCTTCATATGCCTGCAGCCCATTGTCGTAGCAAGGCACACCGCACATACTTTTCTGTATTTTTCTCTATACATGAAGTAATTATTCTTGGCAGCAACTAATTTTTCTCACTGTTGCTTTTTTCTGAACCCCCAACAGCCTGTACTGATGTTCAGAGTAAAATGACACACTCTAGATGTCAGGATACACGCATCACCTCATAGCGGAGTACTTTTGTATTGGGACTGCAGTGTTGTTGTCTTGACTGCACTCACTTTTTTGGGGGATCTTGGTGGTAGGGAAAACTAAGGACCTATTTGTAAAATTATTTAAGTATTTTTTGTTTCAAATGTAGGCTTAGGTTCTGGTCTTTGGTTTTCCAGTGCACGATGTGTTCCAGGCTACAGCTGATGTTGATGAACTTCAGAGTATCCAGACCTGGTCACATACAGCTAGTGAGATCATGTTTTTTATTTCAGTGTTTCTGTGCCTCTTGTAATTGCTGTCTGTTCTACTGCCTTCATTAAGGAGGACAGAAGGGAAATTTATTTAGTTTTCTGCAATGATTATATTAAAGGCTTTAAGTTTTTAGTGAGTGTTTCTAGGAATCTTTCTGCATACCTATTTATATTGGTTATTTGATACTCTGATTTGGTGGGGACCAGTCCAGCGGCTCTGTATTGGTTCGACATCTTTGTGGCCCTAGCTGTACCACATTCTGCAAAAAAACCCGTCTGTATAACCCAAAAGCACGGACATGAGTAGTAGGGCAGGCTAGGCAGTTGAGCTCTCAGTTCAGCAGGTTCTTCAAACTAAGGCATTTATCAGACCTGAAAGCAGTTTATGATGAGTTTCATGAGTTTCTTCTTCCTGATCACACATTGTTGCTTATATGCATAATTTGTGTTTTAAGGGCACCATATTTTTTTTTGTTGTTGGTTTTGGGGTTTTTTGGGTTGTTTTTTTTATTTTTCAAGGAATGCAGGAAACAATTAAGAGAAGGAGGAGGAAACAACAACACTGTCAGGGTTGCCAAGGATCCATTTTTTTTTTCTGTATAGTGTCTATTAATTATGCTGCTCCTTTTATTAATCCTTTGGCACCTGTTAATTATTCTACAATTTTGGCTAGCAGCTGGAAAGCCACTTCGAAGCATTAAGCATATTGTTATTTAGTTACTAGAATATTCAACGCATTGAACTGAAAGTATGTAATGAGACGGCAAAAAAAGCCCTTCACCCTAAGCCACATTTAGAGCAGCAAGCAATAAAAATATTTGCTTTGGAAGGATCTTTGTGGAACAAAACTGACTGACGCACATACAGGGAAAATAAAATAAAAGCTGTATAAGACAAAGGGACTGTGAGAGGTGGCCAGAATGTCAAATTAATGACTCTGAGACTAATCCTGGTACCACTGAAATGAGTGCTTAATTTCCAGCTGGTTTTAGTGGGGTCTGGACTGGCCTTTCTCAGATGATGGGCTTCTTTCAGCCCCTTCTTTGCTGTTCTCTGACATTATGGCCAGTTAAGCCTTGTTTCTCCCTCCTGCTGTCCTTTGTATGCTTGCCTTTCCTCATAATCTCCTTTCCATTTTATACTTCATTCTGTCTCTGCGTAGCTAGTCCTTTACTAACCGATCCCAACCCACTATTAAAAAAAAAAATATATTAAAGCAGGACAGTGGCCCTGCTTGCTACTACCTGTTTGCAGTATTTAATCTTCTTGATGTTGCATCTTCTTCTTCCACCATGGGCTTTTCTTGCATGTTTATATTGTGAGCTATGCAGGGCAGGGCCCATCTGCTTCCTCTGTTCAGCAGTGCCTCCTGGTCTTTCAATTCATAACTAGTAATAATCTACTGACAGGCTGGCTGCACTACGGAAATCCCAGCCAGCTGTCCTGTCAGCCTCCGTGACCATTACTGGTCAAACCTAGTGAAGCAACTGGGCCTGGCTCCTTCATGATTGTGACTTGCATCCAGTGGTTAGGCAAACAGGACGAAAGTCATGAGCCAGGGAGATGTTGATTATGTCTGCCTCTTACCTAAGGTGGCCTCTTCCACAGGCAGCCTTGGGTGCTCATCTGAATTTTACTCACCTACTCCAGCCTGCCTGCTGGGTGTTTCTTACGGTGAACCTCAGACCAGCTTCAAAGCAATCATACAGACAGGCAATTTGGATGGGTGGGAAGCCCAGTCTCAGATTCATTCTTGCACCATGGCTGGGCACAACATAGATGCTACCGTTTTACTTGAAAGAGCTTTATCTGGAATACGTTGGGCTGAGAAGAGTGAAACCTCTTTACTAATCCAGCTGCGAAAGCTGTGGCCTTTAGATCAGATAAATTCTGCTTTATATTTTTCTGGCATGGTCTTTGTTCATCACCTGTGGGAAACCGAGCCCCTTGTCACTGGGCTTGCATTGGGGTGACTCGGGGCCACTTCAGTTGTCACCCTTGATGTAAACAGCTGGTGAGTTGAACCCTAAATCTGTTAGCTCCTTACTGCTGCTTGGTGATGGTGACTGTGGCAGAGGCATCCAGATTAAGTGTGAAAAAACTTGTAAAGGGCCAGTGCTGCGAACTGGTTTCTGCTTCTTGAGAGATTGAGTCAAGTGCTTTTTTTTTTTTTTTAACATACCTTGTTGTTACCCAGACAGAGTTAACACATCAGTTTCCTGCACCGACAGTCCCCAGTGGAAACGTGTGGAGGGATGAGATCCTTCCTGCTCTGCTGGGAACTTGTAAAGCAGTCCTGAGGTGGGAGGGCGAGAGACCTGTGCTTCAGGGAACGGAGAGCCTGCAGTGTGGGAGTCCCAGTGGTGCTAAGCCAGTCTTTTACCCTCCTGGAAAGCTTCACTACAGGGTTTTAAATCTTCAAAACACAGACACACCTCTATTCAGAGGGGAAAGGGAGCCATGTCACTTTAATCTGGGATTCAAGCCGATCCCTTGTGGAATTCCCCTGGAAAGTGTGGGGAGGAATAAGAAGCAAAAGCAACAGGACATTTATGGTATTGCTGGGTTTGAAGCATTTTTAGCTTTGTCTTAAAGGGACGCTGTCAAGATCAGTGAACCTAAAATTAGCTTGCTTTTCTCTTTCCATCCCAAATGTGTCTCTTTCATTTTTTATTTGTGTTATGTTATAAATGCTTCCATGTTCTTTTTTTTAAGAAATAAAATTAATGTAAAGAACCCAGTGTTCATAAATAGGCCTACAATTAAAGAAAACAGAGAAGAGAAACTGTGCGTAAGCTGTGACTAACAACTCCACAATAACAAACCATTCTGTGGTGAGTGCCTTGCAACAAAACATAAGTGTGGTAGAAAACCCTGCGGAAACAACATAGCGTGCATGCGATGTCCACTCCCCTAATAAAAAACAGAGCTGAGCCTCTGAATGTTGGAAGAGAGCACCACTGTCCAGCATTGAGAAGGGCACATAGTGTGTGTGAGGAGAAACCTGCTGCAGCTTCAGGGTACCATGAATTAATGTAATAGGTCGTGTGTATACACACACACACACACACACACACAAAAAAAACCCCAAACAGTTATTTGATGCCCTTTATGAGAGGCTGGGTTTCCTTCTGCTGTTCTTCGTATGTCTTCTCTCTCCTGTGCTGGTGCTCCTTCTGGTGCTTAACAAATACAGCCTGACAAAATCTCCATTAAATGGGATTTTACACCCATTTTACAACTCCCCATTTTACTGCTGGAGCAGAAGGACTAAATGATTTTTAAGTTTGTTGAAGAAATTTTTGGTAAAATTATTCCATGGAGATTTGGAGACCCAGTCCAACGCCTCAGCCTAGAGCCTCTTCTCAAGATCATTTTCCAAAGATACTTGGGAGGGGGAAGCACTCGTGCATCAGCCATTCCACTGTTGTGGATGCTTGTGCACTGTCTGTCTTTTATGGGATGGATATGTTTGAATGTGCTCACTCTTCATGTAAACTGTTTTGTGCAGGACTAGCACGCTGCTGTTAATGTGGTAGTGATCCTTGTTCAAGAAGTAATGAGTTAGTTATATATTTAATAGGCATATGGTTGGTGATGTGAGTTAATAAACAGTCACCACTGATTGGCTTTTTAGAGACAAAGCATTAGGGTACTTGCTCAGCTCCGAATCTTTGCTTATGAGTCTTTATACATAAAAATCATACCCTGGGAAGAGCCCTAAGCACCCTGCTTTATTTACTGCATATGCCCGTCTGGTTTTGATCTCCGTATACTTTTGTATATGGAAAAAAGTGTCCGTTCTGCTCTGGCAACGGGGTCAAGTACCTCTATGGCAATTATACAGATCAGAAAATGAAAATGTTAAATTACAATGTGACAAGTTAAAATAAAAGTAATGTCTCTAATGATTAACCAACATATGCTTCCTGCCATTAGAGTCCACAGGCATAGTATGGAGTGATCTACAATCAGTGGAGAGGTAGGATGAGGGACTCTGTGGCAAAATTCTCAGTTACAGGGGCTGATTTGGAAACAGTGCAAGTCTTCCTATTTGAGAGTTTACTGAGTGGATCCTTGTAGCCAGGGATTCACTACCCAAGTCCCAGAGTTACTTGTAGCACTGGATCCCGTGTGCCACAAAAAAATTGACCTCTCCTGTGGCCAAGCAATATTCTACCCATGTCCTACATGGCCTTTGCCCTGTCCTGGTGCTGTGATATACAGAAGGGGATAGTACCCCAGTACAGGCTTTTGGCATTACGTGCTCCCTACTCAAAGGAAGAGTGGCAGTTTCACTGGCTTTTGGACTGTGCACCACTGGGCATGCCCTGGGGGTGGAGGAGGAAGCAGTGCATTGGGCAACAGGAGTTTAGTTGGGAGGGTCTGACAACTACACTGACCACAATAAAGGTTTGGTCTGAAGACCTGGTCTGAACAAACCAGTTGTAGTCAGCACCATGAAAGTCAGCTCTTTGCCAGAGTGATAAATTTTTGCAAATGCTTTCTGGTAGGGCTAAGCTCTAGGAACACACTAATTTCAGAGGAAAATACTATAATGCTGGTAATGAAATTGCACTATCTCAGCATCCTGCAAAAAAGGTTCATTTTCTTAACTTAATAATGTTCTCGGCATTCTCCCTCTTTCAGTTCTCTAGAAGCATTTTCTTATGTTCCCCTCAGGTGTCCTAAAGCTTCTTGTTTGCAGAACAAGCCTCCCGAAGGGGCTGTGACCTGGTCAGAGCACTGACATTTTATTTTAAACCCACCAGCAGCAAAAAAACACAGAATATTTTTGAAGGGAAATTTCCTTTTTGGGTTTTTGTATCCCTGAAAGAATTTCCGATGTAGGCAGACAGTAATTCCCAGCTACATACTTCCTGATAAGGAAACAGCTCCAATAAATGCAGCTATAAATAGCTACCTTTTTGTTTTTTAAAAATGTAAGGAGATTTGTTTAGCGTTTCTTTCAAACTGTTGAAAGAAAGGGACAGTGTAGGAAAAGAGTCAGGTTTGGCACCCATTGGCTCTCCAGATCAACAAATTAACATTTTAATCTGCATCTGTACATTTAATTATGTAAAGTTTAGATGTCTGTCTATTTCTGGTCATCCTTCTCACAACACTGTAAAAGAAAAAAGCACCTCCATTTTATATGGAAAACATAAATTGCATTTTGCCTTCCTCATGAGAGAAATGTATTACCTGCTTTAAGCAGAATTTGTTATGCTTTTGCTATGTGCCTATATTTTAGTGCTTCTCTTTCTCTATATAGTTTAAGTTCCTCTGTCATCTCAGAATAAGTAGCATGATCTTCAACTGCATTTTTTCACGTTCACTGTGGATGTGCTATAGCAAATTCATAGTTAGACATAAATTCCTTTTTTCTGAAAGTAACTTGCTGGGACAATTTTGTGCAGTTAGTTTCTTAACTAAAATCTTCTGAATTTTCTGTGTTATCTCCCCCATTTTTATGGTTCTGTTTCATGTATTTTTAATTTCATGATTTTCACTTTGGACTAAAATTTTCCTTTGCCAGTCCTGCTTTTCTTTGTTCTTTTAACACCACCAAACGCACAGTACCTTTAGAAAAACAATTAATTGTTTACCTACACAAAAAATATAGACATGAATAAATTTGGTCCAAGTTAGTGTAAAAACGTCTTTACAGGTTAGATTTCAGGCCAACTCTACCTGTCATTCAGATTACAATTGAAAATACATATGTATCCACTAGCTTGATTGTTTTATAGAGGATGAGTCTGCTTCGTAAATCACCTTGATCAGCACTTAGAGCTTAGTTACACCTTGGTTTCTGTCCTACAGCAGGGAATGGTCCGTGGGTCTACTTGCAGGCTGGCATGTCCTGCCTGGCTGCTTTTGGGCAGGTGTCTCCAGCCAAATCTGGAGGCATGTCTGGGGACAGGCTTCTTCACAGGGGCTGTTAGTGGCTGGGGCATCCTCTTCTCTCACTTGTTCCTCTCATGAGCACTCTCCCTAGTTTTCCTGGGGGGAGTGAGGTGCCCATGGTGGGCTCCCTGCTGTGCGTGGTGCCAGTTGCACCATGGCCAAAGCCCCTGGAAGGGCAAGGGTGCAACTTCTTCAGTGCCAGGAGCCAGTGGAGAGTTGAGGCCCAGCACAGCAGAGAGGAGGTCAAATAATTTCCCTTTTCCTCCTCCTTCTCCTCCTCCTCGCCCTTTCTCCTTCCAGTGATTTCACAGGATCTTATGACTTGTGGCCAAATCCTGTCCGCAAGGGCACTCAGCTGCCATGGGCCCCTCCTCTTGGCCCGCTGATTGTGCTTCCAGCTGGCCCACAGCCGAACAGATTGCACAAGGGTGCAGCTGGTAGAAGATGCCTCCTTGCCCTTATCGTTTGTTGTTCGCTGAAATGCCATGGCAGGGCTCAGCGCACCCCTCCTCAAACGTTGGTTGTGTAGCCCCTGAACACGTTGCTTGTACTCAGTTTTCCTTTGTAGGTACCTGAAGGGGTTTTACCTTCTCCCTCTTGTGCTCCTCTCTTGGCTGCACTAAGGGAAGGTTGATCTGTGTGTGCAGGCCTTGCCACACCTCCTCAGCAGACCCGTGGAACATGCACAATTAATACGGTATTAATTAATTATGGGGAGAAGTTGCTGCTGGCACAAGAACCAAGGCTTGCAGCTTATAAAGTGAATGCTTTGATGCTGAGCTTTAAAGAACGTTTCCATCAACTCAAGCCAGCAGAGAGATTCTGTGATATTTAAACCCTCCCTCCGTGCATACTCCAGAGCTTATAATTCTGCCACCCTGGGCACTAACTACAGAAATAGTGGTGGCAAAGGAGGGTTCAGAAAGCACAACTGGGGATCGACCCTCATGAGTAAAATTGCACAAGCCCTAGGTGGAAATGTTGGGGCTGAACCAGGAATGGTTTGTTGATTCAGCTTAATAGATGCTTGCGGTGTGAAAAAAGAGTGACCTTCTGGACCTGCTGAAATGAACAGGAGTTGTCTCACCGACTTCAGCGGCTCCCACAGTTTTATCCAGAATGTGTGTGTGTGAGTAAATGTGTAGGTTTGCACTGTGCTTCTACTTATTTGGCCAGTGTTTGGGGGAAGAGAGATGAAGGAACGACTGTGCCTCTTTGGTTTTATGCAATACTGAGAATTTCTCCCTTTCTACTTCCTCCTTCTTGGTGGTGCAGAAGGAAGTAGCCCCGGTCCCTGCCGGTCCACAAACCAGTTACTCATTTCAGTTCTGCCACTTGAGTGGGTCCTTGTGTATTTCCTAGTGGGGGAAATCTCCCTTTATGTATATAAGTTCCTCCCTCCTATTCTCTCTTTCGTTCTAATTTCTTCCAAGCAATCTGTCTCCTTCAATTTTTAACCTCCTTGCTGGCTTTCGCTTCCTCTCTGTGCTTCACTGAAGGCATTTTGTCAGAAAAACCCCTCTGTACACAGATACTTCTTTGTTCCCCTTTTTTTTTGTGTGTCATACTTCTTTATGTCTTGCTTCCTTGGAAACTTCCTTAGTAGTCTGATTACCTCTGGGCTTTTAGCTGCATTACTCTGGGTAGTCATTACTGTGTTGCTGGGTGTGTAATTGTTTAAGGCACCTTGATCTTTTTATTAGAGGTATTTTTTTTTAACTGCTCTTTAAATACTAATAGGCAGTGGTGACAAATATTGTTATTAAATACATGGGACTTGTTTCATCACTGCTCTGCAGCTTGCTTGGTGGCTTTCACTTGTTGAAAGTGAGTGTAACCAAATCACAGGAGTCATTCTCTACTTCCACTTTATGTTGTTCTCAGGGATGCAATGCAATGCAATGCACGGTGCGGGGTAGTGGTGAATGGGTCACATGCAGAAGAAGTTCAAGGTTTGGTGCAGGATTGAAGCCTTGGAGCTTAGCAAAATAGGAACAAGGGGTAGCACTCAATGTCTGTAAGAGCTGAAATACTTACAGTCCTCCTCCGATTTTTACACCCTCTCTCAGTTTTAAAATCATGCAGAATGAAATACAAGCAGGGGAACTGGGAGTGACAGCAAGGTAATAGTGACAGTGGGACGAGCTGTATTTGTGATGGGCAGACCTGAAGCAGCTGGGCCGTTAAAGGAGTCAGTATTTGCTGTTGGCCTCCTGCCACACCATTATCAGTGTGTGCAATTACGATGGCTGAATCTCAAAAAGTTTGGCAGCTGATTCAGTTCAACAGAACACCCAGAAGTAAATCCAGATGTCTCTCAAATCGGTTGGATATGCAGTGTTGTGGTGAGTTCTCCATAATTACAATTTTCTTGTGAGAGTTCTGGGAGAATCCAGCTAGTCCAGAATAACCCTGAGAGCACAGCTTCTCACTCACAGCCTTTCTGGTGCTCCATGATTTGCAGTAAGAACATGTGAGAACTCAGAAAAGAGTTAACAATCAAAATTTATTTCAAAGCTGGGAAGTTTTGATTTTTTTTTAAAGCTGGCACACGTCATGTATCTCTGTGTACATGTATGTATTTAGATCCTGCAGAAGGAGACTTGCTCAAGTACTTAGGTTTTCTGCACAGAGACTTGTTACTCTTCCTTTTTCTCTTGAAGCTAATTAACACTTACAGCGTGTTACAACCATTTCTTTTGGGCAGAGTTGTAAAATTACTGCCTATGATCAGAAAAAATGGATGCAGAAGATGGCGGAAGGTGCCTTTCGTGCCACATGTGCTGTCCAGTAGGCTTGCAATGCTGTCCTCCCCACATCTCTGCTGCATCAAGCAGGCACTAGAGGGTTAGCCCGTGTTTGAGACTAGAAGCCCAGGTTTGAACTGGTCTTTCAATCTGTTTTTAACAGATGGAGTATACAGAGTCAGCAGTACTGTATATGGTTTGAAATCTGTAAGTTGGCTTAAAATTGTAGATGGGGCTCAATCAGCTGCATTTAATGCTTTCTTACTGAGTGAATTCCATGGGCCACTTCCTGAAGACTACTGGTGTGAAGGCTAATCCACAAACAGTCTTGGCACTGCTTTGGAAACTGAAATAATCAGAGTGGTATAACCTATTGTGAGTAAAGGTAGCTCACGCTGATAATTTTATCCTGAAATGACTGGGCTCCCACTCTGAAGCATTTTCACTATATAATTTTATAAGTTGATGTAACATCAACAATATAAAGGCTGTAAAAAATACAGTTAAGGATACAAAGCCTGTTTCTTAACCAGCTTTAAATTACACATATGCTTTGTATAATTTGAGCTTCAGGACAGACACACTTTAATAGATCCTGGCAACTGGAAGAGCAGGGACGTTATCTTTCTCTGTATGAATAAACTGCCCAGCATGACTTTACCACATGAAGTTATGGTCATCTGCTGAATTAACTGCTCCTAGTGCCACTCAGAATTGGGATGTAAGTAAATTATTCTTCTTTTAATAATATTTTCTCAATTCTTCTTGGGAGACAGCAGCTCATTCATATGGGACCACAGTAAAGGGAAATCTCATCCAGAAGGATGTTGTGGTTGTTCAGCAGAAAACAATTATTGGTGTGAGTAGCTCATGACTTTTTCATGTGGTTTTACAGTAAAACCTGTGGATGTTCCTTGACCGGAGAAGTTAAAGATATTTGTCAAAAATCAGTCACCAGTCTCAAATTTTTTTTGCAACTCTGCATCGATTTCATGATTTTGCCCCAAAATTGTTAAGACATTGAAGTTCTAACACAGTCTTGTTGAAGCTCGTGAGCTTCTAGAGAGGTTTCTTAACACCTTGAGTTTGTTCAAACTCAGTCCCACTCAGGGTGTGGTGGTCTCATCCACACAGTCATTTTTAATGTGATAGGAGAGACCTAGCTAGAACAGGTTACTTCCCCAGTTCTCCCATTCCCAGGAGATTAGAGAGGGGGGATAGGACTCTTCAGTTTGAGGAAAAGATAGTTTTCTAAGTGAATGGGTTGGCAGGGAGGATGCTATCATGTGGCTATGAAGTCATATTTGGTATGCAGAAGGTGAACAGGAATGATTATTCACAGTTCCTCACAGAACAGCAAATCCAGAGATCCGAGATAAATCATTGGGCAACACGTCTAAAAGAAACAAGGATGAGGATGCATCACTACATGAAAGAAATCGTTGCAGGAAGATGGTTCAAGAGGTGAAAACGTAAATTAATCTCTAAAAGGAACCAGATAAACCTGTGGAAAGCGGGATAGGTCATTTGGTCAGTATGGAAACAGTTGTCTGGATGCAACCACAGCTCATGACGTCCTTAAACCACAGATTATCAGAGACTGAAGTAAGCAACATGTATTCTAGAAGAGATTGCTTAATGTTTCCTTATTCCTTATACTTTGCTTATGCAGCCACTACTGAAGACATTTGGCTAGATGGGTCGGCAATCTTTTCTGGTATGGCAGTTTTTATGTTTTACCCCATCTCGTAATCATCTCCAGTGATTTGACAGGGGCTTGGATGCCATCCAAGCAGATACATATTCGGTATGCATATGCTACGCCAGAGGGCTCTTTTAGGTGATAACTAACTCATCAGCTAGAGGCCACGGATAAAAGTTAAGTGGGGGGATTTGCCTTTAAGCAATTCTGACAAAAGTCTCTTTACACAACAGCTGACTGAATCACTGAATGTAATGCCAAGGGCAGCAATAGAAAAAAAGTCATGTAAATTAGCTGGCGAGAGAACAGGGTAAAGCTATCTGGTGAAGGAGGGAATGGGAGAGGAGGGCAGGCAGCCACCTGCTGGAGCTTCAGCTTCAAGGACCAGATCTCCCCCATCAAGTGTTTGAAAAACAGATTCTGAAGTTGAGACTGAGGGAGAAATGAGGAGGGTCTCTCTCCCTAGCGTATAGGCCTCCAGAGGATCGTGATCACCCCTGTATGCAGAGCACCTCTCCTACGAGGAGAGGCTGAAAGAGTTGGGGCTGTTCAGCCTGGAGAAGAGAAGGCTCCAGGGAGATCTTATTGCGGCCTTCCAGTACCTAAAGGGGGCCTACAGGAGAGCTGGGGAAGGACTTTTTGCTAGGGCATGTAGTGATAGGATGAGGGGGCATGGCTTCAAACTGGAAGAGGGCAAGTTTAGATTGAACATTAGGAAGAAGTTTTTCACTTTGAGGGTGGTAAGGCACTGGCACAGGTTGCCCAGAGAGGTTGTTGAGGCCCCATCCCTGGAGGTGTTCAAGGCCAGGCTGGATGTGGCCTTGGGCAATCTGGTCTAGTGGGAGGTGTCCCTGCCTATGGCAGGGGGGTTGGAACTCGATGATCTTCAAGGTCCTTTCCAACCTAAACCATTCTATGATTCTATGATTCTTGTTTCTCCCACATGCCATCAAAGGGCTGCTTTCATTTTCCTGCTGTTGTCCGGTCCAAGATCCTGTTCAGCCTGTCCCCCTTTTGTGGCCCTGTCTCATCCCTGTAACACGAATTTCAGTTCTGCTTCCTCTCTTACCCCAAACAACAGTTTGGGTTTCTGGGCGTAGTCATTAAAAAAAGTTATTATTCAGTATTGCTTGTGATTTGAAATGGTAAATTAAAAACTTACTGGAAGTCTGGCAGTGCTTCTGATCTGTGTCCCCTTTGCTAAGGTGCTTCATAAAATACCGTATGTTGTTATTCACTCTGGCCTGGATGTTCTTGGCTCTTTCCCACATAATGATTCACAAGATGTCTCTGCGATTCGTTTTTTGTAAATGTGGTTCCCCCCCTTCCCTCTGTATATTTTCCCCTCCCTTCTCCTTTGCTTGCAAGTCTTCACTGCAAAAGTTCATTAAAGAAAACCCATAGTACATGTAAGGGACAGAGTGAAGTCTCCCACGTGCCATCAGACAAGATCTAAGATATGATGCAAATCTTCTTGCTGATTTCCAGGTAGGGGCTTAGGGTCGTTTTGGAAGCTTTTGTAAAACTTCCCTTCCTCTTCCCCTGCTCTTTCTCAGCTCTCTCTGTGTCCTGTGCCTCTCTCCTGAATAGATAGATTTTTTGCTAGTAAAAGCTCAGCAACTTGTCTCCTCCGAATGCTCCTGGCTCTCTTGGGGGAGGAGGGAGCAGGAGAAAAGCCGGGTGCAGCAGGGTCTCTGCACGCCTGTGTGAGGGCAGTGCCGCTGATCCCAGCATGCCGGCTGCAGTAAGCAGACAGGGGAGTTTGCGGGGCTCGCATGCCAGAGTCTTTTCAAACAGCTCTGCTCAAAGGCATGAGCTGGGCTTACTTCTGAGGGAAATTTCCTTTTTGGGGAAGTTGCTGCAAAGGAATTTCCTGTGTGGGCAGACAGAGCTTCCTGACTTGAAGGCTTCTTGGAAGGGAAACCGTTTCATAATGAAATGATAAATTAAAGACATACCAGCCTGGTTCGCTTCAAAACAGCTATTGAGAGAGCTCAGGCAGTGCACCATTATACTCCCGCGCAGAATGAAAATAAATTGCATCCTGACAGGATTCTCCATAGTGGAGCATATCCTTCCCCACAGCCTTCCTCCCTGTACGTCTCACTTTTCTACCCTCATTCCCCCTTTCCCTCTCCCCTTCTATTTGCTGCCCTCTCATCTATCTTTTGCGGCCCCCTTCAACCAACAGGGTGTGATGTTGGAGATGGTTTGCTAAATGGGTGAGCTGCGGTACTCCTTTCCCTGTGGAGCAGGCAGCTCTGGTTTAAGCCCTGCTACGCTGGCCACTGCAGCAGGGACCCCAGATGCAGGTCCTAGAAATGGCAGGTTGCTGCCGTGTAAACTGGGTGCTGTGACTGCTGATGCAGTTGCGGGAAGGAGAAATTAGGGCTACCAGCAGAGTTTAAATCAGTTCATATAATAAGGAATGTCTTGGTGTGGTCATGAAAATGGCTGGGAGGAAGGGTTGCAGATACCTATTTCCTGTTAAATAAGAGGAAAAAAGGACCTTTGCTCTGTCCCAGCTAAGACACAATGGAGGGAGGGCATCCCCAGAGAGCTCAGGCTGTTACAGCTGAGTTTTCAGTAGGCAGAAACCGGCTCATATTATTTCCCTCCTCTGCATCATCCTAATCTGTTTAGAAGTGAAGGAGAGTGCTTGTGGATTTCTGTGCCCTAAAGGGTGCCTATAGGTGCAAGCTCAGGTGAACTGTGTGAAGAGCTTCAATTAGACTGCTTGGCTTGCCGAACACATTGTACATACAGATGGAGGATATGATTTCAGATGGCACCGGGGTAGGGGGAACAAACAAGCAAGAGTTTAACATCACCTTTCTCTGTCTCAACTATATTGTCTGTAAACTTGATGGGTGATTCTGCTCACAATACCTAGTACCACAAAGTGATCTGACACGCACTGCTACGAGTGTGGCATCAGCATTTTCTTTTCTCCCTTTATTCCCTTCCTCCTATTCAGCTGGCAATTAAAGCTGCTTTAATTCTTTGCAAGAGTCCCCTGAATTGGTGTGCGTTATGTGCCTTGTTCTGCTATGAGGGCCTTACGCCTTGCCATTGCTTTGAGGGTTTCTTAGGAGTTTTGAAACATTCAAATTGCCAGCAAAACACTGCATTATTTTATAGTAAGTGTTGCAGTTTTGGGAAGTTTTTGTCAAAAATGTGTCTGCTGGCGTCACATGCTAATGAAAGAATTTGAGTTTTTATTTCTATTTTTTTTAAAGCAAGTTTCTGGTGTGCATAAAGAAAAGCTAGAAAAGGTGATTCACAGGGCTCAGAAGTCAGATACAAAGGACCCCGAATAAAAATATGTATGTGTGTGATCGTATGTTTATGATGTATTTTTTTTAGCTTTGGCAGTTTTTGAAGGCATGTTGCCTCATTTTCAGATTCTTGGTATTGGTAGTCCCGGAGGTATTCAGGAACAGGACTTCAGTATTAATTTGTGAAGTTATCAATATCAATGTGTAATCTTTCCTCATATTGTACGGATATGCAAAGTGTAAAGTCTGAAAGGTAGAACTTTGCTCGTTGTGACTGGCATACCACACCACAGCACGTGCTCACGATGCATGACAGCACCATGAAGGCAAATCTGACACTGTGCTGTGGCCAGGTCTGTCTTACAGCGGCAGTCTGAAGAGATGGTGCTGCTGCTTAAATGACAGTTAGGAAGGATCTGTCCTGAGAAGCCTGTACTAGGGACATGCCAGCCTCAGAGCTACAGGATACAGGAGGTCATCAGAGAAACAGTATTCTGCTGCATGGTACTAGACTCTCTTCTTCATTCAGATGTATCATTGGGCCTAACTGGGTTGAAAACTAAATGGTTCAGAGCAGAAAGATCTTCACCATGCCTTACATTTTGAGGTGCTGTCTTTCCTAAACCAATGAAAGTTGTGTGGAAATACTCAAATGGCAACGCTTAATATAGTTTTAAGTAGTACTGGTTTTTAGAAGACAGCTTCTGTAGTCAAGGTAGAGATCAGCAAAGAATAGTATGGAAATACCTACTTTGTTTTAAATCTATTTTGTAAGACACCTGGTAATTTTTACTTGCAGTGCTATTGCTTCTAAAGGTAGGTTAGGAGTTGAGGATGGTCTCTCAGAAACAGCTTCCATGCCAGATACAGGGCTTATTCAGCCAGAAAGGGCTTAGAGGCTAAATTGTAAGCATTTGCCTAATGTGGATGACATACTTTGGATGGAGCCTTGTGTGGGACGTTTGACAGGCTTACTGCTCAGCCTGTTTCGTTTTGAGTTGTGAGGCACCCAGAAGTGTACTAGGCCATCGGACTACAAAGGGTGGATAAACACTGGGCTCAGGACTTTTATGCTGTCACCACCTTTTGATAGCATTAAATTAATGATTAAAATCAACATACCATGTACTGTTTGCATAAGTTGCTCCTCTTTTTGCCTTTGCTAATGTATTTTGTTCAGCTAATCTCCACCTAAAGAAACTTCATTGCATTTTCTTTATTGCCTGCCTCTTTCTTAGACTAGGGTGATGTGCGCCTCTCTCTTTGTGTGCTTGACAGAACCTCAACAAATTCTGGGATTTGCCATCCCTCCTTCCCAAACTGTGAAGTTCCAATTTCTCATCTTCCCCCCCCCCCAAAGAATATGGACCTCATTTCTGTTGCCTTTTTTTTTTCTAAGTGAAAGCTAAACAGAATTACTTCTAATTTACTCAGAACTAAAATCTAGGTAACATCCTGCAATGGCAGCAGCCGTAGCCATGCCAGGAGGAAATCTGAGTGGGAGCACAATTGTTGAGCTGCACGTAGGACAGAACAGTTCCACCAAGGTTTTTTTTGTAACAAAGGTTTGCATTGTTAATCAGGTGCCACTCCAAGCTCACTATTCAGCTTAATGATAGTGAGTTCCAGTAAAATGCGGGTGGGAGGACACTTAATTTGTGCTGTTTTTTTATTACTTTAAACGCACACACTGTTTGTTCTTGGCATGATATCAAAAGAGTGCTGGAAGGAAATGAGGTAGAAAAAGGACATGAAAATCACAACTGCACGACTGATCTCTAAGGGTATTGTTCTTACTTCCACGTGGAAAGCCCAGACATTCCTAGTAGACACTCTTGCTGGGTTGGCAGAAGATGGAAATCTTATATTTCACTTCTGGCAGTAGTGGGTCAATAGGGATTTCTCTAATCAGCTAAAAACTAGCAGTGATGGAGTTTAAATAAATTGTAGGGAATTATTCCTATCATAGGAATGGCTCCTACAATGTAAGGTCTTTGAGGACAAAGGGAAGACTGGGGAGCTGAGGTAGGATGCATCTTACTCCCCTTGCTCTTGCACGTGACATTCTAGCACCTTATCGCGAGCTCTGTCCCTCTGTGTAGCATGTATTTCTGCTTGAAATAAGAAAGCTGGAGATGGTGAGGGGTAGAGTACACTTTCCCACTCCTCAACAGTTCATTTTGTTATATGCTTGTCTACTTTGGTGGAATTTCTGTGACTTCTTTTATGAGACAATTAAATCTCACCCATAGGAGACTGGTATTCAGCCTCCCATTTTCCTTTGGTTGGGCTAAGTTTCTGTCTTCTGAATTACACTGACTCAGAACACTCTAAATCTCTGCTTGTGGGGTGCTTATACCAAATATTTGCAGGCATTTCTCTCACTACACTGTCTGCTTCTCCTACAGTGCTGCATGAAGTATGTGCAATGTTTTTGAAATCTTAGCATATTTGGTTTCAGAAAATTTGGGGTATGTGAGCCAAAGCCCATTTCAAGGTAGCTCTTCTTCGGATTCTTCTACTACTCTGACTCGACGGCTGTCTGAAGAATAACTGGTATTTTATCAAGCTGGATCTCGCCCTGATCGTTTCAAATGCTTCCTTTTTCACCTCAGTATAATTTACAATCACAGATCTATTGCAACAAGAAATGTTAACAGGAAAGAAATGTAAACACTCTGACTGTGTTTGACTTCCTCTAAATATCTATATGTTTGTGTTGAGGGAGTTATTCAATTAAGAATAAAATAAAGCTTTCCAGTCAAACCTGGGAGAGCCTAACTTTGAGATAGGTTCGTCTCTTGGGGATCTGGAGGGAGAGAGAATTACGTGTGCAGCAGTGCTAGTTGGTACGTTGCCCAAGCTGTCACAATGACAGCATTTCAACATGGCATCAGAGACAGCTCTACACCAGCTGCATTTGCTTCCCATGAGAAAGTGGATTGGCGTGGAGAACCCTGAGGTTGAAAGTGAAAATTATGGACACGAGTTTCCTCTCTTGCACAATCCCTATTTAGGGGTTTTCAATTCCTATGCCTGATCGTATATGAAAATGCTTAACTCCTTAACTGCTGAAGGATGTAATGATTTTCTCCAGGAAATCCCTCTCTCGGTAGTTGAGAAGGGAAAGGGTGATAAAAGATGCAGCTGCCCACATATCTCACTTTAGTAAAGTGTAGATAACATAGTGAATTGGTGCACTACTTTTTTTAGTAGTGAAGACCTGGATTAAAATTCAGCAAAAGGCACAGATAAGATAGGTAAAGTCAGACTCTTCATAGTCTTTAGTAATTTGCAGGTTTTTTTCAATGCTGCTCTTTTAATTTTTTCCAGGGCAGGTGGCAACCTGTATATAGCTAAGCAAGGCATATTGACAGTAGGTTTACTTTTTCAATTATCTTTCAAAGCCTTCTTGGAAATAGTTCAAAAGACTCCCTCAAATCCACAAACTAGAATTTGAAAAGGAAGTATTTGTCCTTTTCATAGAATCTCTTCTCAGTTCAGCAGCCTTGGGACTGTGGCAGTATGGCAGGAATTGTGGCAGGCTCACACTGCAGAGTAGTCTCAAAACACATACAGACCGAGAGCTGGAATACTTGAAACCATAATCACCCAAATTTCCGTTATCCCTTTTACACATGTCAGAGATTTAACTCTGCCTAGCTAGACTAATGTGACCATAACTG
The DNA here is from genome assembly GCA_008711295.1 of Anarhynchus alexandrinus. Taxonomy (NCBI): domain Eukaryota; kingdom Metazoa; phylum Chordata; class Aves; order Charadriiformes; family Charadriidae; genus Anarhynchus; species Anarhynchus alexandrinus. Next base: position 652,338 of record VUYV01000084.1, on the reverse strand, counting down.
TCTGGTTTAAATGTTTTTGAGGATGGACAGTTAGCCTTTCTGAAGCAGGTGAAGAGAGGTGATCTCTCTCTTAACGCTGACACTAATTGCTTATACCTGTGAAAAACTGTAAGAGATACAAAGTAATATTTTTCTGAGGGAAATTTCCTTTCTAAGGAAGTTAGTCATATAAAATAATTATTATTATTTTTAAATCCAGTGTGAGTTGAGGGAGTGCCCTGATTACACATTTCCTGGAAAAGGCCATTGATGACGTACCACTGACTAATGAAAAGTTTGCCAGTTAGAAGTATCTCTTTTCTATTAACTATTTGAAAAGACAAGAGTATTTTAAAACTCCAGGTTATCGACCTTTCCTTGTTCCTTCTTTTTTAACCCATCGTCAGTGGACCTGTTTACATCATTAGCAGCTACGGATTCATGGACCTGATTGGAAAATACAAAACTACTCTGATATTACAAAATAAGTAAAATCAAAGCCTGCTTGCCATCATGTTGCCAGTAATGCAGCTATGCAGCTTAATGTCACAACCTAAAATGCAGGAAGGAAGAAGAGAAGCACAAAAGAGGCACAAGCAGCATGACATCAGATCAGTCAGTTTTCCCATGAAAATCAGGATGATGCTTTAGCTAGTGGTGAGTGGCAGCCCTCAAAGAGCTCTGTAGTCCCTGCCTAGGTGTTAAGAATGGAGTTTTGTGCCTGTATGAGAAATTCTGGGCAGGAAAGAGAAGAGTGGTAGAATTGAACTTCTGTATTCCATCACTACTAATTCAGGTTTTTCTAGCATGTGTTAAACCAGTGTCCAGGAAATCTGGGAGCAGATGAGCCAGAACGTCTAAATACCATTTTAGCTGTTATGTCTAAGACTCTGGGAATTGTGTTGCTTATGCTCAGAAGAGCATGACTTGCGACTGCAATTTGTTCAACTCAACATGACCTCCAAGCCTTACTGGAAGTGAACTTAAAAAAAAAAAAAAAATACCCCCCCCCCCACTTCTACCAAAAGAGATTTTTCATTTTTAAAATCATCATCGTGCAACGTTTTGTTTTGAGTTTAACCCCAACAATATCAACATGACAGAATTATGCAAACAAGGAAATTTCCATGGTCTGAATTGCACAATTTCAAGAAACAATCGGAGTTATTAAATAAAAGTGAGCGCTGATGCCTTGGCGTTGAAGGGCTGTGCACTCTCTGTAGCTGTTAGAGCAGAGAGAATAAATATACCTTTCTTCTTCCCTGTTCATTGACTGAACACGCAAGTGGGTATGAATAGTACCTGGCTAAGTGTTTGTGTGCAGTGCCAAACCACAGGGGTTGTTCAGAGGGCTAGTGCATGAGATTTACTGTTCAGTTAAAGAAGTAGCACTAAGAGGGAGATACGAGCAATACTGCTATGGGTGTTAAAGCTATGCAATGGAGTCTAAAGTGTTTCCTAGTGCATTACAGATTTTCCTTTGTAATTCCATAGCATTCTGTATGATCTGTGATGACAGCTAGCTCTAGGATATAATAAGAATTTCCAACTCCACCACAAAGATTTCTGTGAAAGATGCAACACAGGCACCAACCCAGCAATAATCTGCATTTCAGCTTTCAGCAACATGCTGGACTTAAATCAAATAACCTTATATTCTCAGCTAGAAACCTTAAGCTTGCCTACCAGGCTATATCCTAGGTGTGCTCCCATAAATGAACTACTAGGCCGTATTGTTTTACTGGTGTTTCCACTGTATAAATTCACATCAGGCCCTGTCATGCATGTTATGCCTGTAAGGGCAGAATACCTTTTTTGTCTCTCAGTACTATAACTTTCATTATTACAAGGGTGCTCAGCTATGGCAGGGATGAGTCTTAGAGAAATTAAGATAATTAAGTGATTAAGGTAAGTAAAAACTCACTACCAACCTCTGACTTTGCATGAATGAAAACCAAAACCATTAATGGCCATGAACAAATTGATCCAGGATATGTAAGGTGTATAGCTGTTGGAGGAGTGAGATTCTAGAAGAGCCATCCAGCAGGATTAATGGCTCAAGCAGTCTAAGCAGCTGATGGAGCTGGTACTATTTTAAACAGGATTATTATAGAGAGGATTCATTTTGGGGATACTTTCTGAAGGGTGATCCACTTAGAGGTCCCTTCTAAACCAATGCCTTGTGGCCTTAAATCTTTGTGTGCTACTCGTACAAATCTGGAGTTCTTGGTGAAGTCTTCCAAGTCAAGATTTACGAGGGTGCCTGAGACGTATGCAAAACCTGAGATTTATTGACTTTCCTATGGTTATCACATGCCTCAAAAACCCTTGTCCCATGCAGGTTGTAGGTGTGTATATTTGTGGAGGGGATTAGACTTGAGACCAAGAAGATGAGAGAGAGGTGAAATGAGCAAAAGGATTACATCTGGATTTAAGGAATTATAGAACAGGTGTTTTCTGTGAAACCAAGAGGGGAGGATAGGCAAGATACCTCCAGTCTGCTCTGTGAAGAAAAAAAAAAAAAGAAAAACGGGGATCCAGGCATAAGCTACCTGCATTGGGACAGAAGAGTGGCATATTTGGCATCATGTGACTTACAAACGTGTGCAAAACACATTATTCCAGCCAGAAGAAGTTGATTTTCTGAAGGCTTAGTCAATGAATATGAATGAATCAATATACTCTTATATTTTATTGGGTGATAATCAACTGCTGAGACTCATCAGCAGAATGACGGATGTGGTTTCTTTTTCTGACTGTCAAACAGAGAGTTTATGTGTCATTCTTCACTTACGTGAGTTTGCCTAAGGCTTGCATTATTGGTAAAAACTGTCCCATTTGCTGTATTTAATGATCTACAGGTTATCAAGTGTCCTGCAATCCTTTACTGGCTGTGACACTTTATTGCATGATGCTACTTACTTTCCCTACCTAGAAAAAGGTCCTTTGCAAGGATAAACACATTAATTTTTAGAAAATATCTTTAAATCCACTGATGAAAGGTGCTTCTTTCCACTGTCTCCAGTGTATTGGCAATAATTCTGTCTGAAGAGGATGGAAGAATAGGGAATATGGGTCAAAGGCATTGAAAATTAGAAGTTTATCTAACAGGCCTGCCTTTAGTGTAAAAGAGCTGTGACCATTTGAGGAAGGGTAACTGAATGTAGAAGCGTGCCTTTGCACTGAGCAATGCTAAGAGAGGCTGCAGCCTCATAATATCTTATCTTACCACATCTGTGTTTCCAAAGTCTGCCCTAGATGGATGGCAAGTCTGTAGCATACAACAATAACTCGGGAGAGCACAGAGAGCAAACAAAATGTGATCCAGGGAGGTCTTTCCTCATTTGTAGTTATCAGGATTTTGAATGTGTCTACGTTGTTGTTGACAGCTTAATTCTGCTCCGTGGTCCATCCCCAAAATGGTCACAAGAGCCTGCATACACTGACAAAGATGATGGCTGCACTTTGGAAAATGTTCTAGTGCAGTTACTGTAAGCAAGACTCGTTGGCTTGTTTTTTCACTTCTAGTGGTGAATGTGCACGCTCGGAATTTCAGAAAGAGTAGCTCTGACATTGTTTCGTGTGTGGGATTTTGTTGCAAATTTCTTTCCAAGCATGTAGAAACAAATGCAGAATTTGTATTTTCCACAGGGTTTCTGTAGTATGAAAGGCAATATAGTCTTAATTCATTTTAAGAGGCACTGATTTGACTGTGTTTGATGTAAAGGTGGTTTCGATCTTACTGATGTCATTTCAGAAGGACAGCAATTGAACAGATCTGCAGCAATGCAAAACTTGTGTAAAAGGAAAAGGAGAATTAAGCTTTTGTATTTGAGACCAGTACCAATATTTATCTTTTGTCTTATTTTAAAGGCCTTGACACGCATTACACCTAATTACTTCCCTTTTGTTACCTCACGTTATTGGTTAGTTTACTGACCTGGGTGGTTTCTATCAGCCATAGACTTCTAACTATTTACTTTCCAGGTAAATATAAAGATAAGTAGTAAACATATAAGTATAAAGAGATGGCTATTAAAAGAAAGTAGCTGCCTTTGAAAAGCCAAGTTCTTTGGCAGTGCCACAGAGGCGTCTTCAACTTTAGAAGACTGACTGAGTTAGGAAAGACATAAAGTTGTTGCTAGGTGAGGGCCGCCTGGTTGTTTTAAGTGAGACTCAACAGAATCAGTCCAGTAATGCACAAAAATTTCCAGCTTAAGTAAGCTCTTATAAATGGAGGACGTAAGCTTTTCATAGTCCAGGTATCTTCAAGAGCTTTAGAAAACAATGAAACAGTATTGCCGTGGTTGGTTCAGAGCCAAAATTTCCAGCCTGCTCTTTCCCATGAGGCTCTCTGGTGTTCTTAAGGTTACAGGAAATTAGGAAGTTCAGTCTGAGTCTACTACTACTGTGGCCCTGGTTGTCCTGGACCAGGTCCTGCTTCATCATATTCCGTGCTTGTTGTGAGAGAAACAAGGTACTGGAACTGGAATCTCCTTTGCAGAGATAATAAAGAAGGTAGATGAGGGAATCTCAGGCTGTGCTGAAGGAATTGTTCCATGTCCTCTGTCTCTAAGCCTCTCACACAGCCATAGGCAGGGACGCTGAACAACTTCAGCTGGATAAGCTCTGGTTGCAAGACCTGAAGCTGCTTCTTCAACAGCTTTTTCTGACACATCACTTTCCTACCTCTCCTCCCATATCCCCAAACACACTGGAATTCAAATGTATTTTGAAGATGGGATTCCTTATGCCTTAGTCCTCCTATCTGTTGGATTTTGAGGTGTTTTTTTTTTTTACTTTTTTATTCTGTCCTTATTGGTATAGGCTTGCTTTGCGCAGCACCACACCAACTCCACTACTCCAAAACCCACAAGATGGCCTAGCAGATGGGGTATAAAACCCATGTAACGTACATCACAGACCCACTAAACATTGATTTTTATTCCAGTCATGGATCAGTCTAGAGGGAGAAATGGGGGGGGGGAAGGGGGGGCAGTGTGAGAAGGGAGAACAAACTGGCTCAGAGGAACACTAATAGATTTGGTTTGAGTCCAAATTGTGCTAGCAGTGATCATAAATAAACACTTGGTGGTGATTCAGTGGCTTCTGTTAAATGAATGGGTGGTCTCTGTCCTGTCCTCAGTGAAGAACTGTCCACGCGCATCCATCCCACATCATTAAACCAACTGTAGGTGTAGCTGGGAGTTCAGGGCTAATCTGCCAGGCCCAGGGGAATCGGAGAGCGAAACAGGTTCTCACAGCTCAAGATGGCCTCTCCGTGTCAGGGTTAGTCCATGGCTGAGGCAAAGTCATGTAAAACTAGCTCTTCTCCAGTCTACATGGTAGAGGCCTTATTGATCATGCCACACTTCAAAAGTGGTGCTTCATGCTTTCCCACAGCACCGACTTCCCTACTGATACGGAAGTATCATGGAAAGTGATAGAGAAAACAACTGAATGGTACAGCATCAGAAGGGGGAGGGAAGCCAAGAAAAACCCACTTGTCAGCTGAAAAAATTAAAAAATTAGAAAACTCAGCATTTTGTCAGTCACTCCACCCCCTGGCATTTCCTTCACGGTTAGGACTTTAATAATCAGTTAAACAATAATAACAAAACACGTACAAGGAGTCCAACCATCAACTATGATTCTCTTCAACACAGCAAGACGCTCTTCAACAAATAACCATTAAGAGATTAAGCCTCTTTTATGAATAAATTGTTTGGTATGCTGAAGGCAATTTGTTTGACATTATTTTTGCAGGATTAAGGAGTCGAAGACCTTGACAACTGTGCTAATTGTCTATACCTGGCATAGAGGCAATAATAAAGCCTTGGTAATATTCCATGCCATTGACAAAAGTAGCATTCACAGGAGATCATTTGCTAATATAGTCCTTGGTTTGGCTGCTAATGAAAGCAAGTGATGATGCTTTTCATCCCAAGATCCCCAAATACCATTTTTGCTGAGGGTCTTCCAAAACCTGTATAGTCCCTCTAAGGGAGGCAGTATTAGTGTTATTACCTTTGTCCATTTCAGAGAAGGGAAAAATTGAGGCTGCAATTTCCTGAAGTACTGTAAACCAGGGTAATGTAGTGCCACTGCTGAAAAATGCCAGTCATGCCCCCCCAAAGCCCTGGCTGTTCTTCTCACCTGCATGCTGGTTGCTGGCAAAATTTCTTTTTCTGCTGTGCAAATATTCAGACTGAGAAATTCCTCTGGGTTAAAACTAATGTTGGGAGAAAATAGTTTTGGGGTTTTTTTTTTTATTTTCCCTGGGTCGTTTCCTTGATCAGACTGCTTGTACAGCTACTTGAACACTAACAAGGTTTCAAGGGAGCTGTATGAAAACTGGAACATGAGATGGGAGTAGGTAGGACTGATTTATTGTGGCAGTGCCACTTTAAACCAACCTAAAGTGCTCATAAAACTGTGGCCTGAGGTACAGTTAGATATCCTGTTTAAGGGCTTGCTCACACCACTCTTGTGGGCTTCCCCAAGTCAGCTTTAGTCTAGTGAGCTAGCATGCACAGGGGCAGGGTCAAATTGAGTCTTTCGCTGCTGCATCTGAATTGTAGCCAGCCTGGCTATCCCCCACCAGTTGCAGCTGAAGCAGTGAGTGAAGAGCAGAGATGTCATCAATAGTGCAAGATGCAGAATCCAGTAATTCTCATCCGTGTTCTCCGAAACAGTGAAAAACATACTCCCCATAGCCTGATAATAGTACTTAATTGGTTATGATGTTTTTCCATTCTTTTTAAAACAGCTGATTTACAGGCGTGAAGCCTCTACTCCTCAAAAGTAAGAGCAGCTGGGGAAAAAAAGGACAAGGAAGCAATTTTTCCTGAAGCTTATTTCCTGGCAAGGCACGGTTTTCAGCTTTAGAAGGATGTATGGGGCAGAGAGGAGTCCTGTAAACATGCTCACATTTGCCAAAGCTCCTTGAGCTGCTGCCTTAGCCTAAATCTCACAGGACATACTGACTGTGGTTCATTGTCCTCTCAGAGGAACTTGGTATTAAATTGTAAATTCAATACACACACACAAAGTAGAAGAAGAGAAAAGGAGTGAGGCTGTATCAGATCTCATAAAAAACTTACTTCCTCCCCCTCGCTTCTGAAATACTTTTAATCTAAAGATCATGGAAATTGAGATCATCCCAAGGAAAGTTAGCATAAACACAACTGAAAAAAGCCCCTTGGGAAGACGTCTCAATCTCCTCCTGTTGCACAATTGTAAAAGCCTTCCGCCTTGTCTCTGCAGCTGAATAGGTATCAATAAAGTACACAGCTCAGAAGAATGAGACAACTTCACTTTCTTAGAAGTGTGATGGGGGATCAAAAGAAGTCAAGTGGCAATAAACTGTGTCAGCGATTTGCTTTACTATGTATCTGGCCAGCATCTACTTTTTTTTTTTAAGTGTACTGTAGGAAAAAACCTGCTACGTTGCTTTATTCAGGCAAGGTCCTTGTTTCGCTGCATTATAAAAGCATTGGTTGGTGCACGTATGAATGGTCTGCATATGGATGTGCGCATGGGCATGTTTAACATTGAACGTTGGGTCTCAATGTTCTGACTTTTGCTGATGACACTAAGCGAATAATGTCACATCCCACTGAGCTGGATGTAGAGGTAGATGCCACACATCTAGCCAGCGTAGGTGTCCTCTGCAGCTTGTCAAAGGAAGCTCATCCGAAATTCAGGAGTTCATATCACTGGTGCTGGTCATCACTTTACAGTCAGCCTCACTCAAGCTTCTGCATAATGAGGGACATTATGGTTTTTAACTGCAAAGCTGACCCCTGTGCTTTGAATGCTGAGGGTTCTGGCTTTTACCCTTACATGTGCTATGAGGGAGGCTGCACACCTCTGCCACTGGGATTTATGGCCACTTTTTGATTTAGGTAAGAGTAACAGCTTTTAGGAAGCAGAGAGTAGATAGCTGAGGTTATGACTTTTGAGATTACAGCAAGGAATTTATTTCCAAGTGGCATCTTCCAGTGTAACTCATCTGTTGGGAGACCCAGGCCCGGGAGAGGCTGGAGAATGGGGACACTTCTCCTGAGCCCACCTAGGACTGTCAGAAGACTGCTGCACTTAGCTCAGATATTGCTGTGGGTGGGATGGTGTCAGGGAGTAAAGGGGCAAGGAGCTCTGGTGGCACCAGGCACCAGGCTTCTGCAGCTGCCTGCTATCCATCTGGGGTTTACAGCTAGTGAAAGCTCCTGTTTGTCACTGTCTGGAGGACAGGTTGTCTCATCTCACCTGTCTGTCCTGTCCTGCTCTTTCACTCTAAAACACATCCAAGTCCTTGGCAAAATGCTGTTAGGAGCAGAGAAGAAAAAAATATAGTATTTTGCTCCTACCAGGCCTGCTTCCTGGTGGTTTTCTTAGGAGGGCACATTTTGGTGGTCACAGGCTGTAATCTCGTAGATTATTGTGCCTTACTCTGAGAGCGCTTCCTGCAACACAACCCCTGCTCACAGCTCTAAGCACTTTTAATTATGTCTCAGCTTTTGTTCTGTCTTTCAATTCAGGGGACTGCTCTTAGAACTGGTTATGATTGTTAATAGTAAGCTTTAACCATTAGGACTTCACTCTAAACACCAGGAGGCTTGTTTTTCTGAAACAAGAATGAGATGCTGAATGAGGTCACCCTACCAATAGCTCTTCTCACTTATTGATTGTCTGATGTGTGCATTTATCAGCAGCTGATAAATAAGTGAGAAGGATTTTGTTGTGATGTAGATCACAGCAGGTCTCAGAGTCAGTCAACAGTTTTTTGTCAGTGGGAAGGAGCGTAGGGGTTATCAGTATATGCACCTAATATATCCGTGTTCTCGGTTTATGGTCTCGGTCTCTGGGTGAGCTGACTGAGTTCTTTAGGTTATTCATTGTGTGTGTGTGTGTGTGTGTGTATACATCTGCTTCGTCACCTATTGGTGATTTGCAGGAATTTTTTGCTGCCTACCGTGGATTTTAAAAGATGAATCTTGATGAAATAGCCAGTCATCATCCTGGCTACCTGATGCATTTCATCTATATGAGGTACTATGTCCACTTCAGAAACTGCAGTCATCCCCATGCTACTTTGCATTATATTCCTCTTTCTTTCTCTGTATTTACTTGCAGATGGGTGTGTTTAAGTATATATTTAAAATTCAGTCCCTTTATGTCTCACTGTCTGAGAATGGGAGAGGAAGATAGGGAGCTGCCAATGAGGAAATAATGTCTGAAAGCTGGAAGAATGGAAATAGTGAGAAGCCAGGCACATTTTTAGAGAGATGTAACGGGGAAAACAAAATCCAATTACAAATCTAAATGTCCCTAAAAGTCTTGGACCTCCAAGTGGAAACTAACCCCAGGTACTTGCATATGTACAAATGATTCATATATCAAATTCCAAGTCCTCTATGGATTGTACAGTGCCCATGACAGATTTTTCGAAACACGTAAGGATAATGACTTTTACTGGATAGGGTGTAACACTGGCACTTTTAACATAACACATTGTCTGGTCCAGAGAGCAAAATATTCCAGGAAATGGTGCAATTGTATATTCAAAGTATAATAAAGAGATCACTAAAGCTTTCACAGCATTATTAGACGTTAAGGACAATAAGTAAGCACTGAACTGACTGAAAATGTTGTCCAACTGGCAGTTGTGGGCGCAGTGGGCTGAATCTATCTTGTAGGACAGTTCTCTCTCACACGGCTTTCCTTGGAAATGGGAAATATCTTTTGTAGTACCTGCTGTTTTAACTGTCTGACACTTCTTGCTGCCTTGAATGGCTGACTATTTGCAGAGCAAGCTACAGCCATCAGGTTGATGTGGGAGGGTGGCTGAAGTCTGGGTGCTGTGCTGATACCTGCACAGTCCATCAGGGTTTGCCTGGTGACTCCCCAAAGAGACTTAGTCTTGCAGCAAGGTTAGCTCTAAAGTCTCTTCACAGCCTTGGGGATTTTCCGATTTTTCTTTCTTTCTTTTTTCTTTCTTTTTTTTTTTTCTTTTTCTTTTTGCAAAGACCTTCTCCAAAGCAAATCACCTGGACTGCATTAGGTGGAGCCTTGCCAGCAGGTCGAGGGAGGGGGTGCTTCCCCTCAGTTAAGCCCTGATGAGACCATGTCTGTGGTCCAGTCCTGGGCTCCCCAGTGTGAGGAAGACATGGACATTCTGGAGGAAGTCTAGCAAAGGGCCCTCTCCTATGAGGAGAGGCTGAAAGAGTTGGGGCTATTCAGCCTGGAGAAGAGAAGGCTCCGGGGAGATCTTATTGCGGCCTTCCAGTACCTACAGGGGGCCTACAGGAGAGCTGGGGAAGGACTTTTTGCTAGGGCATGTAGTGATAGGATGAGGGGGCATGGCTTCAAACTGGAAGAGGGCAAGTTTAGATTGAACATTAGGAAGAAGTTTTTCACTTTGAGGGTGGTAAGGCACTGGCACAGGTTGCCCAGAGAGGTTGTTGAGGCCCCGTCCCTGGAGGTTTTGAAGGCCAGGCTGGATGTGGCCTTGGGCAACCTGGTCTAGTGGGAGGTGTCCCTGCCTATGGCAGGGAGGCTGGAACTCGATGATCTTCAAGGTCCTTTCCAACCTAAACCATTCTATGATTCTATGATCTAACATGTGAGGAGAGGCTGAGACAGCTGCAGCTATTTAGCCTCAAGAAGAGAAGGCTTGGAGGTATCTTATCAGTGCGTATAAATATTTGATAGGAAAAAGTAAAGAAGACAGGGTCAGACTCTCTCAGTAGTGTACAGAGACAATGGGCACAAATTGAAATACAAAATATTCCATTTAAACATAAACTTATTTACTGGGAGGATGATCAAACACTGCAACAGGCTACCCAGAAAGGTTCTGGAATCTCTGTCTTTGGAGATACTCAAAACCCAACTGGATGTGGTCCTGAGCAACCTGGTCTAGCTGACCCTGTTTTGATCAGGGGTTGAACTCAGAGGGCGTCTCTGAAGACACCTTCCAACCTCAATTATTCTGTGATATGTGCAGGTTGATGAACTCTGGGAAAAGCTTATAGTAAGGAACCTCATGCTCCTGTTGACTGTTATCCTTAGTCTGCTGGGAGGTTAAAGTAAACCAAGCAAAAGGAGTTGATGAAATAGGGAGAAGAGGACTGAACGGGACCGTAGTTGTTAACCGAGTTTCAGAACAGTCTGGAATCACAAGCATTCACTAAATTATTTGAAAACCTAGTTTACAGGATATCATCTATTCCCTGTATTTTCCTAGTTCACTGAAGTTCATTCAGAAGTTCTGTCTTTTAGATGGGATAGTAAGCTCTAACTCTCTCTCCCCTTGCCATTTAAGAAAAATTATAGGCTGAAGTAGTGTCAAATTATAACTTTAAGGGATAGTGGGTAACATTTACAGAGATATTTAGGGTCACAGAATAATTCAAGTTAGAAGAGACCTCAGGAGGTCTCTACTCCAACCTCCTGCTAAAAAAGCAGAATCAGCTATGAGGCCAGACAAGGTCCCTCAGTGCTTTATCAAGTTGGGTATTTAAAACCTCCAAGGATGGAGATTGCACAACGTCTCTGGGCAGCCTGCCCCAGTGCTTGAGCGTCCTCATGGTGAAAAAAAAAATCCAGTCTGAATCTTTTGCTCATCAACTGGTTTTTTTTAGGTGAATGAAGGTAATATAAGGTGCCTTTTGGGGTTTTCAGGAATGTATAAGCAATGTAGATCTCTTACTCTTTTGGGCACTTCTAGAAGTTCCCTAGGCCCTTATCTTCATTTTGAAGTGTGAAAATGCATCTGAAAATCTTACCCAGTGTCTCCTGGGCTTCATAACTTTAAGAATTTGGAAGCATGAAACTGAAGTCTCTTCCCTTTCCAAAATTTTGTTAACTGTCTTGTGTTCATGAGCAATGATTTAGGATTTGGAGAAGCTTTGATTACAGGAGGGTGCATCTAGTGAAGTATAACGGAAGCATTTCTTTTTGAGCATTTTCTTCTGTTAACTTTGCTGATGTTAATAATGATGAGGTAAGTTCAGAACCAGGGCCATAATTACATGAAATTTGCAAAGAGAGGAAAGATTCAGAATTCCTTTCACACCGCCTAGCACATTTCTAGGAAACTGCATCAGTAAAATGTTTTAAAAAGGCAAAGAAAACTTGTGTGTGTAATCTTAAAAACATTGCATCTGTGTGTATCAAACAGGCTTTATTTCTTAATTATGTTTTAGGTAGAAAACTTCATGAGTCAGCTCCAATAGCATATATTTTCATGTGTGACAGAGGCTAATTTGGTCATGCTTGTCACCCCAACCATAACTGCTTTTTTTTTGCGGCAGTGTTTGCTTTTGCTCTGTCCGTTTCTTGTTGTTCTTAAGAACAGATATTTGCCAAAACAAATGTATGTGAGTGATAAAAGCCAAGAGGAATGTCTGTTGGACCACAGGAAATTTCCTGTGCAGGAAGAGATCTTGGGAACTTCCTGTGGAGCAGAGCATTGTGGGTGTGTTGGCAGAAGTCCCTTTACCACAGCTGCAATTAACTAGAAGAGGGTGGAAAATAGTCGGCGCTGCCTTTTGCAGTGGTATAGTTCAAGAGCCAAGCCTGAACTAGACACTTAACACAACCACTGCATGAGCAAATGTTAAATCAGAGTTGTGTGTTTGCAGATGATTACTCTCATAACCAAAAAACAAGCAAATAAGAATGGTGCAGAATTACAGGTCACGGGTTCTTATATTTTGTGCCGACCTTATAGACTAACGTGGTGTACATGGAAGTATCCCAATGTTTGATGCTGCTAGAAGGAGACATCTTCAAGTTTGGTCCCTGAGAATGCCTGAGAATGAAGTGCATGCACTTTGTCCCTGCATTTTGTATACCGCTGTAGCCTGGTACCTTGCAGGATTTATGAGACATTGCTAGTCAGCCTGTACTCTCCAGCAGGGTTTTCCCATGTCAGTACTGTGCCTGCACCTTCCATGAGGCTTCCCAGTGGGCGCTTTGCAGGCAAGTTCAAATCTTCAAGCGAGCCGTATCCCATGTGTTGCATTAAATCTGCCTGATTCCAAAAACTTCTGTTCAATGCCAGATGTTCAGCATGGAAAACCCAAATATAAGGGTCATCTTTATTTTTGCCTCTAGCAGATGTGCATCTCTTTCCCCACCTCTCTGAGATGACACTTGGCAGGGGCCGGGGAACTGCTTCTGCAGAGAGAAGTGAGGAGACAAAAACTGAGGAGGGATATAGGATGCTAACATAAAATGCTATAGTAAAAAAGGAGGGGAGAGACAACTGTGTAGTAGGAGGAAATGAGTGTAGTTCAAAGGGCAGAAAGAGAGGGGAAGAGAAAGAAAAAGACACCAGAAGGACAGATTTTATAAAAAGGGAAACTGGACAGTCTGGAGACAAATGTATTTTTTCTAACAGTATGTACAGATCCTACATGAGGGGGGGATCTGAGGGGCAGGGGGTGTCAAACCCATTATTAGGTAATGCCAAAGTGAACTTGATACAGACACTTGGCAATACATCCTAGACTGCAGTCCCATCTTCATCTGTGAAGACAGTTGCATGCTCTCCACCTGTACCCAGTCCTTGGCCTCGCTGGAGAAGGCGCCATAAAAAAGGCAACTGAAATACTGAAATCACGCTTGAGGCTGTGGTCAGTGCTCTGTGCAATGTTAAGGCTGTTGACTCTTCAGAGAGGTCAAACAGCAGCTGACCCTGACATTTGAACTTCAGCCTTGCGAGCCCAACTTCAGCATAAGGTTCTCAACTGGTGATTTCTAAGCCCCAGTCTCTCAGGTAGCGTGGTTCTCCTCATGGAGTTTGGGTCCTGTGACCTAGCACCCTTGCCCATGCTGCTTCAGCGTTTGATTTTTTTCTTACAGCTGTATGCGTACCAAGGAACTCTTTGTTTGCTTACTAAGTGCTTCCCCACAGGAAATTTCCTGTGATGGAAAACTCTGGGGAAGCTTCCTGTCAGACGAGATGCTGCAGGGGCTAGATAACGGAGACGCTCGAGCCCACAAACCGCAGCAGCTGAGGAGGCGTTGTCACCTGGCACTTTCTGCTGGAGGATGTTGGGTGGCAGGAAAAGTCAACCACTTTCTTGAGTGATCTGGGGAGATAGAACAGGGGAACTGCTTGCTGGAAAACCCACGACTGCTGTTGACTGATGAAGTCTTCACTAAGGCTGGGCGCTGCCGTTTGGTGTTGCTGAACCCAGGTCCCTGGAGGCTATGGATTAATTTTTATCGCAGGGGCACTCCTCATGGGTCAGCTAGGTCAGCTTTTCTCAGGCTCTGAAGAAGGCCTGTAGTTAAGTGTCCCATTGCAAGCTGGGTGCCAAGTGTGGCCCTGAAGCTCACAGCCAGTTGAGGAAAAAGCCCACCTCATGGAAAAACCCCACCTTTTGATAATGTTGCCCGTCTCCTACCAATTGCTTTCCTGAAGAGGGAGGGCCCTGCAGCCATACCATTTTTGTGGCCATGGCTGTCCCTGGCAGTCTGTGGAGAACCACTTTTTATCACTTGCTGGGATTTGCTCTTACATTGATACAAAAAGAATGGTCTGGCTGTCAAGTAACTGTTATTATGCATGGCACCCCAGGCTCCAGCAGAGACCTCTTGTCATTTTGGGCAGGGGTTATGGCTTGGGAAGACGAGAGCTTGGTGATCTCCTAGGAACTGTGGCCTGTGACTGTGCAACAGTGGTTTAGTCAGTCCAAGGCTGACAGTACAAAACTTACTTGGGGAAAGCACCCTGATGCAAGAGAGCTCTTCAAGCAAAGGCACACAATGTCAATGGTCATTGCATCACCCATGTGGTTAGGTGAGACCTTGGGGAACACTGAGGACAATAAGGTACCTGAAAATTACCTACATCCTTCCACAACTCTTGCCATTTAGCCTTGCAGCACCTCAGATTCTATATATATATTGCCATGATGCTAGTGCTTCTTTGTGCCCCCATTGACATCTCCTCTGGCAAGATCAGTGATGACTGACTGTATGAGGAGGTAGGAGTTCAGAGTTGTCAGTCTGTTAGCAGAGAGGTGTGCCTGCCCCATAAACAATACTTTGAGCTTCCCTCTCACCAAACTACCCTCTGCTCTCCACAGTGTCCCTTTCAACTTCTCAAAATTTTTTCTCTGCCCCTACAATACCTCAGCTTTCCATGCTGTCTGCTGTGTTCACCTGTACCATACAATGATTTTTACAATTGCCCCTACAAAGTTACTGGTTCCTGGTAATACTCCTTAAACTTTCTTTTTTGGTAGAACTCTCATCTCCATTTGTGAACAGTTGCCTAAATATTGCTTGCACAATGGGGTTTGTTGTTTGCATGTAATTCTTCTGTATGTTGATTTATGCCAGGAACCTATGGCAATTTTTTACTAAAAGATGGAAAGCAGAATAGTCTTCCAGACATTTTGACCTGAATGTTCCTGTTTTTCTTCAGAGCTCATCCTCTAGAATCTGGTGAAGGCACTTTGTTTGTTGCTGCATTGCTTTTCACTTTGTCTTATTTTAGAAATTCAGGTTGAGATCAAATTAAATTGAACTACAAAGTCCTGGAGGAACTTCTTTAGGTCCACCCCGCCTAGACTAGGAAAGGCAGATGTTTTAAGCTTTTAGTTTTCAATACAGCGTAATTTCAATACAACCTTCGTTCAACCCGCAGTAACTGTTTCAGCTTGATTAATGGACTTGACTCATAAATGTGTGCAGGCTGGCCAGCTGGCCCAGCCAGCCAGTCACTGGGTTGGTGAGATTGGCCAGCTGGCTGTAATTTCTTGGCTGATAGGGGACCCCAAATTGCAAGTGCTGATTCTCAGCTATGGGGCAGACAGGAATGAGGCACTGCTTTTGGTCTCCTGCTAGGGCAAAGAAACAGCTTCAGGGTTATATGTAGCCATCGGTCCCTATGGATCGAAGGCATCTGAGAAAAATGACAAGCTCTTTTTGTGGGGTGAATGGTTGCACCACTTATTTTTCAGGTTTCCAGACACTTCCCGTGATAAGAACTTCGTTTTGATAGTTTTACAGCTTTTCTACTTTTTAACTGCTGTGGCTGATAATGTCTTTGCCAGGACAGAGAGCAATAAATCGGTGTTGAACTCTGAAAATGTCTAGCGCCCTAAGATCTGGAACAGACTTGAAAGAAGACAGGTAGTCTTTCCTATGCTCTGGATACCCCTGTGCTGGGCTGTGCGGATGGAAGAGGAGTCTGCCTGTTCACAGACAAAAATGAGAAGAGCTCAAACTTGGGTGGTGGAGGGAAGAGCCTGGAGCAAGGAGGCTGGTCAAGGAGACTGGTATCGCGGACTGTCGTAATTAGAAATGGAGAGAGAAGGACATGAAGTTGAGCTAGGAGGATAAATTTCTTAATCTTGCCCTTCCTCTGCTGTCACATACATCTGCTGCACAACCTGCTGGCAAAATGAGTCAGGGTTATGGCAAGGTGTCTCATGCTCTCCTGCCAGTATTGGTTCCTTTAACAAATGACAGCGTATTCCTGCTGCTATCAGTTGCCTCCTTAGCAAAAAGTGGCAAAGGTCTGTAGGGTGGATCTAAAAGTGTTAGCCCTGCTGCTGGCCCATACAGGTTTCATTATGATGCCGTGGTGGAATTTCTGAGGGTTTTTTTCACCATTACTGATATTTAAAAACAAGGGAAAAAATTACACTCAATTTATATATGCTGCATTACAACTGCTAAGGTTCTAAAGATAAGGAAATGTCAGAATTAACATTGCCTGTATGTACATTGATCATTCAATTACACGAGCTTTGCATATGCATCAACACATGCAGCATCTAGCGAAGTGGGGACTCCGGGGACTGCATGAATAACTATACTAAATACTGATAAAGAGGAAAGGGAATAAATCTATAGCCGGCAGAGAGGATAATTGCAGGAGAAAGCTATTAAGTCTGCAGGGACTCTTGGTCTGCACTGGTATCTCAGCATGAATAGTGTTTTTGCAGCTCACACGGATAACCACTCCGTAACTCCATCAGCTTTGGTAACTACAGCTGGGATGAAATGGTTGTCTTGAAGTGTGTGAGAGTTTCTTTCTGTCTGCATTCAGTACATGTGGGTTTGTTAGATCAGAAGAGGCTTGTACCAAATCACACAGGAAGCCTGCATCTGAACTCAGGTTTTCCTGGACCCTTGACCAGTGTCTTCCTTGCTAGAAGCTTCTTCCTTCTACAGCAGCACATAGACCAACCTTCCCTTCCATTCATATTCAGTATCCCTGTGGCAAATAACTCAGCTGTTTACATGGGAAAGTAATAGTAGGAAAGTATTTATTATATTTTTAGCAGTCTGTAATGTAATTTAGCAGATGGAAAAAATGAGGAGGAGAGCCAGCTTTCTGCAGACCACCAATATGTGCTTTGGAGGCTGGAGCTGGAGGATGGTAAGCTGAACTAACTGAGACAATGCAAAGGTTGCTGAACAGATGCACATACTATCAAGCTAGAAACACACTCATGAGAAGACCTGCAGTTAAAATCACTTACATCAAGAGTAAGCTCTTCCATTGACTGTAGTAGGCTTTGGGTTAAACCCCATTAGGTCCTAAGATGTTTGGTTGGGAGATCTGCATAGTATGGTATGTGTTTGTAAAGCGTATTTGTCATGCTGTGGAGGTAATACATAAACCTCACCATGTACTTGGACAAATTCAGTAAGTGTGCTATGCAAAGACCAGGAAAAAGCACTGTAGTGTTAATTCAAAAAATGTAATTTGGTATTTATAATGCTTAACAATACACTAGGAAATCTTCTGTAATATATTGTATAAACATCATAAAGTCTTGGGAAGATTAGAGTTCACTACAGATTGGCTATTAAATATTTTCAGTGAAGTAAAGTGAAACAGCTCAAGGCTGCAAAAAATGATCCAACTGGCAGATTAGTAAACTGAGAATTCGCACTGTTAATTTGTAAATATAAATAATGAAGTTCAGAAGTGAAATCATTAATAGCGCTTATCTGTCAGCAAACTTTCTTGACATTAACTTTTAATATTATAAAAGCAGCTGTCTTTGAAACAAAATTCTTCTTAGAAGAGATCAAAACTATAAAATTTTTACTGTTATTCCAAAATATTCTAAGTTGAAAAAAAAGACCTTTTAGCAATGGTTATCAAACTGATTCTTGTAACAATTATGGAAAGTTTTCCTTACCCCAAAACCTGTCTTACCCCAAAACTCAAAGCAGACATTACAGTAAGTGTTGTGAAACCAAAACAACAGAAAGTGGTTGCATCTTGAGTGCAATGGATTAATGCCAACCTGGAAATATTGCACTTTTTTCCCTTTTCATTTTTTCAGTGGATCTGATTTTGTAAATTCAAACAAACTTTTTTAGGGGCTCTCCAGTCTCCTGAGTACCATGAACTCTTTTTTTCCCTTTTTGCCTCATTCTGCTACCTGTGGAGACCAAGATGCTGTCTCCTATAGCAAAATCTATGATGTTACCCCATCATTTCTGTTTTGTTTCACTTTCATGTGCTGGAGATTTGGGAAAAATACCAATAAACTACATCCTCTTACTAGCTCTGCGCAGAGATTACAATCTAAGGAAACTCTCTGGACAAAAATATCATTTCTCTCCTGTTTGTGTGCATTACCAAGCACACTGGGGTCCTGGTTTATTTTTGCAACTGAGACACTACAATTATGCAGAATAATAATGCAGGCCTATTGAATTAGATTATGAAGATCATTTGATTTCAATTAGGACAGCACCTTCTGGCCCTTCACATGGAGCAGGGCCTCATTGTGTGAGTTGTTGTAGTTTGTGAAATAACTGTGTTCTGTATTTCTGTACAAACAGGGGATCAAGCCCACTGATTTATAGATACTAGATACTTTTAAACTGCTATGAAAAACAAGGTGAGGGCTTGTGTTGTTAGCAAGAACTTCAGAATGTGTCAAAATTTCAGCATAATCTTTTCCAGAAGAAAAAATTTGGAAATAGAGAGACACTCCCTCCCAAGTTAAAAATATGTATTTAAAAAAAAAAAACAACTTAACCAAGAGAAGGACAGATTTTTCAGCCCTTTCTTTCTCTGGAAGGCAGTTTTCCAAGTGAGACATCCCACTAAAATCACTGGAACTGCTTGTGTAAGTAAATGCTCACAAGAATATGGGTTAAACCATGCAACCCTCAGTGTCTTGTTTATTACTTCAGTGTCATATTTACTTAAACTGATGCACTTTGGTATTCATCTTCCTTTCCACTATTTATGAGCGTTGCTTTGCAATTTTACATTTATCTCAGTTTTGACATTACAAGCATGAATATCACTGATACTTTTGCTTAGAGTTGCTTTTAGTTTGAACAAATTTAAATTGTTTCATTTAAACAAATCTAATTAGGAAGCTTTCATTTAAAAACAGAACGAAAACCCGCAGCCATTTTGACTGAATGTGAAAGAAACCTATACAGAGAAAGCAGAATTCTTTTTGCACTAACAGCCCAATTTTCTTTATTTAACATTGTGCAAATAAGAATAGTTACCAAAATGTACACCAGCTCTTTACAAGAAATAAAAATAAGTCAATAAGTGTATTGATTTATTATTAGAATTTATTAGAATGAATATTTGGATTAACTACAGATGAGGTTTTCCTAGGACTTCTCTGACACATGGAGAAATGTCTGAGAACTGATGAAGTGGAGAGAGAAGGAAAAAGAAGAGAAAAAATATATGCAAAGCCACTTGGGTAGAGTTATGCAAATGACCTTATCAGGGCAAGCAAAAGGCTTCTCCATTGTGCCTGCCAATTAGGAAATAGCAGCTACAGACATACTCAACTCCCTCTTCCTGAGGAGATGCAGCTTTAGCCTGTGATATTGGCAGCCACACTGTGAAAGGAGATTAAAAATGGTCTCCTCTTTTATGTCCTTTTAAGAGGTTGGCAGAGATGCTAAATGACTCCTGGACAGGGCAAGCACCCTGATGGTATCCCAGTACCATTTTTTCAATTTCATATGGATTCTAGCAAACCAAGAGAGCAAAGAAACCACTAGGCTTTAACAGAGGTACAGAAATAGTCCCAGATTTCTTTGAAGGCACTGGTGACCCTCCATCCTGACTCCCATTCTGAAGAGAGAAGGGAAGATGAACAGTTCTGCTGTTCAGCCCAAGTCCGACTGCCTGTTACAGGTGTGCTGCTCTCTCTTATTATTAAATCCACTTGCACAGTTGGTCAAGCTGAATGGAAACACAGGAAAGCAGCATCTAATCTTATACAGTGTGTTCCAAACATCAAAGTTTGTCAAGATTTAAGAAGTGTTTTGATAATTTACACAAAAGGAAGACCTTATGTTCAAAATGAGTATCATGAACCTTCTGATACTCTGGGATTTCTCTCCCTTTTGTTGCCTTACATGCAGCACTGCAGCTGAATTGTCAAGATTGCCACTGGTTTCTACAGGAGATGCAGACATGCTTTTCAGGATTGAAAGCCAGTGTTTTCCAAACCTTGACCAGGCATTAACTGGTCACTCGTTTAGCGTTCAGCTGGGTGGAATAAGTTCATGGTCAATATGATGTGTTCATGAGGATTTTACATGGCTAGGGTTTGACTATGACCAAATTGTCTGGACGTGGCTGGAGGGTACAGTCAGATGAATGGGTCGGCTGAGGTGTTATGCTCTGGATTGGGTCCTTACCCTGAGGGTGCATCCTGTTAATGCTGCTTTATTCAAGTCGCTGCTTCCCAGGCTTAAAAGATAACTGTGTGAGTAGCATTACTTAAGCAAGAGGGCAAAGACTGAAAAAACAGTGTGATCCTTCTGCATGTTAAAGCAGAGCAGCATGCAAAAATAAGAACCCAAACAGTTTGCCTTTCTCTCCTTATCCCCAGAGTGAGAGACAAAATGTGCTGGGTGGAAGAACAGGATTTAGTGGAGGCTAAGAGTTGGCAGAAATGTGTGTGCATTGGAGCTGCCAGGGTGCAAGGCTGTGGGACCAGCCAACCTGGTGGGAGGCTGCAGAGAGAGGCATTCCTCAGTATGCAATAAAAGCTCTGAGCCTTAAAGGTCTTTCTTGTTGCATGGAGATGCAGGCTGTGAAAAAAAATCAACTCAGGCCTTCAAAACGATCGGTGAACGAAACTATGAGAGAACTAGAAAGTTTGATGCAGAGGAGCTGTACTCCCTCTGTCCCAGTCAGGGTCAACACTGCATCTGCCTCTGTGAGCGGTACAGTCTGGGGGCTGTGTTCATGTATGTGTCTTTGGCAAAACCAAAAACAACAGAAAAGGAACTGTGTCTCAAGAAACGCTGGTACTTCATGTGCAGCTCTGGGCTAAGTTCTCTGCTGATTTGTCCTTTGCCATGAAAATCCCTTCTCTGGACACAAAACTGAAGAGACAGCAATATGTCCAGATACACAGAAAAATCTCGGTGTGGACTGTCTTGGACTCTGGCTTTACTAATGCACGTCTCAACCCATTCTTCTAGATCTGTTCTTTGTTGTTATGTTTTCAAAATCTTTTTTTCTTCAAAGCTAGTTCCTATATGGAGTTTTTAATGCCCCTTACTGAGAACAACCTGTTTCCCAGTATCATTTCTCCAGGTTAGCAATTGTAATTGCTGCAAGAATGCCATTTAGCAACGAAGGGGAGGCAGTGAAGCGACACTTGTTCTGCATGCCAGCCCTTCTCTTACACACAGGCTCGCCTGTAGTTCTGGGAGAGAAGGGGGTAAAACAGAATAACAGTGCTGTGATTTTTTTTGTTCAATGCATGCTGCTCACTCCTTGTTTTCTTTCTGATAACACCAAGGTATTTACGTGCAAACAAAAGACTCCTCTTGCCGAATCAGCCTCCTCCTCCTCCTACCTGATTCCGTCAGCAGAGTTGCAAAAGCATGACTGTGACAGCACGAAATGAGTAAGGGTGAGGTTGGGCTGACAAAAGAAATCTCTTCACACAGCGTGCACACCTCAGGGGTAGTAGGGGAAAGAGGAAGTCTAGAAAAAGTTCAAAATGAGGCATCAACAAAACATCGGTTTACAAATTAATCATGGTTCTTTCTTTTAAAACTTAATCTTCAAGTGAAGTCGTGTTTCGGGACCTAGATTAACAAATTTTGTCAGAGCAAGGCAGAAAGACTATTGAAGAGGACCAACCTAACAGTCGCCCATTCCAGCTGCTTCAGAGGAAGGTATAAGAAAGAAATGCTATAATTTATGAAGGAATAAACCAGCCCACAGACAAACCTTTTTCTGAATTTCCATTGTTTGGTTATCCAAACACCTGAATAACAAGGGTGTAAATCTTTTCTGAAGTTACATTCATGTCCTCAGAAACTCTACATGGTGTCAAATACGGAGGACTGTGTATTCATGAACATACAGTATTTGAGTCCATATGCTCTATGTTTATTATCTGCCAGAGTGGTGCGAGACATCTAGAGTCTGCAGATTTTTTCAGGGCTTCATGGGAAAATTTTTGGCACTTTGCATTCCCTAATGTCATTTTGTGTGAAATTGCTGAAGAAGTCTTCTCCCCACCCCCCCCCGCCAAATTGACAATGTGCCCATGTCTGCATTTCTGTACCATGCTGTCAGTGCTAAGCCAGTTGACCCCAGTCATGTGAAAAAATCAAAATCACGTTAATAAGCAAAGCATTTCAGGAAAGTAGTTTTCCACTTGTAGCTTGTTAAGAAGAAAGGAAAGACCTGGAATGTCAACTTGCTTTGCACTGACAACTTGTATCTGTTAGCTTAGTAATTTCTCTAATGTGGGAATTATAAAAACAGTCATGAAGGGAAAAGTTAGGACAACCTGAAAAGTTAGGTTAGAAGGTATCCTTTTGTCAAAACATAGTTCGCTATCCTTCCCTATTGTGCATGTTCGCTTCCTACCTTCTTGCTTCTCAAGTCTGTCTTTCTACTTGCCCTGTTCCCTGCCATCTCCCGGTCATACACATGCACAGTTTGATCCATAGCCTGAGAGGCTTATAAGCTGTGCAGTCCTGTTGCAATCTGGATTTGACTCCTGTGTGCTAGTTACCAAGAAACTTCCCTTCCTCAGATCTAATACTAAACAGCATTTTCAAAAATTGCTATTGCTGGTGCGGTTGGCAAAAAAAACTTTCATGGTTATTTACTTTGTGACACAGTTGGCTTAACCAAAGAGGATATCCCGGCAAGTGTTTCTTAGTAGGACAGAAGATATGGCATCAGGGATGGCCAAGTTCAGACAAGTCCAGGCACATGACCAGTAGGTCCAAAAGGTGGATTTTTAAAAAAAGATGTTCCATCTTGTGCAAGTTGGTTGTGAATCAGTCTTTCCAGGAGAGCAGAAACTTGAGATGATTTGGAAGTTATGATACAAAAGAATGAAGCTGAACTTGTTTGGACTTTGTAAACCAAGCAAGTCTTGAAGCACTGGAAGAATAGAAGAGAAATTACCCCTTTATAGAGACACCTCTTTTGCTTTCCTGACTTTAATGTGATTGTGATTGTCTGAGTTTTTGTGAATAGAAGTGGTGTGTGAACAGATACACCTAGAAATTTGGATTTCTGCAACAGATATGTAATTTGACAAGTGTCCTTCACATAGCTGGCTGAAATTTGCCAAAATATGGGGGAGTGCTACTATGAAAATTTTAATTAGACAAGTTGATGAAAAAGTATTTCAACTACATTTTTGCAATATCCACATAGTAAAGAGTGTATGGGGATTCCAGTAGTTTCAGTTGGTTCCCAAGGGGACCAGCATTGTATGCACACCATCGTGCTGTTCACTTCACTTGTACATTCAATCCTTTCCCTCTCCTGTCTGTTTATATTGTAATGTCCTCCAGGCAGGGACTCCTCCTTTTTCAATGTTTTATACTGCCTGGCACAACTGTCAGCCATGTAAAGAAGCCATTAGATGTTACTAAATATTTCTGACAGGTGATATCATTTGATTCTCTTTCACAGTACTTAAACTAAGATAAATAAGATTGCTACCCCTCGCCCTTTAAAAAGAGGGGCCACTGTTAGTGGGACTGAGAGGGGTAACTTTCTCAGACCTCCCTGCTGTCACAGCTCCACAGCCGATCCCACCTCACTCTGGGACTCCCAGCTGCAGCACACGGTGCCCGTCTCAAGAGACAGAGCTCCCCTTTCCCCGCGGCACATCTGCAGTAGTTTGTTTGTGATAGCAAGCACGGGGATGGCCATCCTTCCTGTAGGAAAGGAAGGGTGACAAGAAGGACAGCACAAGATGGCTTCACTGATGTCGAGGTCACTAGGTGTCTATACTAGCACAATAGGTTTACAGAGTATTACGAATTGTCAGTCTGTGATCCTATCAGTTACCCATCGTTACTAGGTACGCAGTCTCTCTCACAGCACCTTTACTTTTGCAAGAAACCTGAAAAGCAGGATGAGACAGAACTTCCTTGTGAATTATCTCATCCATTTGTTTTCCTTTTCATTCAAAGCTTGATCCTCTACTGGAAATGCGTAGGTAAATTATTTTCCTCTATTGACAGTGCAATAATTTTTCCAGTCCTGGAAGCAAGCCTTTCTCGGTGACATCATCAAGATTAAACTCAAGTAATACAGTCAGCCCATGCATTTTTCGGTGTCATGACATGTTCTATAACAATACTAGCTGAAGCATTTCCTCCCTTCTCTGTCACCACATCCAGCTGTTATTCTTTTTGCAATTTGCCACCTCCCTGCCAGTTGTGTTGACCTAACCGTTAGTGCAGTTGTGCTGTTAATCAGCTCTGAAAGCTGATCTGGCAGAAACCAATGTACATATATACTTAAATACAGATTCTCTCATGAAGATCACAGCATAGCTCCTCCACCAATTGCACTGGCACATCGAAGGGGTGGTCAGAAAACAATACTGTGTCAGCACTGCCACTGCACATATTGTCTAAGCTGTGACCTGAAAGGAGCTGATTTGAAAGACAGTATAGTGATTACAGACATCCCAGCACTGAAATAGAAATTATCATCTTTGTTCTGGCTCCTTCATACCAGACAGAATAATAGAAAGGGATTCCCAGTTCAGGAGGGGGGATATTTCCCTCAAGCACAGGACTCCAGCAAGACACCTGTGAAGCCGGAGGGGAGGAGAAACTAAAAGTGTGTATTTCTGAGGTCTAAGGCTGTCACAGAGAGGTAGCCATAGCTCACACAAGTGTGTACCTGCGCTGCAGTCATAGGTGAGTTGGTCTCAGAGCTGCCCAAGAATTTGCCGAAGCCATAGTACCCACAGACCTCAGCATGAACTAGCTGCCATGGTGTCAGGCAGGCTGTGCTGAACATGCAGCATATGCTCAAGGCCTTGTTGTGGTTGGCACCTCAGGGAGCTAGTTCAGAGGGCACCCCAGGGATGACTGCAAGTGCTGCAGCTGTGCTCTGACTGCAGGATGCACATGTCTCTGAGACACACAGCGCAGCTTTCTAGCTCCAATCTGACAAGCTCCCAAACAGGATTTTGCTTGCTGTTGCAATTAATAAAGTTGATTTCTGATTCCTTGGCCAGTGTTTTCAAGTGGCCCCAAATAGAAGTAATCCCTCAACTTCATAAGACTTGCACAGAAATAATAAGTAGAAGCCAGTTTTTGGGGGGGCCTAATATGAGAGGTAAGTGGGTATGCTGACTAGCTTCAGAGCAAGCAGGAGTTAAACCCTGGAGAGGAAGCAATTCTCGAGCTGCAGCAAAGATAATCATGATAATTTATCATCTGATAATCAAAGAGCACACACTTAATTTGTTCTCATTATCAATGTATTTCAAGCACAAGTACCTTGGTACAAGAAGCCTTTCTGTGCACAAGTTGCACTAGAAGGGTAGAGATAAAGGGCCATATGCAACTGCAATGCAGTGACTTCTCCTGTATGGGTGATGTGCTGTAGTACAGTTTGGAGTCCATCTCCATGGCCTCCTTGTCCCCTTGGATGTGGAAAGGACCCCTGGCATCTAGAGCTGTTGTTTTAAGCACTTGACCTTTCTCTAGGACAGTTGTGTCTTCTCAGAGAAATGACTGACAGTTTGTAAGAGCTGCAGGGATTTGGTTTATTAAGGAACCATCAAGAAATGAAGCCAAATCTGGGGTTTTTAACCATGTCAGTTCTCTCATTTGCAGCATCGTGGGAGCGGGAAATGTCTGCAGCATGCTAAGAGTGGGCTTTTACCTCCAAAGCCCAAGATGTGGTTCAGGACTGACTACAGCATGCAGTCTCCAGAGCTGTAATTTGCACCATTTCCCTCAGTTATTTAATATTTAATGTCACCTGAAGGCAGGTCTTCACACAAAGCACAGAAGAACTCATATACTGGTGGAACAAAGCAGGCTTTTATAGACCTCCTGGATTAGGAATCTGAAGGAGAATGCCTGCACAAGCAAGAGACAGAGGTCCAAAAGTGAAATCAGTTACAGTAGAAATACGACATGCTTTTACCACATGCTGGTGGTAAAATTTTCTGTACACTGATTTGCTTAATGGTTACAGGCAAAGTATGCCATGGTTGTGCTGCCAAAATCTGCTTTTACAGTAGCAGTGCAAGTGCAGCTGCAGCTCACAAGGCTTGGAGCCCCAGTGCAGAGGAAGCCAACAGATGACATCTTGCTGTCACAGCGTAGACTGTTCTGTAGTGGAGCTGGCCTCACGTTCCCTGGAAACAGCCTGGAAAACATGCTCTTTGTGTACACGCTCCCCCCTCCCCAGCTCTCACAATTGCAGTTGAGTTAGGAAGCAAAGTCCCAGCCAAAATTCCTCAAGGGAAAGGGACCCAACTTCTTCAGGATGCGAGCCTCTGAGAACAAAATCTCCTTGTGAGAAGAAAGCAGCTTCTTAATACAGGAGGATTACAATGTCTTGCTATGTTGTTGGTGGTGTTTTGTTGGCATGTGAAACTGAGATTTCAAAACTTTCCACTTGATTCAGCTGTACAAAAAGAGCTTCCTAACCTCTCTCTTCTGAAACGGTAGAATGACCTCTAAGTTTGCCGTCACTGGAAGATCGAGGTGACCTAGCTGATGATAGGTTAAAGTGATAAATTGCTGAAAGGAACCATCTTAATTTTAGCACCTGTATTCATTGCGGCTAGCAACTATTTCTTCAGTTTTTCATGTCTTTCTGGAGCGTTGATTGGATACCTAAAACGTGAGCTTTCAGTTCCATCACCAGCATTACTGCAAGCGTGGTAATAATCTGAGCACCCCTCTCCACTGTACAGCAGTTAGGCAGCAGGCAAAGGGCTTAAGTAAAACCATATGTAGGTCAAGACTACCAAGATCAATTTATTTCTAATTACTTACAAATCTTCAACACCCCAGCCAGGGATCAAGGCCATATTGCGTTAAAAGAAAGAAACAGCATGTATTGTCAGTTCATTCCAGTACAGGGGTTTTTTAACCTTAAAATTACTGTTGCCAGGATGCACCAAGTAAGTGACACAAGAAGTGGGAAGGAAAACTAGGTGTTAGAGATGTAAAGATGCTCTGCATTTGTCCAGTTGTAAAGAGGTGCAGAATATAGTTCCTGGATTCAATCCCTCCTATAACAGATTCAGTGTATGGGCAGGTGTCCAATGACTTTGTGCCTCACATCTATAAAACTGTTAAAACAATCTAATCTGTCTGCACTTGAAAGGCACTGTGGAGTGTAAATGTGCAAGTATTACTAATAGTAGTATCAGCAGTGGCTGTATCCAATACAGGAAAACTTGTAGAGAATGTTTGTTAGACCTGAATTTTGACCTGGATTAAGGTAAATTGGTTTGAAACAATAAAGGGTTGCCGAGAAGAAAATTTAAGTTTTTATAATCTCCTTGACTTCTACTTACAAAACTGCTTGCTTCTGGCAGCATGGTCTTTTGAGCTTGCTAACCCGTGCCATTGTCAGGGCTCAGCTAGTTTTGTTTGCAATAGAGTTTGTGCACATACAAGGAAAAAAGCAACAGAAGACATTTCTTTTAGCTCCTTTTGGAAGGGAGCAGTAGGAAAGCAATGTCTGCTCCATGGAAAATGGCCAAAAATTGGTTGAGAAGAAGACAGGAGTGGATTAAGGCTATAACTGGGAGCAGATCCAAAGCAACATTTCCCCATTCCCCATCCCCCTGCCAGCTGCTTGTGTTGCACAAGCCGCTCTGGTAGGAATCCCATGGTCACCTGCCCTATGGGCACAACATGAGCAAAGAGAGGGGTCGTCTGGGACCCAAGCAAGTTCTTTCCTGAGTGCGAACACCGTGGTAGCAGCTGAACAGCTGTAGTCAGCTGAACGGCGTTGTGCTGCTCACAGCTCACTGACTCACTGTTAGGCTCTGTCCTTCTCTGAATGTGGTGCCCAGATGCAAAAATCCAGCCTTCTCCCTGCCTGGAAGGACAGCTCTTGTCAGGCTTCTAGGAAGCTTTTGCAAACAACACGAAAGGAAGCTGGAGCTGTTCTGTGCAGTTCTTGAAAGCTCTTGGACATGGCTCACGGAATTAGTGCCTAGAAAACAGGCTGGTCTTTTCATCACCTCTGTGGTTGCTCGCTTCTTTGACTGGTAGCTTTTGCCTTCCAGAACTTCAAACCCTGGCCACTTCAGCACGCGTGCCAGCACCATTTATCTAGGCTGGTTTGCCCCATCCTGGATGAACTCTCTTTTCGGGCCACAGACTGCCTCTGTCAGCAGCAGGTAGGCTGCTCCAGCATTATAACATTTTCTGAAACTGATCCCAAAATGGGGCAGCTCACAAAGGAAAGAGGGCTGCATCCTAAGGTCCGCTTTTTTCTGCAAGCTGACTCCAGATGATGCAGATGGAAACAGAAAGGAGAGATGCAGCTGCTATGGGTCAAATACTGATTTCAGTTACAAGAAATGCAGCACAACTGGCCACGTTAAATGACTGGGGTTGTACTTGAGGCTTTATTCTGACATCAGGTACAACTCTAAGGACTTCAGGAATTGGTCTGCAGTGTTCAGGGACTTTTCTGTTGCTGGGGCAGGGGGTCTTAGACATAGCTGAGTAATTTTGTGTAAGAGAGTTACTTCATTTACTAACCTGTATCTGCAAAGAAAAGGGTTCGGCTATAGAGTGAGAAAGAATATGTTTTTCATGTCGAATTCTGTAGAGTGGGGCCTTTCCTTCTTCATTTCCCGCTTACACAGGCTTCAGATTTTGTGGGGTTTTTGTACTGGTGACTTCATCTGCCATCATTAATCGGTGAGCTATCTCAGCCCAGCAAGCTAATTTAGAGTCCTGCTTGTGCATTTGATCAGCAAATGCAAACCATGTGTAATGTCAGCAGGTCAGGGGAGGTGATGGAACATGGGATTTTCACCTCAGTTCCAGAAAGGGCCATAGTTGCTTCCAGGAAGCTGAGCTTGGCACTGGGTGTGGGGAATTGAAAAGATTTATTTCCCTGTATGAGCGCTTAGAGCTTGATCATTCTAATCAAGCATTTTCCAATCAATATGTTTCTTACGGGCTTTCCAAAGGCTGCATTAGAAAAGCAATTTTATTTATTTTATGACCCTCAAGCCCTAAGGGATTCGGGTGTGTCAACTTTCCAGGGTCTTTGTACAGACAGTGAGAAGAGAAGGGCTGGGTCACAGGGCGGCACACTAGCAAAGTCAGCATGGCAGAAACCCAGCCCAGTACCCTAAGTTTGTTTCTGTAGATGTCTGCATACACAGAGGCTCCAGAGCAGACACAGTGCACAGAGCATTGCCTGCACTTGTGCTCTACCTGTAATATCCTGTTCAACAGGACAGCAGGAGACGTAAGCCTATGCCTTTTATTTCAGATTACTACCAAAAAAGCTGTTTCGCCCTCTGTTCCCAGCAGTGTAGGAAGCTTCCTAAAGCCTTGTCATTCTGATTACAGGCAGTTTCAAACATTTTAAAGGACACACAAGCCTCACTGGGGTCTCTCTTCGTGCCCATCACACAATTCTTCTGTTCGCTATCCAGTCGTTTTTTCCTTAACAAGACCTGTAAAGCCACATTTTCATCTGCTGCCATCCATTTCCCTTCTGCCATTTTGTACTCACCTCCCAAATAATTCTCTCTGAGGATTAGCCAGGATTAACCTTTTCCTCCTTTTCTACCTTTGCTTATCTCTGGGCCTCAAAACTGCAGAGACAGCTCTTTACTGTAGGATGAAACAATCCCTGTGGACCAGCAGCAATGAATGGCCACTGCTTCACCACTACCTGGGTCAAGTGGCAGCTGCTGGAAAGAGCAAGTTATCAGGCACATCAGCGCACACCAGACCTCTGTCCCCTGCTCGTGACAGCAAGTGCACAGACCACCGGTGATACAGGGTTTATCCTGTGGTATCCTGCGTCTTCCACACGTCTGCCAACCCAAGGGCAGTCTCAGAAGGCACTTATTTAGTCTGTCCATCTGCATGGGGATAGCTAAGCATGCCACAACTCTCTTTCACTTGTACCCCTCCTCTGAGGAATTAGAAAGGCTTCCTGAGAAAGCAAGGTCCTTAATCTTCCTGCCTTTACCTTCCACAGCAGAGGTAGTCCTGAAGAGCTGCTGAGCACCCTGTGGGTGGGAGCCTGCCAGCTCTGGTAGCTATGGGGAAGGCATTTGCAGGAAGAGATCAGTGCAGCAGCTCCAGCAGAGATAGCATAAAATTCCTGTCTCAGGACGACCTCAGTGCCCAGCTTGGGCTTTAATTTGAAATCGCCTTCAGTGTGATCAGCACACTGCTGTTGAGCTCAGCACTGCAGCCCTTCTTGGGGAGCAGCATGTTGTGGTTTGTTCTGTCAGGTTCGAGTGCAGTATCGGAACAAGGCCCCTGGTCTGCAGCAACAATCAATACCTCTGAACAGGGAACCAGAGAGCAGCAGAGACAGCACCACGGGACTATTGAACCGTAGTCGTTTGAAGCAGCTGTGCAGTGTTTTGCACTTGCGAAGCATTTCAGATTCTAACTGGCCAAGCCCCATGACATCTTTTTGCATTTTGGTAGTCTAGCTTTTCAAATGAAGAAGTGAGACAGAAAGAGGGGACTTTTAAAAAGTTGCTCTGGAGAAGGGTTTGAATCTAATCCTATGTTTTTCCTCGAGACCATGTTGCCTTTACACAGAAATGAAGAGAAAAACACAACCTCATGCCTCTCCTGCTTGACATACACTATTATATGCAGAATCACATATTATGCTTTATGGATAACATGGAAGAATTTTGTTAATAACAAAAAAGAGAGCTTCAGTTCCTAAGGAGCTAGTTGGTAGCAGACATTCAAGTCTTTTGAACTTCTCCAGCATCATTTTCCCACTAAAGGCTCAAGTACTGTCCTGTAGTGAGAGCTGGCCTGCCTGATGCTGCCAGTGATGATGCATCTGTCCCTGGGTGTTTGGAAACCAGCTGCTGATTTGCATGCACTGTCCCCTTTGCTGTTTGCCCAACTGCGCTAAGTAGTTTTCGGCGTGGGAGTGAGAACAATTCTGTCTGCCCTGCAGAAAGCAGGGATAAATAAGAGCTCTGTTTTTACCCCCTTCTCGCCTCATCATCCTGCCTACCATGCAGCCAGGTGTAAGGATGGAGTGCCCAACCAAAGTGGAACAAAATGAACAAGACGAAACTTACCGTGAATGCTGTTTCCATCATGCATGCTGTTGTGTGGCTGCATCCTCATATCGAAACTAAAATGGAACATCAGCTCTCAGTGGTACTGTACATCCCACTTTGCATTGGAATTGTGTCTTCAGACTGTTCCAAAATGAGTCAAGATGAAAACAGCCTACAGTAC
This sequence comes from Anarhynchus alexandrinus, assembly GCA_008711295.1. Classification (NCBI taxonomy): domain Eukaryota; kingdom Metazoa; phylum Chordata; class Aves; order Charadriiformes; family Charadriidae; genus Anarhynchus; species Anarhynchus alexandrinus. The sequence continues at coordinate 620,631 of VUYV01000084.1, read as the reverse complement.
ATTATACTTCACATTTTAGATGTATCTTTTACATACAGCATATGTAGCAACTCATACTGTAAAATGCATACCCTGTCTTTCAAAGCAAAGAAGGAGATGCTGAATATGAGTGCTTTGCAAGGCTTAAGATTGGCTACATCTCTTCAAAAAACAAAGTTGTAACCCCACCAGAAGTTTGTGGTCAGATGCAAATATTGCTGGCTGTGTAGTTTTAAGTGCAGAAGGTTATACTAGGTGAGCAGAACACTCTGTTTTTCCAACCTCAAAGCCTGACCAAGCTTAAGTTTCCTGAGGGGCTCACTGTCAAAAGGAGTGAACTCTTTAGAGACCATCAGCTTAAACTCCTCCTCCTCAACAGACCAATACATTTTGCTGCATGTGTGTGTGTGTCTACATGTGTAAGTGCTTAAACATACTTAAACAAGTTTACTGGCTACTTCAAGGTGTAAATTACCCCATCAGCCCCTCTTCGTTGTGCTTGGTTTTGCTGTGCAAGAATAGAAAGGAACAGAGAGTGGATTTCTTCTGCAGTCCAGATGGTTATCAGCTTGTGCCCTGGAGCATGAGAATTGATCGCTCTAACCATTTATAAGGTAGCTAGTGTAAAAGGTGTTAGAAACAGGACTTTAGGTGAGGAATAAGCAACAGAAAGAGATAATCTGTTAAGACACCAGTGTGCCAGCCTGCAGCATTAGAAAGGTGAGCATAAATTTTGCTCTCTGTTTAATGCATATGAAGCTGTCGGATTATAAACATGTCTATAAATTACTGTATTTTACTCTGCTGGAGGTGGTGCTTGGAAGCTGGCAGAAGACAGACTAGAGAATACGCTGGGATCTCGCAGAGCTGGATTCTGATGGTTTACGTGGCTTTGTCTAACCTGCTTTCAGCTATTGAGTTCAAGACGTTTTTGTTGTTTATTTTTACACTGTGTAGATAGGGAGAGCAAGGTTGGGAATGCTTGCCAGATTTCAGCCAACAGAGCAATGGCACAGATGGGAGCAGAGCCAGGTCTGACTCCCAGGTCAAAATTCACCCTCTGAAGTCTGTGGCAACGCTGGCCACCGAAAGGGCAGACTGGGAGAAAGGCAGCATCCCCTGTGTCTGATCCACGCCTACTGAAAACAGCAAAGCTTTCCCACTGATTTCAACAGTCGGTTCAGCAGGCAAAACTCTGTCTTCATTTTGTAACACAGCACTCATTTTCCATACTTGATTCTGCTTTGTAAATATCTTTGTTACTTGAAGACAATGCTGTTAGCTTTCACCGACAATAAAACTGGAGAGATAAAAAGAGCCCATTTTCCTCCACCGTGGGCACAACAATAAAAGAGAAGATGGAGAGAGGAAAATAAGAAACAGCATCGAAAAAAGAAAAATTGTATAAGCAGGATTAGTTTTTCTTTCATGGACAGTATAGGAAAGCATTTTCAGGACCTGCCGATAGCTATGTATGCTGTGCTGTAAAATCCCTTCAGCTGCAAAGCCAACCCTCTCATACCCTTTTTTCACAAAACCAACTGCTTCTTTTTAAGAAAGGGCAAAGATGGTGGGATACAAGCTTAGTAAATGCTGTACTACACATGAAAGAATTATTTTTTGAATGGCGGTTTCTGAAGCACTTTCAGCAACACCGGTCTGCACCCCAAGAAAAGCCTCCTGCGACTGAATTGGTTCAGCCTCACAGAGCAAATGGACATGCAGTGGAGGCAGGCAACTAAAGAGGGTTTTTTGGACAAACTAACTTCCCAGGAAAGCAGCAGGGCAGGGAGGGAGGGACATGAGAGAAGAGGCAATCCATCTAGGGAAAAGCGGTTAACTTATTTTATGGCACTTGTATCTTCCAAACACCATGTTAAGTATTATGTTATCACCCCATGGGTGGAGAGATGTGGCACATTCACCCATTCATTTTAGTGATAGCCAAACTGAATTAGAAAGTCTGCTTGCTGATTCTCAGTAACTAGAAGCCAAGCCTAGGTCATGCTACTTTGGGGCTTTTCTCACAAGCTTCGGAGATGCTGCTGAAATCCAGCAGAGAGCTGATTTGCAGTGTGAAGCATTGGGTCTGTTTCAGAGTTGCCGGCATAGCACACGTGGCTTCTCCCAGTGCATGTAGCTTATTTGGCTGTTCTGGGTCTAGCGCAAATCAATCTAAACCTCTCTTCAGACATGGTACTTCTGTATTAGTTGAACAGAAGGCAAAAATACACTGTCACCAGCACATGGGAAACGTTGATCAATGTTTGTACAGGGAGTGATTTATTACGTTGTTATCTATAAGGAAGCACACACATCATATGAAGTTATCATATAGCTCTGTCCATGTTGGCCTGATTTTCCCAGTGATGTTTTGTTTTATTTTGTGCCTCATCTTGTGAAGTGCACATCAGAAGTACAGTTAGATTTCCACATGTCAGTGCTCCTTTGGGCAATTTATTACTTGCATGGCATGGCAAAGGGGGAGGTAAAAGAAATCACGCATGAGCATTTTAAGCACTCCTCAGATGGCCTTTTAAACACTTTCATAAGTTGTGGCCTGGCTGCATCAAGTCTGACTTCGTTCTTTTTTAGCTGCAGTCGAAGTGCATGCTGCCCAGCAGCAACCCAGGGTCTGGAGTGTGTCTTCTGCAGGAATAACCCTGTATTCAGCAAAAGATGAACCTCACTGGCATTTTAGATGACGGTTTGCATGTTTCTGAGCAGATCTGTGCCTCACCCCAGGCCCTTCAAAAAGAAAGGTCCTCTGACCCCAGTAATCAGACCCTAATTCAATAGGGGGAAGAGAATTTAAGTCCTTCATAAATAAATAAATGCTACTTCTTGTTTCTGTGTGGCACATAATACAGTACTACAGGAGCAGTTGAAAGCCGATGGAAATTCTTGCTGCTGCCATGCAGACGTCGCTTCCTTGGGTCAGCTCTGACCCTTTCTCATGCTCGATCTCAATTCTTTTTCCAACTGAGATTCAGTTCTGTATGCAGCTGTGGCTCTGGGACTTTCCAAAGCCACTGTCTGGGAATCTGGCATAGCAGCAGAATGCAATTCACTGCATGTGACCTCTTGCTAAAACAGAAAAAAGCATTGCCTATCTGTTAAAGGAGTAAAAACCAAACCAAAACAGAGTGGTACAACTCTCCCAGGTTTCTTTTAGTGCTTGGTAGGAGGAGGGTAATCAGATCTCAGAGAATGGTGTGCCAGGAAGGAAATTTCTTCCCATGCGCAGCATACAATCAGCCAGGTGCAATATGAGGAAGGGAGGTTCGTCTTCCTCTGAAGCGTAAGGTATTAGCTCCTGCCAGAGGCTGTGTACCAGAGATCTGATCAGATACGGCAAATTTTATGTTCCTATGCACAGTGTGAAGCTTTCATTTCTACGCAACACATTGTAGCAAGTCAAACAATGAGTCATCTCACGAGGGGGAAAAGGAAAGAAAGCTTTTATCTCCCAGTGGATTGGAGATAATCTCTCTACCTGGGTATAAACAGCTCTTCACCATGCTGCCTTCTCTCCAGGGGAAGGAAGCTATTTTAAATTTGTCTGTAAAACAGATATTGAATTGTCACACCTCCCAAGCCTCTCTGCCTGAGCCCAATAAAGGCAGCAGGCAAAGGGTCTTTGACTTTAACTTGGTTGGGCCCCTGTGAGTAAACACAGTAGTCTAGGCTGTATATGCGTACAAGCTGGCTGGGAGAAAGGGAGTGCCGGATTCTCCTTAAAGCCCTGAAAAGTCTGTGCCCAAAATGAACACACCTGCTATTTTACTATAAAATGTCATGCCACCCTTATATAGACAGAGTTACATTGGTAAAATTTTATCGCTCTACAGGAAACACAAGCTAAAGCAGTGCTAAAGGTGCCACAGCCTCAGCGATTATTTTCCTCTCCAGTGTGGGAATAGCATCTACTAGCATAACAGCATCTGCAGGAGGGGTGGGCCAGTCCGAATACACCTTTCTCAATCATATCCGCACTGATAACCAAGGCACACTATTACAGAGGCTGTGTGAAGCAGCTCTTCTTTACACACCTCAGCTACCTAGAGGGAAGTATCACTGTAGCTCTCTTGCATCTGACTGCTTTTCCTTATTGTTGATCAATGACAAGGGGCATGAAGAGAGAGCATGCCTCTTTTCTGTGAAAGGATACGCACCGAGGATGGATGGGGCCAAGGACTTTAACTCCTGCCTGCTTTGCACCTCAGAAGGAGCAGCTGGAGGAAAACCCCATTTCACGGGGGAAACCTGGAATGAAATAACACCCTACAAGCTTTTTTCAGGATGCTCAGGCAGTTCTTGTTTCTCAACATGTCACAGATAAACCAAGGTGCCTAAACTAATGAAGTATTTCACACTCCAGTACTTAGAGTAATTCTGTGTCAATGTGATATTCCTGTCCTACACCTTCCCTTGAGACTTTGCACGTTATCGTGTGGGGAGAAAGGGGGATATTTGCCTATATTCCTATGATTCCATGATTCACTGATGTTTGCCTTGTCTTAATTTGGTAACACAATCATGGTCTCTTCCTGCCACAGGTTTGCAGCCCGTTTACTGGAGCAGGGATGATGTGGCACAGTGGCTCAGGTGGGCAGAGAAGGAGTTTTCCTTGAGGCCGATTGAGAGCAACACTTTTGAGATGAACGGCAAGGCTCTGCTGCTCCTGACCAAAGAGGACTTTCGATACAGGTCTCCTCATTCAGGTGAGGATTACTTACAGAAGCTGTGATTGAAAAGAGAGAGAAAGCTGCAATGAAATCTGGAGAGGGTCAGAGGAGGAAACAGTCACATTGGTTGGGGTGGACTGGGCAAGGGGAGGAGAGGGAGGACAGAGCCACTTGTATGAGGCAAGGACAAAAAGGACAAGGAGGGAGTGAAATCCTGATACACCTGAGCTGTAGGCAAATCTAAATGCAAATCCAAACCTAAACCCAAGCATCCAACCTGTTTCTAGTTAAAACTCCCTGCAGAAGTCCCAGAAAGCAAGCTTCTCTGGCAGCACTTTGTGACTTCCAGCTCTTCCTTGTAAAGGCTTATCTTTTCACAGACCCAACTACAGCAACAAGTTAATCAAGTGCTCTAGCCTCTTAAGAAGCCCATATTAGCATTCTGCCTTACAGTTGGCTTGGCTGACGTGCCGCTAAAAGTGACTGCAAAACTCCTCCCTGGGGGATCTTTCCTCTATTTTACAGCCCCTGTGGGCTTTGCTTTATTTTACCATATTCTTTCCCGTGCTGGAGTCCAGCCCAAGGCACAGCACAGACAGGTGTGGGAATCAGTCTGCCTATTGCTCAAATTATGTCTTCATTTATTCACAAAAAAGTTTTAGAAATGTGTATGTTGCCTGCCTGTATTTATATCCCCTGCGGTCTGTCTGCTCCAGTTTTACAGTCAGAGTAAGCCTCTGCCCTCCTTTGTCAGGGGTGTTTAGCTAAATATGAGTTATTGGTTCTAAATAAGAGTTGTGAGCTTTTCTTTTGTGACCATACAAGGTACTCCTGTTAAATATAAAGTCACATAATTCAATCACCATAGGTGATCAAGGAGTTTGGACCAAGTGGTGACAGAATTGCTGTTAGGAGGCTTCCAGTGCAAGGCTCACTAGGTGCAGAAGTACAGCTGGTGCTGCTTAGGTACCGCTGATAAACAAGCCATGGCACTAATTCTGCATCAAGCAGCTTGGTGACCCCCTTGAATGCACCCCCACAGTCATCCTTCTGCAGAATCTGCCTCAGAAACTGTGGCTTACATTTGGTGTATACAAAGTTTTTTAAGCATGTGCTTCAAATCCAGGAATAATTTTGTATGGAAGGAGATGCCAAACATTAATGTCTATTGCCAGTGTAATGCAGTAGTGAAAACTGATGCCTCAAAACATCTTTTTTTTTGATTCTGGTACACCACTTTAAATCATTTCATTAAAAAATTAGCCCTCCTTAAGGCAAAAGGAGTACTGAAATTGGGGATCTGGGCAAGGACTGTAAGGGGCACCTTTGTGTGTCTTGTCTGCAACTCCCTTTATCATCCCAATGCCTTGTGGCCTACAAGTTATGCCCCTACTCTTCCCCTTGTGTGTTGTGCGGGTGATTGAAATGAGTAGGATTAAAATGTTTGTAGGCTGGAGATAGAGCGTTCCCAGAGAGGAGCCTCTGGCTTACAAATCCTCACTGTATGCAGAACGTTAAGCTCTTATTTACCTAAATGGAAGCTCTTATTTACCTTTGGATTGGAATAACCAACCTAAAGGCTTCCTCTCTCACTTTTTCTCTCCTCCTTCTCGCCAGGTATTCCTCACTGATAGAAACCTTGTAGAGGATATTTGAGTCAGTCCCTAAAATTTAAATTAGATAAAGGGACATTAACTCAACATTTCCTGGAAATTAACTATACGTGAAATTTAAGAACCATGAAATAATGTTTGCCATAGAGGCATTACGTTTTTCAAGAGTATAGGTACATAAAGGCTGTATCCTTTCCCTCATTGTTAAAGCAGGAGAACCGCATCCACTCCCCCCAGTGGTCCTAGCAATAAAGTGGGCTCACAGCCCCACAGCTATTCTTCTATTTAGGGCTGGCCCGCCAAGGGAGGCAGGAGAGGAGGGAGAGACTGAAAAACGCTTTTCACCTTCTTAACTAGCATTACTGCATCTGGGTTGTGCAGAAGCATAACTGTTTTGTTAGGTTAAAAAAAAGACAGACAGCTTTATGGACATTTTCACTAGTCTGTCAGGCCAAATCAAAAGAGGTACAAATTTGCTACCTTATTATTGCTTAGAGTGTTACAGCACTAGTAACACTAGATTATGCCACTGTTGCGTTCAAAGATGCAAATCATGTGGTAAAATCACTTTTTAGCCTTTCATGTACTAAACATGGAAAAGGTAACTGGGTTCTCGAGGCTTTGTTTTTAATTAGATTTTCAGGTATTGCAATCACCTTTTAAAAATGCCCTAAAGTCACTGCTGAGACAGTGAAAGCAGCCAAGATACTAAAAATAAAGGAAGCTGAACTATGGAAAGCAGGATGGCTTTAACTGTTTTATGCTAAGACACTAAACTTGCCCACAAATAGAGCATTGGCAGTTTAAAGAGACTAGGGACAAATGGCTCAAAGCTTACAATCTCATACAAACAACTACTAAAAAAAAACCCCACACTTGAAAAAACTCTCCCAGAAAATCCAAGGTTTCCTAAGTGAAACTTCACTAAGTTCGTTTTTAGGTAATAAGTTATTGCTGCAACCTGTTCCACTGTAATATGAGCAGTGACAAAAAGAAGACAGCAAGCAGAATTAAAAGTCAAGAGACTTCCTACCCTGTGTTGTACATTTTCACTTTGAAATGTGCAATCAGTTACATCAGACAAAATGTGTAAGCACCTAGGTGTTTCATGTAGATGTTGTTGGAGGAAGGGCATCAGTAGAAGATGCAATACATAAAAAGACTCCAAATAAACAGTCCATTGGTCTTCTAGATATTGCGGTGATATGTTCCACTGAGGAAAGATATAACAATTCTGGTGCCAGGGAATGGGGGCGAGGGGGGGAGCACGAGGAACAGCCTGCCTTTACCCTAAAAAGAAACAAGCATCTGGATCAATTCATGCAAGAACGTGTCAGCTTGGTGCAGTGCAATTCGCTGCAGACGTTTCTGTGGAAGAATGATTCAGTAGCAACTAACAGACTATATTTGCCCATACAGAGCACCAAGTCCACTGTGTTTTGTTCCTCAGTCTGCATCGTATCTGTGGTCTAATATTGTCTGTTTCAGTGAGCTCCATACAGATTCTAGTAGCTAGAAATAACTAGCTTTGGGATCCCATCTGGGCTTTTCAGGAGTCCAACCCATGGCACCAAAAGTGACGTACAAAAGTTCCTAAGCACTCGAGCGTCTCCAGGAGTTGTCACCACAGCAAAGGTATTCAGGATAGTTAAATCTCTCAATTCTTTCCAAGTCTTTGAGTCCATCCCAAAGTGAGAGTTCTTCCTCCTGTGGATTTCCTAGAATGATGTATCTTAGTAGCACACTGCCCCTGGCCTTGAGGCACCAGTGTTGCACGGAGAGGCTTTACAGCTTCTTCTGTCTCTGCCCCCCATAAAGCCTAAATTGTTCAGCAATTAAAGAAGAGCACCGTCATTGCTCCCAGCAACTCACTGCATAAATCATGGACTCAACATTTAAGAATTCTGTGTCCTAAGGTGTCTATCTAAAAAACTGAGGCTGTGATGAATGAAGGTAGGACCCTGAACTAACTACTGCTTGTAAAGGGTTGGAGCTCTTGCATGGGCAGTCAAATAGCCTGAAAAAAACTCTGTACTGGGGTAATAAAAGCTATGTCTTGTCATTCTCCCATTTTTCCACAGTCACACACAGAAGCGTGATGCACAGCTTTTCTTTTTCTTTTTTTCCTTTCAGGGAAGAACGTTGCAAAACAGTGAAATGTAGGATTTTACTGCAAGCATTCTGGGGTCTGAAAATAGCACCCAGGACCCATGAATTCATGCATCAGATGGCTAAATGAGTCTTCTCAGCAGTGTGTTGGTTTTCATTTCCTTTCTCCTGCTGTTTGTCTTTCAGGTGATGTTTTGTATGAACTCCTTCAGCATATCCTGAAGCAAAGGAAAGCTCGTATGCTCTTCACACCTTTCTTCCACCCTGGGAACTCTATCCATGCTCAGCCAGAGGTCATATTACACCAGAATCATGAGGAAGGTAACTCTATCTCATTCTTATGGGAGCTGTATGATAGAGGCAAGTAGGGTTAGACTGTGAGAAATTATGTAATTTTCTTGCTCCAAAGTTACTTAAATAAAGCTACTCTTCTCCCTCTGTCTCCATACCTTTAGAACAATCAACTGGTCTGGGGAGTCAACTGTCCATTTTCCATTTATCTTCTATTACTTTGTCCTGTTTCCAAAGCCTGCTTAAAAGCTATGCCAGATGCAGATTAAAAAAATGCCAGAAAGTTTTATTGACCCCATTGATTAATTTTTCCTCACTCCCAATTCGGTAGACAAAGATGCTTCATGGACTTTTAGTATCCTGGAGATGCAACTAGATGCAGTTGTTTGCAGGGCAAGGGAGAAGGCATCCTCGGAGAGGAACATCTAACTCAAAATCACTTCAACTGACAATCTGTCATCGCATCATGCCAGAGTTCCTAGCACTGAGCCCATCTTGTTGCTCAGCATTTGAGCTGATTGGGCAATTCATGTTGAGAGACCTTTTTTTCTGCAGGTTTTCTCTCATTTTTACTATCAGAATTAGTGCTTAGGTTATTAGTTACCCTTCAAGTAGTGTCCACATGTATCATGGTAGTCAGAGGTAGTGAAGAAAGAATAGATACGTTCGTGGAATTGCAGTTTTGGGGTTATTTTATTCGTTATTAGTACAGATCAAAATGTAAGTATGCTTCCTTCAATGGAAAATTGAGGATTTATTTTCTTTAAAAGTATACACACTAAAGTACTTCTTGGTTTTCTCAACAGAAAAATATAAAGACTAAACCTTTTAAAAGGTCCTTTCCATGAAAGCATCAGGCAGAATTCACTTTTTAATTAAAAAAAAATCAAGGAAAAAGTAGTGTTATTCCTTTTTTAAGTAGAGAGGAGAAGAGAACAGAAGTGAGTTAGGATATCGCCCTAGTCTCTGCTAACTAAGATGCAACAATTATTTCAAGATTCAACATGGGATTGCAAGAGAAGATTCAGGGGTACTGTCAGACCTGTTCATGTTGCCCATGGCCAGCCTGAGCAAGCCAGAATGAAATGGTACCAGCAAAATTCTGAGACTAAGCCAAGAGCAGGACAGCAGCAGGTGGGATAAGGACACTCCAAAGTGTTTCCACACAGCTGTGCAAATATTTCAGATTAGAAGAGGGTGCTGCAGGTCAGGATGAGGTTGAATTGGCAGAGTTGTGCAAGAGACAGTTACGTAGTGTATTAAGATAGGCACTTTCCAGAGACCATTATAAAAATCTCAACTTTTTCCTGAAGCTTGGCATTCACCCATAAATGTTCCCTTTCTAAATTTCAAACATAAATACTAGCTGCCCTCTCAGACACCCCTATATTAAAGATACAGAGCAACTTTTACTCCAGAGAGGTTTTCACAGGGATGTTGAGTGGCCTTTCATGTACATCACTTACAATGTAAATCCTTTGCAGTGTAGTCCAACTTCTTTCAGAGCACAGGATGATTAAGAAACAACTTGATTTCTTCCTCACAGTACTCTGGCAGCTGATAGTACCACTGTATTTGCTTAGAGAACTCTGTGCTATTACTTAAAACTTTTCTTCATAGTGACAAAAATTAGTTCTTGTTTTGCTGGGAGAAGAACTTCAAAACAAGTAAAAGAAACTACACATTGCCTGCCACAAAATTGTGAGCAATCAGAAAATCTCTATGCCAAGAATTTAAAGGCAGGTGAATTTATTTATGTATTTTGACATTCCTTCTTCCTTCTTCCTGTTTCACAGAATCACTTGGGAGAAACTAGCAGAATTAAGTTTACCATTTTCCCTCAGCAGAATGCAACTTATTAAAAAACAGGAGAATGAATGTGAGAAGCAGAACTTAACCCTGCCTAACTCACAAACTGTAACAGAGGGGTCAAGTGTTACTTTGGCACAATTTTGAGTGGTTGAACTTCATAGGTGATGGATCTTTTTTAGAATCCCTTCTTACTCCAGTGATCTTTTTGTATTTTCTTCTACTGGCTCTTTTGCCCATTTCCTAATAGATTATATACTTATGATACTGCTTCTAAATGCTTTCATTTTAAGTTAGTTAATCCAGAATCAGATGCGACCAACATTTACATCTAGTGGCTTTTTACTAGCTTAAGCAAACTGGGTTTGACTGTTTGAAATCAGTTGACAACAGTTCAGGTTATCTGCAAGATGCATTGGCATTGGCTTGGAATCTGCCCTGTAGGCATCGGTCTCCATCCTTGTAGAGGGATGAGCAATGGAGAGTGAATTACTTATATCTCCAGTGGTCCTTCTGACTCAGCACTGAGTCATTTGATGGGGTGCCATACAGGAAGTTTACACTGTCATTCCCTGCACTTCTTTTATGGGTAAGCAAAGAGTGCCAATCTTTGGGATTGTCATGCCAGCAATTGCTCACTCCTGGAGTGAGTGCAGCCCCGCCCATCCCTGTATGGATCAGATAGGTCAGCAATTTTCCTGGGAGCTGAATTCCCTTTCACAGCTTTCCCTTCAAGAAAAGAGCGTTGGTCACTCAGAATGAAGAGCCAGGCTGATGACTGAATATATTCCCACAGGAAATCATATACCATATGTGCTCAACTTACAGTCATCAGATGTGCCAAGGAATGAATGTGATGATGATTTTATTCTGTTCAGGGTCATTCGTGGCAGTGGAACTGCTTGGAGCTGATTTTGAATTGTTTTATGGTAAACAGCAACTTTGGCCATGAGGGGATTCTTTAGTTAAGGATTTAAAGAGAAAGATCTTGGAGGAAAGTAAACACTAGTGTGTATACATTTGCGGTTTTTCCTCTTGCTGCTTTTTCCCTACCTTCTCTCCACCCTGTCCTGGTTCAGGATCACCATGGTTTGGGAGCAGACAGATAGGTCTGCTTCTGTTTGGAGCTTGTCAGAGCCAACTAATGTTTGCAGAGAGCTTGGTGGAGAGCACAGTAAGGCATTCCTTTCTGCTTTCAAGATAGCTGCTCTGCACAGCCAAGGCACTTTAAATAAGTAGGACAAACAATGCAATATTCTGGCCTATATTTACAGGCCAAGAATGAGCACAGTGCATGCAAATGTACAGCGATGGGGGTGGATGGTCTGTGGAAGATAGGACACTGAGTAAAGTTGGGGGGTTGTTTTTCTTTCTATTGTGGCAAAGAAATGAGACTTTAAGAAAAGACAGCCACAGAGGTAGGTACAGTTGTAAATTAATTCCTCTTTGATCTTCACATCATTTGGTCTATCCCACAGTAGCTGGCCACGTTGTATTTAAAGCTGTTTGGGTTTAAACAAGAACAATATATAGATCTGGAGTTTCATGTCCTCCAGCTGTTTCGTTGTGAGTACCTTAAATAGCTCTATGAATGCATTTTTCTTGTCTGGGACCACAAGTGTGTGAAATAAGTGTTCTGGAGGCATGTAGTTTCTGCCTAAAATTTAAGGTTTTCCTGTAGACTGTAGCAGCCCTGTATAGATGAACAGCCCATTGAGTAGGCAAAAGGGTTGGTGCTATGTCACTGCCTGGCACTACGTTTCCTCAGGACTAGAGCTTTTCCTGTTCAGGCCTTTCCCTGAGTAAGTGCTGATCACTCTCCTGATGCCTGCCTGGGTTCCTTGAGCCCCTGGGTCTTCACCTCGACAGGGTCTTCAACAAGTATCGCTGCCTTGACAAGAGAGCAAGAGGATCGTTAAAGAGGATCAGAGCAAATGGAGTGAACAAACAGGCAGCCACAAATAGGCAGCTACTTGTTTCAGTTGTTGACATGTACCCAGCAGTTTCCTTCTCTTAACATCCAAGGCTTCCAACAAACAGCACTGAAATTTGATCTTTGTTTTTCAGATAAAAAACTGTTAGTCACTGCGCTCTGGTGGTATTTTCCTCTTTGACAGTAATTTCCCAAGTCAAAATTGATGGCCTTAGCTAAGCTGAAAGTTTGCACTGTTTATGTCAAGCATTTCATTTTGTGAGGGGATTGTTAGTACATGAAGACATTGACCTAGAGCCATGATTTATCTATCCCCTAGTGTTAAGAATCACATCTGGGGAAGTATGATCATGCAAAAGTGATGCTAGAAGTTGTCCTGCTGAAGAAATGTAAGTGCTTATATGGGACAACCCATCACTAGACAGCAGAGACTAAATAAAATAAGATGAAAATATGCTTACGAAGATGTTACATGTTCTTAAAATCAAGGCAGAAATGGAATTGAACTAGTGTTTCACAACGAGCTTCCTACCAGTGGGTTTTTTTAGAAAACTCAGTCTGTATTTCAGGCTAAGATATTCTCTACCTTGACCCAAGCCTCTACCATCTAAAACTTACTACCCAGTATTTTCCTGGAGACATTTTCCCTTTTTATCTCTGTCCTCTACCTTACAGTGCTCATCATGGTACAGTAACAGGAACCACCTGTAGAGACATGAATGTCAGGAGATAAGTTTCAAAGCTTTCACACAGAAACACGGTTAGTACAGCTGAATCAGATCTTACTTTCTTCGTGTGTGTTCCAGTCAGCTTCTCAAAGTTGAATTTCGCTTAACACGTTCCCCCAGTAATTACCTTTACATGGTGGTGGAGGGAGATTGTTTTCACAGTACTGATTTCATTCTGTATAGAAATAACTATCTGCATTTATATGGCGTTTTTCTGGGCATCTGTAGGTCACACAAAGAAAAACATTTCCAAGCTGACAGCAATACTCAGTAAGCTCAGCTAGCAGTTTGACAGTTAGATCCTACACCTTGATCACAATATAGACAATCTGTTTTTGTTTTTTTCTCCACAGATAGCTTTGTCCAGAGACCTTCAAGACCATCCACAGAAACAGTCCACCACAATCCCCCAACCATTGAACTGTTGCATCGTTCTAGATCACCCATCACCAACAACCACCGTCCATCACCAGATCCCGATCAGCGGCCACTGAAGTCCCCTATGGACAACACTATCCGTCGCCTCTCCCCAGCTGACAGGGTGCCAGGGACAAGGCATCAGCAAGAGAACAACCACCAGGAGCCCTATCCTCTCTCAGTGTCCCCATTAGAAAATAACCACTGCCCACCTCCTTCTGAGGTGCTCCAGAAGCCTTCCAGCCCTCGCCAGGAGAACACCAGGGTCATCCAGCTGATGCCCAGCCCTATCATGCATCCTTTGATACTGAACCCCAGGCACTCCGATTTCAAACCACCAAGGTTGTCCGAGGATGGGCTGCACAGGGAGGTAAAGCCAATCAACCTGTCCCACCGAGAAGAGTTAGCTTATATGAACCACATCATGGTGTCTGTATCCCCTCCTGAGGACCATGCAATGCCAATTGGAAGAATAGCAGGTAAGTGACATTCTCTAAGCTACACCAAAGTTGACGCTGTTCATTCATAACTAACTATGCTGTGTATTAAGAGCTTCTCATTTTCTTTTGCTACTCTGTGACCTCAAGAGTTTACTGGCATTCTGCAAGTTTCACCACATCTGTGGTTTAGACAGTTAAATATGATTAAACCAGTTTCATGGCAGGTAAGCAAACGTGCAGAGTGACTTGTTTGCGACCACAGAATGCGTAATTGGTATTGAAACATTCGTGTCCTGACACTCACTGCCTCTCTACCCACTAGCAATCCACTTATTTCCCAAGATACCTATCTCCAAAGCATTGTCCTGCAAAAAGGTAATTTTCCAACAGTTGTATTCACTGTAGTGTCCAGTCCTATGAAAGGGAAAAAACCCTCTGTCAGTGACCTTTGAGATAATGCAGTGTCAAGCCCGCTATTATGGAGATGGCAGGACTAATGAAATATCACCTTAGAGTCCTACTTCATAGGCTTTCCTGTGCTTCTCACACTAGGATTGTCCCTTTTTACAGAAACAAGGCTGCCTTTGTCCCACGCAAACCACAGGCATTGTCTCACTTTTGTTATCGTAAATAACTGACATCACAACAGCTGAATCAGGAAGCTGAGGTTACAGAAAATGTTTTTTGTACTTGAAAGGGAACTGTAAATAGATAGGGAGAGGGGAAAGGGGAATCCAACCACTTCAGAAATATGCTGAATGCCCCAGTAACCAGTTTCTTTTGAGAGACGTAAATACACACCACACCCAAACACATTCCATGCATTTATGTCAGCAGCAAGCTAATGTGATACCCAGCTCCTGTGGGGTATTACACATGTCCACAGAGGTGCATTTTAAACCACCTTATTCTTTTTTGTCCTTGCACGCCTTAAATTTTTTACAGATGTGGTGCTGCCTCAGCTTTAATGAGGAAGATTTGCTATTTTCTTAAGACTTACCACTTTAAATTCAATTCAAGAGGTACATATCTCACCATCTAGTCAAACATCAAGCACAACAAGGGCCATGATCTTTTCACATAGTAGAGAGATGGGTTACAGAAATTAATCTTTCGACATTTTTGCCTGGCTGACGTTTGTCTCTCTCCTTTTGATTTTTATTACCCACACTATTCTCAGCAAGTTAAGAAATATATTTAATGTTATGGCAGAGAAGATATCCTACTGGTTGCATCACTGGAGATTTCCTTTACATAAATTACTATTGGAAGATCAGGGGGTTTGTTAATGTTTATTTTTCAGAAGGAAACATTCTCTAAAAATGAAGCCTAGACTGAAAAGAATATAAGAAAAAATATGGGGAGCAGGTGGTGGTGTAATTTTTTTAATTTAAACCCAAGAGTTTTCTTACATAATTGGGAATCTTTGGTTTCTGCACATTGTGCACTGGGTCCAGTGATACCAGTCCTGTAACTAGTACTCCCACGTCCTTCCCATCCCTACGTTCTTTGCAGGGCAGCAGAGCCTAAGCCTATGGGTATTTGGGCCTAACACAGTTGCTTGGCAAATCCATGTAGCAGTTTAAAGTGTTATACACAGGCTATATTTGCATGCTTAGCTGCTTTCACTTGCAGTCTCGTGGCTTTGCTTAGACCCACCAGCATGGGTGGCATGTCTTAAGGAGCTGGTAAAGTATTTCATGCCAAAAAGACTTGAGGTGTACTCAAGCATTCAGTTCAGACGAGGGCAGTGCTTTACCGCCAAGGGTTGGGGGATTATGTGGTTGGCAGTTGCTAGCATCTTAGATTTCTACGGATAAATTTACCAGTGTACTTCCATCAGTACCCCATGTCCTTTAATTGTAAACACCAACAAGCCTCACTCGCTGTACCGGCACAAGATAGTGCTATTCTGGTTGGGTTGTAATGGTTCCTGAACTGTAGCTGGCCCCTGTAAAGGACTCACAGCCAATTTAAAGGTGACAAAACCCAGCTTACTACCAAAAATGTTGACAGCCCATGTTTCATACCTGAAGTCAGCTTCATTGGTGCTATTGAATTCAATGGCAGCCTACTTAGGCCCCCTAGAAAGAAAGGACACACCTTTCTACTTGCTTCCCCCTGTCTCACAGTCTTTAATTTAGAGCTCTTGCCATTAAGTGATTTCAGTTTGACAGAGTTTCTTTTTTATGTCAGCATAAATCTATTTTCCACCTGAGTATTCTTATCTTCACTGACACTGCTATAGTTAACGTGAAGACTTTTAACCAACCATGGCTTGCCACTGCGAATTGAGACACACCATGAAGATTATAACTCTTGGCTCTTAAACTGCAAATATACATCAATACCGATGTATTGTTAACATAAGCTTTTTAAAAATCACTGGCATAATTTCCATTTTCTGGATGAGGAAGACTGATGGGTTGGGTAATGAAAAGATTTACCAATAGTCCAGTGTCAGAGCTAAGTGCTTATCTGTTTACACTGGTGAGAAGAGATCCTTGACTTTCTACTGGCTTAACCATTTGCGTGCAGGTGATTTTCAGGGGAGATATCAATGAGGAGCAGCTACCAGGGAAGCCCCATGGGCTGCTGACTAAAACACTGGGCTGAGCTCCAAAACATGTTCTATTCCCAGCTCAGATATATTAAATTGTAAAAGGAATTCTTCCTGGACGTAAGACACCTCACAGCCTCATAAACCTGTTTACTTGTAGATAGAGTCTGTTTTTAAATGCAGCATGCAATTACTTGGTGCTGAGAAAGAAAGCAATGTTTTTGCTTGCTTCTATCCACAAATACTCTGTTTTCAGGAGGTCAATCAATAGAGCTCTGGACTTCCTGTCAGACAAAAAAATGACCTCTACTCATCGGCTGACTAATCTTTCCTACCTTTTTATGTAATATCACTTCTCAAAATATTAATTTTACTGGTAAAGCACTTTCCCTTTTACAGCAAAGAATTTCAAGTTGAAGGTCTTATTCTCTTTTCCTCTAAAGCCATGTTACACTTTCCTAGCAAAGCAAGAGGCATAAACTATCTTTATGTTACTCATTAAGGTCCCATATATTATTCATCAATGGCTAGAGTTGATTTTAAAAATTATGTTTAGCTGTCTTCTCAACACAATATGCACAAGTCTTTTCCGTAACTTCATCAGAACTAGAGGTTAATGTGTTGGGATGATCCAAAGGAAGATTTGCATGCCTTGTAAATATACCAGGCAAGGGTTAAGCTAATGTAACTCAGGCATCAATAGTCATCTAGCTACGACAGCACTTAAAAATATTAAAAATACCTCAGAAGGGGACTTTAGCAGCCCGGTGTAATGGACAATTTTCACCACTGGAACTGCTAATTCAAAGCAGCAACAGTTTTTGTTGGTAGTCAGCTCCTAACTCTAGCAAGCAGGCAGACTATCTGGCTTACCTTTGAATTTTTTTAATTGTCTGTCTTGGTTCCCCCCAAATAGTCTCCAAGAATTTCCCTCTGTGGAGAAAAAGAATTTACAATCAAGAGAGGCGTCTGAAATTAGCCGTTCTGCAGAATGGAAATTCCACTCCCCATGCACCTGACTGGGAGGGTTTTGTTATCAAACATTTTAGGACTTTGATATCTCATAAAAGGTACTTCCCCAAGATACAAGGAGAGGCAGGGGTTATTGCATTGGCAGGCGTTCATAGCGCGTCATGGCTGAGGCATGCACTGCAGCCCTAGTGGAACCAGAGCCCCCAGAAACCCTCCCTGCAGCCAT
Source organism: Anarhynchus alexandrinus (assembly GCA_008711295.1). Classification (NCBI taxonomy): domain Eukaryota; kingdom Metazoa; phylum Chordata; class Aves; order Charadriiformes; family Charadriidae; genus Anarhynchus; species Anarhynchus alexandrinus. The sequence continues at coordinate 602,866 of VUYV01000084.1, read as the reverse complement.
CCTGAAGTTCTACCCCTGTGGCTTTCCTTGGGAGATTAGCCATTAACTTCAATCAGGGCAGGTTTTCACCACAGAACTTTATTTAGGAGTTGAAAATGTCCTTTTTCCAGGTATCCAGGTCCAGCTCAACTTCTTAGCATGAAGGAAAAGGGGATCTCACCAGAAACCTGTTGGTTGCCTAAAGACACAGAAATTCCTGCAAGAGACAGTTATGGGATTATCCAACTACAACAGGCTTGATTTCGTCCTAACTTTTATCACATAGAGGTTGGCTTAGAAACATCCAAATTCACCTCACTTTTGATTCAGTCACTTAAAATTTGCTAATACAATTCTGGATGTTTCCTGTGAGGGGAAATATATTGCTGAGCGGGTTCCTGAGATTTCCAGCTCCCAGCGTCTTTTTCTGTACTAGCTCTCTGGGACTGAAAGGCTTGTTCACTAATCATCAGCAAATGCTGGCTATGAAACTCTGGGATACAGATAACCCTTTACTCAAGCACTGCTCAGTACAGATACTAACCAAACAACTGCATGGGTGTGAACGTCAGGTGCTGGAGAGCAGTGGTAGGTGCAGCCGGACTCCCCCCAAGGGCTTCCTGTCCTGTTGGAATTGGGACCCAATAAAACCCATTAAGCTCCAGGTTCACTCTGTGCATGTCTGAGGCAGACCTATCCCGTTTGTACAAGCAGCTTGGAAGGATGAGTATTGCTGTTTCTCTGCAGAGCCCCACCCTGCCCATTGCTTTTGATTCTGCACTGCATTTGGTGGGGGAAGAAGTCTAAAGGCAGGTGAGTCTTGAGCCTGTTGTTGTCTATTAGTATGCTGTTCTTATCAGCTGGGTTACCTTAGCAACTGGGCTGTATTTGACTTTATGAGGTGCCAGATTTGTTTCTTCCCCTTCAGGAGTCTGAGGAAAAGCCAGGTAATGTTTAAACTGTTCAGAGGCACGTTGTCTACCACTGTATTGGTTTGGCCCATAAAACTATTAACTGCTGTTGGAATGAGGACAGGCAAGATTCTTACCCTGCTGAAGTCATGAAAGACATCTACCTCCAGCTGTGCTTCTGACTTCGTGTCCCTGCCTCAGCCCCTTGGTGTGCCACACATCCAGAGAGGTACAGGGGCGTAGCATGAACCCCGCAGATTTGTAGCGAGACACATGTAAGTGACTTCTCAAGAGAAACAGTCTGATTGCTGAAACTGAAAATGCAGTCCCCTATTAAGAGCACATCAGCTATGAATGACTCACATTCTACTAAAATATACAAAACAGCACTTACCATGGGTGTAGGCTATTTGCTAGCTCTGAGCATGGGGAGGTCTTCCACCCCAAAGCTCTGTAAGGATAGTAGTTTGGTTGTTTTGTGTGGGGAGAGAGGCTGACGGGGAACAGAGCCAGGGATTCCTCTCCCCCTTTGTTTGAAAAACTTAATCACTTCTCATAAATTTGCGTGGGAGGGGAAAAGACAGGAGGAATTAGTTGAGTGAATCTTTCACAAGCAGTGCTTAAAAAAACTGCTAATCAACTGTTACTTATTTTTTTCCTTTGGAGTTGATCTGGAAAGCTTCTTTTAAAGGAGGATAAGGAAAACAAACTCAGTTGATTGAGCTATTAGATTCATGAAACTAAACATTTAGAGCTTAAACATCACAAGTCACCACACTTCAAAACACAGTACCTTGGTCATCAGTGTGTCTTCTTCAACTTATCTACTAGGACCAGAGCCCCAGTGCCCAAATTGCCCGCATTTGTTCCAAATGTGTCGATGTGACATTTACGACTGTGGCAAGTTGTAGGATGATCTTTTTCTTTTTTTAACTGATATACCAGCAAAATCCTTTGTGCAAATGCAGTTACACCACATTAGTTTATTTTCCTTTCTGTACAAAATAGCTGCACAGTTACTGTGCAATGGCATATGCTGGGTGATAGGGAGGGAGAGTGGGAAAGGAGGCAAAGAGTTATGCCTGTATAGTAAAGGGGGTAAACCACAACAACTAAGCATAACTTAGGAGTTCGAAGTTTTGCAGCAGCTAATACTGTTAGTCCTCACATAAGGGATGCAGCTTCTTCTTCCATCTGACTTTTAGTGTTTGCAATACAGTAGTATCTATAGGCTCTATTGTGCTACAGTCCCTGCCCCAAAGAGTTTACTATCCAAACAGACAAGGTAAATATAAAGAAGGGAAGCACACACAAAGATGAAAGGTGTTTTCAAGAGTTCCAACGCTGATCAGAAGCAGGGTTGGAAAGAGAGAGCTATACAGCATAGCAGAATAAAATTATGCATTACAGTGTATCAGTAGACACTATCTGACCAGTCCCCCACTCAAAACTGTAGGTTGAATTTACTTCCAGATTTTTGTGACTAGTAACACCTTTTGGTATGCTATAATGCCTCACATTTACATGTTCCAATTTGTTTAAAAAATGTATTATCCAATTTAAAATTGGAACAACCAACACCCTGCACTATTGGTCAATCTGGTATTTCCCTGTTTTTGTTCTTCGCTTAAACATCTCATTGTGACAGCAACCTGAGCTAGCCATAAACTCAAGAGGCTAGCTACATAACTTACACCTGAGCTATCTGCTGCTGCTTTTATCTGTTGCAGCATTTAAAGCTAGTCATAATGTTTCTGTGATACAGCCACTTCTGTGTTCATGTTGCAGTCATCCTCCAAGCAAAAGCAAAACCTGCCCAACTGTGCCCATCTACTACTGGGATAATAACTTGTATTCTTGAACCCAAATCAGTCTTTCTGGTCTTTTTTTGGGATGGGTATGAATTGTCTACGTGTGTAAGGCAATGAGCTCAACAGGTGTTAGTGGTAAAGGCTTGAACCTAATTTCCTCATATAGTCATTTGGTGGTTGGCAGGTGACCATTCCAGAATGACAATACTGCTTTGCAGGTAGAAACTTTCTTCTAGAAGAGAGTCACTTATGTGGACAGACATGTCCACACAGACCTGCTGTGGCACTTCATATTAGGAAAGGTTTACAACAGGTTAGGTTCTCTATGTATGCCAGCCTTCAAGCTTACTATCCATCTAGTGATGTGCATCGCTGTTTCATTCATTACTATCCCCCCTTCCAAAGTTGCATCACGAGCTTTGCTGTGGTGAAGTCTTATCTAAACTGAAAATTATTGGTCTGTCCTCCTTTGTAGAGGATGACTGCTGACAAACCAAGCTGTAGAGTCTTAGCTTTTGTTGTGTGCTTCCTTAGAAGTATTCTAATTATTTAAGATGGCATCTATCGTTGCTAATGCCACAGGAGCCTGTCTGTATACATGCCTGAGACTGCCAAGGCTATCTTCACCTCTCTCATGAGGCATGATCCCAGCAAGGTTTGGCAGCATATAGTACTGACTGGTGGGCTTTGTGAAGCACAGACTTTGGGGGCAGCTGTGACAAGCCCATCTCAGCAGCTGAATAGTTATAAGTTACAGCCTGGCAAACTACAGAAAACCAAAACAGTGGTTCACTTTAGCATACTAAGTTGTAAGTGGTGGGGTCTCAGTGCCCGCTTTCCAGACAGTTGACCCTCCTTCCTGTAGGGCAGCAGCTCATACAGATTGGAGCCTTGAAAGAACCTGGGAATCTTGGTGTAGGCATGGCCTGTCACTCCTATTTGGATATGACAATGATAACATCACTGGCCTTGTTTAATCACTTGCCCTTGCAGTCGTGTACACTTTTACATTTGCAGTATATGCCACATCTATTTCAAGCCCCTTGTGGAAAGCCAGACTACTATAAAGAGACCAAAATATATATGAGAATCAAGCTCATAGAGTTCATATTCATAGGAGAAGTTTTCATTATAACCTTGAGAGTCATCTTAACATGGTATTAACAATTAATTTCAGCATGAAAGTGTGCCTTCCCTGCCAATTTAATTAATGACACTCAAGCAATAGCTGAATGGCAATAGCTTGGATAGGTGGTTGCAGATTTTCTGTGAAGTGTCTTGCTTTACAGCCACCTCCAGTCCTATTGCACAGTTACAAGAGCAGAAATAGCAGTCAGGGTTTGTTCTGGTCCACTCAGAAGCCAGGACTGACCAAGCCATAGGAAAGCTCAGTCATTTAGATTTCATCTTTCTCATTGCTGTACTGCAGCACTTACATGCCATGGCTAGACAGATGTGGTAAGTGCGTTCAGAGTACCCTCAGCCTCCATTTGTGTCAGCAGTATATTAAACGCTTTTTTAAGAAACTCACCTTTTAATGAAAACATACCCCTTATTTTCCCTGCAGGAAACGGTGTATATTGCACACTTTCTTCAGGCTAGAGTTGTGTCAGTAATTCAGGTTTTCTTCTACAAAACAAACTTGCATCACTTTGAACCCTCTTAGTTAAACCAGGAAAATACACCTGTAGTGTTGACACTACACTTCACTCTCTTCATAGACAGGCCTATTTAAGTCTGGGTTTAATACTAATCAGTCAGAAGTGGCATACAAAAGTTTACATCAGTTTATGTTAATTCAAATGCACACCTTTAAATTGGTAAGACTACTGTTTTCCATCTCTGTTGAGCGAAGGGAAGGAAATTAGAGTTTGGCTGTGTCTAAATGTGGAGATTTAACCCCAAGAAGGGGAGGTCACATTTCAGTTTTCTGCAAGGGGCCTATCAGAAGTTACAAGTTTACAGCTTATGAAGTCCTTTCAGGAGAGGCTTCCTGGGCACACACTAGGAGCCACGTCCTCCAACCATGCTCACACCTCTCAGAGTACTCTGGGCTTTCTAATGGAGCACAGAACTGAGGTTCTTGGGCAGTAGTCTCCTACAGACAATGATTTTCTGCTGTTGAAAAAAACTAAAACAGAAGTCTAAGCCTGAGGGTGAACTGAGCTTGTGAAAGAAGATAATGGAGATTCTCACATTGTGGGGTCAAAAATTATTACTCTTGTTGGGAATGCCTTTGCTGTAGTTAAGTCACTCCTGTCTTTGCCGACTTCTCTAAAGTACAATTCAGAAGATAAAGCTTCATCCTTAATTCTTAAATTCCCATCATTAAAGTGTTTGGCCAGTTTTCCAATGTCAAAGTGATTGTGAGGTGTTTGTAGGATGTGCGTGTGAACAGGCAGAGGCTGAGTTTCTTTCCCTTTTCCTTGTCATTGCCCTTCATGACCAATAAAGGTGAGGAAAAGCCACAGGAGGATCAGAGGCAGGTTTCTTTAGCAAGATAAGTGGAAGAGTGCTTTCTACCATTGTGGTGGAGCAGGAAAAGAACAACACTTGAAGCTAATACTGGAAATACCTGTCTGTTTGGTGGGGATAGGGGAATGGAGCAGGAGAATAGGACGGGGGAAAAAAAGGCATTTTTTAATAGAACAGATTTTAGCTTGCAAAGTCTTCATCTATCAAGCTGTCTCTGGCACATTCATTACATATTCTTTGTGATTTGAGTGCTCTTTTCTACAAGAACATGAGGGATATGAACCTTTTGGATCCTACTTCCCCTTACACGTTTTTATTGCCAAAGACAGAGCTTGGCCTCTTCTTGCTGTGTTACTTTTACAACCTCACGGCACAACTGTTTGCAGCATGAGTCTCAGGTTTCTGCTCTCCTTCTGCCTGATCTCCCACTCGGCATTTGGGTACAAGACAGAAGCAACATACAACTGTTGTATTGTGCGATCTGGCAACCTCTTTCCTCAACCCCAGCTTGAATTTACTGAGCTAAACAAACAGTTGTCTGTCAAGAGGTTTCTCCACATAGAAACATTGGCTTTGCTGTTCCGGTTTACCATCCTGCTTCCAACAGCAGCCAACATTCACAGAAAGCAAACTCTTTTCCCTCAGTAACATGGACACGGATTACCATATAGGCATGAGAAGGACTTCTCCATCTCAGGATCAATGCTCCCTCAGTCCTCACAGCCATTTAACCCCTTAATCATGAGACTTGGTTACTTTTTTATTGTAGTTTTGTCTGCTAAAATAAGTATGTCATGGAGTTAGATAGATACTGAGGCTGGATTGTGTCTCAACACAGCAGTAATCCTACTGTAGCTATTTCTTTCTTTCTCAGTGTGCTGTCTGTTGTTTTGCCAATATTTTGCCTCAGAAGAGGCTTTTGGCAATAATACAGGAACTGATTTGATAAGGTCAAGCCATATGTCTTCCATCTCCTTTGCACCAGCTTTATTTTTCCTCCCTCTCCATTTGTGTGATGAGAGCAAGTTAGCTGAGTAGTTCTCACCACAGTCTTGAAACAAGTAACAGTATCAGCCAGCTTAATGAGCTTCATGTACCAGTTAGATAGCCTGAAGATCCATTTGGCTTGTCCAGAAAGCTGTGCCTGTTGCACAGTACAGGATGTGGTTAAACTGCAATTAGAGCGCATCTCCATGTCAAGCCTAAACCAAGTCAGAACTTAGGAGCTGTCTCCCAATCTTTTTTATTTTCCTTACAAGTGAACAGCCATTAACCATTGTGATTTCTTGGTTCTGGCTACAGTTTAAAAAAATCCAGATGCCCCAAAGTAGCGTCTTCTCAGACTTACTGACCTTCTCCAGCAAGGGGGATCATAGAATCATAGAATGGTTTAGGTTGGAAAGGACCTTGAAGATCATCTAGTTCCAGCCCCCCTGCCATGGGCAGAGACACCTCCCACTAGACCAGGTTGCTCAAAGCCCCATCCAGCCTGGCCTTAAACACCTCCAGGGATGGAGCCTCCAGAGCTTCTCTGGGCAACCTGTTCCAGTGTCTCACCACCCTCAGAGTGAAAAATTTCTTCCCAATATCTGATCTAAATCTACCCTCTTCCAGTTTAAAGCCATTCCCCCTTGTCCTATCACTATATGCCCTTGTAAAAAGTCCCTCTTCAGCTTTCCTGTAGGCCCCCTTTAAGAACTGGACGGCCGCTATAAGGTGTCCCCAGAGCCTTCTCTTCTCCAGGCTGAACAACCCCAACTCTTTCAGCCTCTCCTCATAGGAGAGGTGCTCCAGCCCTCGGATCATCCTCGTGGCCCCCCTCTGGACCCACTCCAACAGGTCCATGCCTTTCCTATGTTGGGGGCTCCAGAGCTGGACACAGTACTCCAGGTGGGTCTCACCAGAGCAGAGGGGCAGAATCACCTCCCGTGACCTGCTGGCCACACTTCTGATGCAGCCCAGGATACGGTTGACTTTCTGATCGCGCATTGCTGGCTCATGTTGAGCTTCTCATCAGTCAGCACCCCTAGGTCCTTCTCCTCAGGGCTGCTCTCCAGCCATTCTCCGCTGAGCCTGTATTTGTGCTTGGGATTGCCCTGACCCAGGTGGAGGACCTTCCACTTGGCCTTGCTGAACTTTATGAGGTTGGCCTGGGCCCACCTCTGCAGTCTGTCCAGGTCCCTCTGGATGGCATCCCTTCCCTCCAGCATGTCTACCTCACCAAACAGCTTGGTATCATCGGCAAACTTGCTGAGGGTGCACTCGATCCCACTGTCCGTATCACCAACAAAGATGTTGAACAGCATGGTCCCAGTACTGACCCCTGAGGAACGCCACTCGTCACTGGTCTCCACTTGGACATTGAGCTGTTGACTGCAACTCTTTGAGTGTAACCGTCTAGCCAGTTCCTTATCCACTGAGTGGTCCATCTATTGAATCCTTGTCTCTCCAATTTAGAGACCAGGAGATCGTGTGGGACAGTGTCAAATGCTTTACACAAGTCCAGGTAGATGACGTCAGTTGCTCTTCCCTTGTCCACTACTGCTGTAACCCCTTCATAGAAGGCCACTAAATTTGCCAGGCATGACTTGCCCTTGGTGAAGCCATGTTGGCTGCTACCAATCACCTCCTTATTTTCCATGTGCCTTAGCAGTGTTTCCAGGAGGATCTGCTCCATGATTTTGCTGGGCACAGAGGTGAGACCGACTGGGCTGTCTTCCTTTTTTCCTCTTTTTGAAAATAGGGGTTATGTTTCTCCTTTTCCAGTTGGCAGGAACCTCACCAGACCGCCACGACTTCTCAAATATGGTGGATAGTGGCTTAGCAACTTTGTCTGCCAGTTCCCTCAGGACCCGCGGATGTATCTCATCAGGTCCCATGGACTTGTGCACCTTCAGGTTCCTCAGGTGGTCTCGTACTTGATCTTCACCTACAGTGGGCAGTTCTTCATTTTCCCAGTCCTCGCCTTTGCCTTCTGCATCATGGGTAGCGTGGCTGCAGTCTTTGCCAGTGAAGACTGAGGCAAAAAAGTTGTTGAGTACCTCGTCTTTGTCTCTATCCCAAGTGACCAGGTCTTCTGTTTCCTTCCAGAGAGGGCCCATGAATTCCCTAGTCTTTCTTTTCTTGCTGACATCCTTATAGAAAAATTTTTTGTTTGTCTTGATGTCCCTGGCCAGATTTAATTCAGTCTGGGCTTTAGCTTGCCTAACCTGATCCCTGGCTGCTCAAACAATTTCTCTGTGTTCCTCCCAGGCTACCTGCCCTTGTTTCCACCCCCTATAGGCCTCTCTACTTTTGAGTATGTCCAGGAGCTCCTTGTTCATCCATGCAGGCTTCCTGGCTTTTCTGCCTGCCACCTTCTTTGTTGGGATGCATCGCTCCTGATGATCACAGGCAGTAAGCTGAAGGTCCACGGGACCTTCTGGGCCTCTCTCTCTTTCCTCCCTGTCCTCGCCTGCTCTGCCAGTGTAATCTTGCCACCTTCTTTGTGCTGGTTTTAGCATTCACTAGATCTTCCTGCACGCAGATTCAGCTCTCAAATAGCAGAAAGCCAGTTGGTGTTTTTTGCAGGGTTTGTTTTCACCTTTTTAAGTAATTTAAGTCGGCTCACAGAGAAATCTAACAACAGAGCCAGCACAAGGTAAGCAGCAGGAGGAAGGGAGGATAAAATGGAAGGGAGATCAGGACCTTCTCGCGGCAGCAGCTATGGCCAGATGAATTTTACCATCATTTTGATACCGTGAGCATCACCACGTTAGCTATCCTAACCACACTTCAGGTGTACTTACGGAAACCAGAGTACCAGAGAACTTCTAGAGAAGTTCTGTTCATTAGTCTCAGTTGTGAACAGCAATTGTTTGGTTCACTGTGAACAAATGCAGCTGAAGCTCAAACCACCTTGTAAAATAAAGGGGCCCAAGCTTGGGAGAACTCTTCAGCTGGTAGAAATCACAGAACCATTTAAGTCAAATGATATCACGCTGGAGAAATTTTAGGCTAACCTACTCAGCAAGGGGTAAGGCCTCAGCTGATGTCAGAGGGAGTATGACAACATTACTTTGGCATGATCTCTTCCGCTGTGAAGCCATGTCAGTTTCCAAGTCAGTCATCAGCCAGACCGAACGCATTTTATATAATGATCTTCAGTGCAAGTTGTGGGTGGGTCTCGCAAAACATTTCTGTGGTTAAGAGAGGATTTTGGTAGTTGATACATGAAGAAGGTCAGCCCTGCTTCTGCGCCATGGGCCTCACTTAAACAACAGGGGTCTCAGATGCAGTGTGTGTTTTAGGAAATACTGCAGTGCAGGGGAATGTTCTATTCTGAACAAAAGAGGTCTTTAGCATATATATGCCTATACTGTTAACAGCATTATTTAGTCTAAGGGAGCACAGATGTAAGACCTCTCACTACTGCAGCATCAAGACTACCTTGGCCAAATGATACTAGAGAAGTCATTTGTAATGGCTGGACAAGTGTCAAAATACTAAGAACCTAAGATCCATAATGTTTAATTTATAGATCATTCTGAGATGGTATTTCAGTTCTAAGAGATATATGTATTACTATCATATAACCATTAGGAAGTATTTATATGCCAGTGTTCTTTAGGTGTATATTCAGAAGACTGTGCCTATAGACTTAAAAAATATTTGAAATGAAGAATCTATAACACATGCTTCCACTCACACAGTGTCTATTTGACTGTCACAAGGTATTCTTAATGACAATATTACGGTTTCCCTTTTTTTTTTTTTTTGTAACGTTACCGAAGCAGTGCTGTAATTGTGGGCAGTAAACAGAGCTTTTCAGCCAGGGAAGAGAAATTGAGTTTTCATCCAAGGAGGAGTGGCTGAGCTTTGGGCACTTCTGCCATATGAATGGAGGGGTTAAAACTAGAGCGAGGAGGCAAGCTTGCTGCTATCAGTGGGGTTTAAAGCCAGCAATTGCTGTTTATAAAAGAGATTTCATGCTACTCCTCAAACCCCAACTGCCCTGTCTCCTCTCCCCCACCCTCTCCAGAGCTGTGCAGCTGCCTATTTTTCTCGTGCCTAGTGTCAACCCTGGCAGCCAAGCAGCAGCCAGGAGACTGAGTGGGGAGGCAGACCCCAAGGCTTTTCTCTAGCTCTGCCGACCTGGGGAGTGTACAATACATGGCTGTTATTAGCAGGAGTGTGAAACTGCTTCCTCTTGCACATGTAGGGCAGTGCTTATGGGGGACATTTTGAGAGCCAGCTAAGTACTCTACACCTTATCACTACCTTGTGCATAGCTATAAAAATCCCTCTAGAAGCATTAACTGCAGGAAGACAGTTGTAGCCATGCCTCTCCATTTGAAGGTACAGTTTGCCCTAATTCCCAGCTAATTATGTAGTTCAGTCTTGCCCAGTAGTACAGCTCAGGAAATGGTAGGACATGGAAATGCCTGCCACGTTGCTGGGAGCCATTCCCCACCTTCCCACTTTGGAGAGGTGGTTTGATACTGCACCGCCTTAAAGCCTCTCCGTCCTAGCTCTCTCCACAGCTAAATCCCTTTACCTTCAGATTGTATGAAGTTCAACCATCTGAGTTCACTTTAAAAAAAAAGTACATGTGTGTGTTAGGGGGAAATTATGTTTCCTTGTGCTACAGAGACATAGTTACTTTCTAAGTAAGCTTATTTTAGCCAAAAGGCAGGAAATTGCAGCATGCCCAAACAATTTAGGTACCAGCCCTGACTCAACTCCCTTATTGAATCTCCCACACTTTTAAACTTGCTGGGCCTCAGCAACATCCATGTGCTTTCTTGCCATCGCTCAATAGCCAGCACACACCCATGGAGAGTCCCCCCATGTGACTGCTCCTTTGGAGGCCTTCTGACAGCCAAGGAAGTGATTTAGTCTTCATGGAGTCATTCACACCATCCAGACTTCCCTCAAACAAGTGATTTACACTTGCAAAACAACCATCCACATACAAGTCCCTCTCTCCCTTTCTCCATCCTTCCTGAAAATACATGTAACAGTTTTGACCTTCCTGGAGGATGCGACTTTCTGTATTTTCACCGGCTTTCTGTGGAGGTCCCTCTTTTCCCAGTGGAGAAGCTTCTTTTAATAGCATTTTCTAGCATTGCCTCTTCCTGGGTTTTCACCAGTTTCATTGGCTGCAGTTTACTCCAGATGGGCTCTACTATACTCCAAATTCATTACACTTTCTAAGAGTTATCTGGTAGTCTTTGACCTGCAGTCTCTATTGTCCTATTAAAGATGGTCTCTACTGGCCTAATAATGGTAGATTATTTAGTGGCTACTCCTCTGTCAGTCAGGGAGACCCCTCCAGAACCTCATATTTTTTTACTGTACAGTCTGTGTAGAAAGATACCCAGGGCGTAAATAATTTGTGATTAAAAAGAAAAAAAAACCCTGAGTGCCTATGCTCATATTCCTAAAGGTCTGCCATGTGAAACTTGAAAGAAGGCAAACTGATTTAGGTACTCTGCAAACAGAGCTCATACATATAACTAAGTTGTACTGTCAAGCATCAGCTGGTCCATGATAACAGTGTGTACACTCATAGCTCTCAGCAGAGGTGAGAGGAAATGCAGTGAGCCTAAATCTTTTCTCCTGGTGTTTAAAGCTAATGCTTTTTATTTCTTATTTGCAGTGACTTGAGACACAGTTGCCACAGTTGCCTTGATGCATGCTAGCTCATTAAATTATTGCAACTCAGTCATATATCTAAATTTGCTGATAGACAAGTGTAGCTTTTGAAGACAAGTTTTTAAATGGTTATAGAAGCCAAGCAGAATTTTCAAGAATTTTCAATTTTCCTGTTGAAGCAAACAGAGATTTAGAGGTCTAAGATACTTGGGTAGCTGGGGGTTTTTTGCTAATTCCACCAGCCTACTAAATATGTCTGCAAGTCTGTGCAACTCAGTCAGTTTAGAATATGGGATGGGGCCCTTGATCACTTGTGACTTTTCTTGTGAAGATCTCAAGATGCAGATTGAGTTCTTCTCATTTGAGGAATATTTATATTCAAGCTTAGCCTGAACCCATTATAAAAATTAAGTCAACAACAAAAAATAAATGTGCACTTGAATCCTACCTCTTCTTAGAGTCTGAAGGTCTGTTGTTAGTCCAATAATTTGCCCCCCAGACATCTTGGTCTGAATTTTTTTGTGCTTTCTTGTTTTTCTGAAGGAGAGGGGCACAGTGTGTGTGGGAGGGGGAAGTAATGACAGCCAAAATAATAACCAAAGCATTAGATTCGACTAGAATTTACTTGCTAACCACACTGAGGTGAATGTGCAGCCCTGGCACAGTGCAATGCACATTGCATGTGCAATTCCAGTCAGCTATCAAGGATCCATCAGCTCCTTGAAACTCTTCCAGGGGCCATTGTAGAGAGGATATTAGGGGTCTGCCATCCCCCTCAGTAAGAGTTGTAGTTATACACTTGGAAATGTTCTAGAGGGTAGTTACAGCAGTATACTGCTGATTAAAAACAACATTGCATATTGCAAATAATAAGGTGAAAGTAAAGTTTAGTGTAAATCATATCTCTGCAGAACTGTAAATATTAGCTATAAGCTACTATAGTCAGAGGGTGTCTGCCCTGGGCTGCACATTCAAGAATATGACAGAGCCTAACATTGACTTGCCTTTGCAGGAGCGTCATCCCTGCAGCTGACCCCAAGGGGGGCCATTCCTTCCAGGCCTAGCAGTAGTGGCACAAGCAAAACCAAATGGCTGAAATTGAGATGCCAGATTCCTGCAGCACTCTCCTGATGGGGCTACATGCCAACCAACCACCTCAGCAAACTTCCAGCACAGTCCAAAAGGGCTGGTTCAACAACAGACCCCTACATCCTTCCTCTTGTCCCTTAGGTTTCTAATATATTCCTGCCTTGGTCAAAAAGTTTCTCTTTTTTCCTTGGCGAATATCAGCTAACTCAATGTTTTCTGATTTGAAACTGCTCCCACCAAGACAGACCTCTGCTATAGATGAGATGGGGCCAGCCTGAGCCCACCACAAGTGTTTAGCCCAGTACTGCCGACTGATGGTTGTGGTGAATGGATTTATCGCTGACCTAGACAATCACATCACCTTTACAGTGATTTTAATGAAGGACTGGACAGAAAAAAAGCATGGAGATCTTTGAGAAATGCTGATCTAAAACAGTGAATTCAGCATGAATTGTTGACATATACTATGCAGGTTTTGTTGTTAAAGTTATCACAGATTACACAGGATGATGGGGAAAAAAGGTAGTTTTTGGAATGCAGCAGTATTACCAACTATGATCAACTAGTAAAATATGCCCTGGGGAGTCAGAGCTAGATGAATAGAAGGAAAAGGAAAATAAAAAATGGTTAAATTTTTTGTTGGCTTAAGATTCTTGCACTAAAAAGTCATATTTTTGTACAGACTTGCTTTGAAAGATTTTGGGCATGTGTCAAGGAACCACTCACATGGCCCTTACTACCCTATTATCTGACCATCTCCCACATTATTAAAAGGCACAAACCAGTAGAGCAATATAATCTCACTTCCTTTGTTCCTTATAAATGGAGTCTAGAAAAGGAGGTTTTTTCTAATATGTGCCTGTCTAAGAGACGCGAGAGAGAGTGCGTGTGTGTGTGTGTGTGTGTGTGTGTGTGTGTGTGTGAAAAATTATTGATGGAAGGGTGATGGAAGAACTGGGGTTTGTGAATTTGTGAGAGAAAAGATGACCGAAATTGTGGTGTTAGTCTGAGACTTTCAACTTCACGCTCTTCTACAGACCTCCTGCGTAGTCCAGGGGAAGTCAGTTGTGCCCAGAGCTGCACAAGGGGTTAGCCGCAGCAGTGTTTGGCATTGCAGCGTTTAATTGCAGCCAGCTACCTGCTTGGTATCCACAGCTGTGGGGTAGGTGGCTGGGCTACGTACGCGACTTGGGGTGGGGGGACAGGGAAAAGAAGGCTTCTCCGCGTCTGTCTGCCAAGAAGGGACCCATCTAGGCTGGTCGTTGGCAAATGCTTGCAGAGGAAAATTATTTTCTGTCCTGGTCCCAACTGCAGGTACCTTATTCTGGGTGAGAGGGAGGAAGCTATCACTGAACATTTGCATCCATGAATGAAAAAAATGGAAATTGGTTTAATTTTTTAAATTAAAACCCCAGAAAAAGTCAAATGTGAATAGACATTTTTTCTGTGAAAAATGTTAATGAAAATAAGGTTTTTCCAACCAAAAAATCTGACTGCCTCTTTCCTTTCACATTCCTCCTCTTGTAGCTGTCACGGATGAGGTGACCATCAGGGTAGGTTTCAGCTAGAATGGAAACCTACGATTTTTGCTAGATGTCATCTCTTCAAAACACACTGCTTTGTTCTCTGTAGGGCTATTAGGGATAGTCTATAGTAAGGGCACTGGCAAACTAAACTCTGGTTTTAGATACAGTACAGGTTTCAGAGATACTCTTTACAGTTTGAAAATAGGAAATACCATCAATAATGTTAATATCTCTAACCATTTCAGAAGTGCTTATTAAATGTTATTCATATCCCATTTCAAAAAGCATTTTATATTCTTATACTGAACATGTCATCATCCCCATTGTAACACATACCAAACCCAGACAGACAGGAATAGAAAGACAGGCTGACAAGAATCCATTTTAGCTCCCAGAAGCTAGATGTCTTTAGTTGCCTGCCCTTCGACCACTCTAACAAGCCATCTCTCAGAAATCGGTTTTGCTTTCAAAGTAAAATGCAACTATATGGCCATCTTAGGGATCTGGACAGTTGAACTATAAAACCTCTGTTGTTTCTGACAGAAGCAGAACCCCCAGCTCTGTGCAATTCACTTTCCATATTTTGTAGTTGCCAGTTATTATGCTGTGCTGTGCACACACACATTGCAAGCAGGAAGTAGGAGCAGCTCAGCTCTTGGCTTCCCCAGTCTCAAGAGACTGCCATGAAACTGAAAAACACTAAACTAAAACCTAAGTGTCTGTTAGACCTTTAATTAGCGACCTAAGGAGTGTTTGCCAAGAGGAAATTTGAATTCAATTATCCAAATAGAAAGTATTTAACCTCTCAGTCGCACTCAAGTAATTATAATACTTGGGGTTTTTTTCAGGGACCTTAAAAAATAAAACAAAAAGCAAATTCAAAAATGGTAGAAGGTGTCAATTTTATATCACATGGAGCATATAAAGAAAAGCTGTAACATTGCCCATGCTTTAGACCCCTCATGTTAGCACAGAAACAGGCAGCCTCAAGCAGGGAGAGCAGGTTGCAAGATTCTTGATTTCCCCACTGAAACAGCCAGCAACAGTATCAGGGCCAACAGTGGTGGTTTTATGTGCATCAGTACAATAATAAACACACAACTAAGATCAGCAGGTCATCTCATGCAGCTTTTAATGTGATGAAGATGCTTGGTCAATGTCAGAGGGACTAGGACGCATGAGAAGAGGCTGTATATTCCAGTACATTTTGTAAACATTGGTCAATACCAACCAGGCCATTTGCATTTCACATTGCAGCAGCTGTTTCAGCCCTGATCCCAACTGTCCTTTCACTACACATCCACCCAAAAGTTTCCAGAATTAATCCCAAGGTAAAAAAGTCAATATTTTCTTGCTCCTCTCTTCACAGACTGTAGGTTGCTTTGGGATTATGTTTATCAGCTGCTTTCTGACAGCCGGTACGAAAATTTCATCCGATGGGAAGATAAGGAATCCAAAATATTTCGGATAGTGGATCCCAACGGGCTGGCCCGGCTGTGGGGAAACCACAAGGTAAGGAATCAATGCAGTTTTCCTCCTACGGCACGTCACTTCTTCTAACATCACAGATACACTTACAAACAGGGGAAGAAGGAAGAAAGCACATGCATATAAACTACTGCTGGAAAGTTGTAATCTTTCATTCTACGCACATTAGAAATATAAAGCATCCAGCCTCAAGCACTAAAACCTATCCTTCATATAGAGAACCTGTTGGTTTGGTTAAAAGGCATTTAGTTATAAATGCATTTAATTATAAAATTACAGGGAGTGCAAGAATTAACGGTCCTTCTCTCTCAAGGCATCTCGTTTCATCCCGAAACCTGATCCTAAGGATGTTCTGGTTAGATGTGGTCTACAAGGAGCTGTATACTGCATCACAGCAGGAGCTTTCTGTCTGTGTTCCTGTCTGCACCAACATTCAGATTTCACATGCTGTCCTGTGACAGACACCAGATGCTACAGGATTACCCTTTTAAGAGGGTAATTCTGCTTTGTTCTCTAGAAAGCAGTTACTGATTTTTGCAGTTTGGGGCTGAATATGTATAGCTATATCTATATGAGTGTATTCATATGAGTAGTCAGCATGGATTTACAAAAGGGAAATCATGTTTGACCACCCTGATACCCATCTACGATGAAATGATTAGCTCAGTGATTGCAGGGAGAGGAGGGGATGTAGTTTATCTTGACTTTAGAAAGGGTTTTGAGACTGTCTCCCATAAAATCCTCATAGACAAACTAATGAAGTATGACCTAGGCAAGAATACAGTGGGGTAGGCTGAAAACTGTCTGAACTGCTGGGCTGAAAAGGTTGTGATCAATGGCACAAAATACAGTCACCAGTGATGTTGCCCTGGGGATTGATTCTGGATCCAGTACTGTTGAACATATTCATTAATGACCTGGATGATGGAACAGAGCGCACCCTCAGCAAATTCGCAGACAATACAAAACTGGGAGGAGTTGCTGATAGACCAGTGGGTTGTGCTGCCCACACAGAGGGACCTGGACATGGTGGAGAAATGAGCTAACAGGAATTTCATGAAACTTAAGAAGGCACAATGTAAAGTCCTCCACCTGGGGAGGAATAACCTGAGGAGGTGTGGGACTAGGAAGGTGGTCAGACACTGGAGCAGGTTGCCCAGAGGAGACTCTGGAGTCTCCATTCTTGGAGATGTTCAAAACCCAACTGGACACAGTCCTGAGCAACTGTCTTTGGTTGACCCTGCTTTGAGCAGAGGAACTGGACTAGGTGATGTCCAGAGGTGCCTTCCAACCTCAACTATTCTGTGATTCTGTATATGAGTGTACATAGCCTATAATCTTGATAAGGTCAAGATTTTCTCATATGACTCATGGCTTACAAGAACATCTGTTGTAGAGGTCTTGGGCTGCAACACTGGGAATGGAGAGTTCTGTTCTTACCCCACCTCCATGCTAATAATCAGGCCTTGCCATCATGTCTCATGCTGGGTGTCTAAAACTGAAGCTATTTCAGACCACTAGCCACTTGGGAAACGCAGTGGCCTTTTAGCATGTGAGGAATGGAAAAAGCACACATGCTGTTTCAGGGGGATTCCCAATGAGCGGAGTCTAGATTTTGCAGGGAAAACATTGTCATTATTAGTGTTTAATTGCCACAGGAGCTCTTTAAGTGGCCTCCCTTAGCAGAGCTGTTGCGGTCAGGGCAAGCAGAGGAGGTCTGTGCTTAGGGGGCGTTTCAGACAGGCGGATCAGTCTCATTTAATAAAGCCAGGTCAACACTGCAGAATCCTGCCTGATCTTGGACTGCCAGAGCTGTGCCAAGCCAAACTCCTCTAACACGGAGACTCACAGAGCAAAAGCATGCTTCTACTAGTTTGGCATGTTTTGCCCATGGCAAGGCGGCTGCTTTATACTCATGCAAACACGGCTTTGCCAGTATAGTTGTCTCTCTGCTGGGAGTTTCTTTGCCAGCATAGTAACCAGTGCTCCTTGTACCAGAAAAACGCTCTTCATGTAGACGTAGCCTAAGGGACTGATCCTGCTATCCCAAGTCAGTACTATGGGGGCTGCCCACATACAGCTCTGCCATTGCCCATCACTTCTGCCTTGTAATATTCAGCTTCAGCAGGGCCATACCTCAGTCACCCTGCAGTGCTCTGGCTATGGCCTTTGGGGTCAGAAGCTCCCAAAATAAAGAGGAGGCTTTGTCATAGAAACAGATGTACCACCTAATGGGCTTCTTGATTTGGATCTGTATAACAAGAGGAGAAACAGGCTGTCAGTCTCTACAGCACTCTGTAAGCATTAACTAGTTAATGGAGGGGAATCCCAGAGGAGCAGCGCTCTTAACATGGATTGCTGACAGATTCAGTCATTAGCCACTGTTCTTACGTTTTTACAAAAGGTGGTTTCATTAAGAACAGGTCTGTCACATCCCACTTGGCATGAGCATCTCCCTCCATCTAATATCTCCTCTTGTGGTTGATGAAGCCTTTTGTTATCTGTGATCCAAGAAACTGTAGAAAAACCTCACTTCGCATTTTTGTTGGACTTCCTTGCTGAAATTGCCCTGAATGAAAACAGACCCATAAAAATTTGGTGATGAGGACTGGAGGGGCAGGATGGGCCTGCAAACATCAGAAGAGTGGAACATGTATTTTCTTGAACTGACTTGGTTACTTTAGCTAGCTGTGATAGTTCTGCAACTCCTTTGGGGGCTTAGTAAGGTTTTAATGAATCATCTCACTACCTTTTTCCTTTTTCTTTTGAAAAAAACAGAACAGAACAAATATGACTTATGAGAAAATGTCCAGAGCCCTACGCCACTACTACAAACTAAATATTATCCGGAAGGAGCCAGGACAAAGGCTTTTGTTCAGGTAATTTTTTCATTTCTTTGCCATTCCTTTCTGCAGACAATTACTTTTTGAAGATGGAGGATGGAATTGTGTGTGGGATACTTCATTGCCACAGCTATAGCACAGATGACAATGGGCATATATTTGTAAAAGCTGTCTAGACCAGTGCTTCCCAGCTTTCAAGGCAACTGCACCAATTTGCAAAAATATGGGCCTGTTTCAATGATCAGTGGAGTCAACAGAAGTCTTTTCAGTTGCTTCAAGCAGGCTGTGCCGTTGTTTAAGACTTTAGCTAAATGATTCATGATCTCAGCCAAAGTGCTGGAAAACCCACTCCAAATTCACTTCTCAGACACAGCTGCTGGCGAAAGCTAAGCAGGGATCAGGCATTTACTCAACTGCATCAGCATCACAGAAGAGAAGTGCTGATTACCATGTCTTCGGCAGTGCTGTCTTCAAGGAGGAGAGGGCTGCTGTACATGCAAGAGCTGTACATAAAACCTAACGCATCAGGTTGGACGATACAACCAAGAATGTAGGAAATAGTGCCTGAAACAGTGTTAAAGTGGGGAGTTACTTGTCGAAACTTGAGTGTGGCTGGCAGAGCGCGCGAGCACTCCAGTTCTCTTCAGACAAGACCAGCGAATCCTAGTGCGTACATCTTACCCACAGAGCACTGAACTCAGACCAAAGACTGCTTTGATGTCAGTGGTCTGGATCTAGTAATGTGCTTGGAAATTATATCAATAGGAAGGCAGTCTTGGAGTTTGTTTTCTTAAATAGCTAACAGAACTGCATTAGCACTCAAACTATCTACAGCTGAAAAGGTTTCTGTGGAATGTCTTGTTTATGTCAGCTCTTAGAAGGAGACCTACATGGGGGAAGGAGAGTGAAGGGAAGAAGGACTCACAGGCAGAGTCAACTACATGATTTTAGGGTTTTTTTGTGGAAAGTTAAAACAAAGTTGCTTCATTAGCAGCAGTATCAAGGAAGGCAGCCTGGATCGCGATGGCCTTGTGTGAAAACTGCTGCCCTGGGGGAATTCTGTGATGCTGAACAGTGAATGTGCTTATCTTGGAGCCTCTCCTTTGGTGGGGGAACAAACAAAACAGGAGTCCATCTCTTCCCAACCAGGCTGCCTATTTTCTCAAAACTGTAGAAACTTTATACCCTTGGAGACCTCAGTTCCTCTGTCAGACTTGCCCAAAATTGACCAACAGATTCAAAGGTCACCAGGGAGCATAAAACATGAGCATATAAACCTCATTTCCTTTGGAAACTGGAAAATAAAACAACAAAGCATTTTTTGCACAATTCCCAATAAAAACTTATTGATGTTGTTTTCTTAGACCTATTTATATCTGAAGAGAAAAAGAAGAACAGCTGCAAAAAATCAAGCCATTAATGTGCCTTTCTTGGCTATTTCTTTCAAGCACAAAAATAATAGGAAATAAGACTTTATAAGTAACATGCAGGCAGTTGTCATCTGCAGATATCTGTACAGAGCTTTAAGTAAAATGGAGTCAGAGAAGGGATTTCTAATGGGTTGCCTGAGTGCCTTCTGCAACAAAAGAGGTCACAGCTACTGTTTCTTCATTCACTTGTAGTTCTTGGTTGTTTTTTTTTAAATTTAATCAAATGCTATTACAAATACCCATGCTTTTAGTTCCCTGACATGACTTAAAACACAGACCAGAAAGAATACCCGAAGTACGGTGGTACAGTTCACATCAGCCCATTTCCTACATCGTTTAGGAAACACATCAGACAGAAGGTAGGGAGGGCAGTGGGATCACTCTCTGTTTTGATTTCATCCTCACGCAAGGTCAACAAGACAAGCAAAGGGTTTAAATCAGGGCATAATCTGGCCCGTAGGCTTTGGTGCGTTTTCACTGTGTAGCCAGGGACTGATTCACCGCTTCTGTATGCTATTTTTTCACCACCGTAACACCATTTAGATCAGCAGCGTTCTTCCAGCATACAAATGGGAGTGACACAGCAGTGAGTCACAGCCTTTTTTTTTTTTTCCTAAATGCATATGTGCACATGATTTCCAAAATTAGAAGGGGTGGCAAAAGGTTAGTTCGAGGCTGTGCTATGCGTTTGCTGAGAGACTTCAGATTTTTCAGATGGAAAACCCTCAGCTTTATAACCTCAGCGGCAGAAGAGGAGGCAAGTCTGGCCCATTAGCTTCAGCAGTGATTTTTCTGGGTCAGTGATAGTAACGAGGCTCCTGTCAGTTGGTTTTGTTTTCACTGGGGCAAAGATACTGAGCATATCATCAACCTGAAATAAAATCAGCTCCTCTGATTAATGCATTTTGTACTGCTGAATGTTAGCCAGTACTTCATTAATGAAAGACTGAAATTTTGTAACACTTCCAGCATAAACATCTTTCATCCTAATTTCTCCAGAAGTACTTATGGGGTAGAAAAGTGATTTGTGTTTAAACTACGATTTCATCCTTCCTGTGCCACTCTCTCTTCCTACGCCATTAAATCCAGAAAGAAAAAGCAGAGCTTTTCCGTGCTGTCTCTGTGTGGTAGGACACAAAAGCATCCTGGCAAAGATCAAGACTGCAGACTTGATCTGCAGGCTGGTGGATGTCCTTTCCCATTTCCTACTGCTGCCATGCCTCCCCAGAGGCAGTTTCTGTTTCTAGTCCCCTGCAGACTTACTGCATCAAGACATTAGTGCTGGGAGCCATGACATTCATTTACAGAGGATGCTGCTTCATTACAATTATGCTTGCTGCAATCACACAGGAAGAGACTGTCTTTGCTCATGGTTCCCTAGCCCAAGAGCTTTTTCTTTCAGGGCTTTTTCCATTTCCCAGAACTTGTTCTGACTTGGTCCTTGGCTTTTTCCACCACTGTTCCTTTGGTGTTTCATATTCCTCTTCATTCACCTACACATGAGCCTGCACAAACCAGTAGCCCTCTGCCTCTCCATGCCTTGCAAGTGCTTTTGCTTTGAAATGTGCTGGCCATGAAGGTCTTTAATGTTTCTGTCACCAGACACCATAAACAAGTGTACCTGTGGCATCTTACATGACAACAGCAAACAATATGAGGGAGAAGTAAATATCATCATGGAAAAGACTATAGGGTTTCGTTCAAATTTGGACATTAAAAGAGCAGGGGTTAAATGCCTGTGATTCTTTTGGTTTCCTTTCAAGGTATGGAGGAGGGAAGACACCAGTAGGCTGGGGAGAAGCTGGGAAATACTAAGGCGCTGGGAGGATACAGCAAAGATGATTTCAGGAGCTGTAGAGCTCAGGGGCCTCAATGTCTTGATGAAGGTAAAAACTGAGACCACTGGGAAATCCGCGTGTTTCTCTGTTTTGCAGGTTCATGAAGACCCCAGATGAGATTATGAGTGGCCGAACAGACCGCCTCGAGCACCTTGAATCCCAGGAACTGGATGAACAAATATACCAAGAAGATGAGTGCTGAAGGGAACTGGTGCACCGCCTCTGTGGGCCAATGGGAGAAACATCTGCCCGGATGGCTGGCACGGTTTGGGAGGGGAAGCAACAACACAGAAGCAGTACTTGGGGTTGCCGCTTAGCTTGAAGACCACGCAGGACCTGAAGCACCTTAACAAAACAAACTAACAGGCAGAAGTGGTGCTGGCAGAAAAGTAAAGGGGAGAAAGCCTGGACTTATGCACTACTTCACTGTTCCTACAAAGTCTCCCATGAGTTCTTTCTTTCTTTTTGGTTTGTTTCAGTTTTGGGGTTTTTTTTTGTTGTTTTTTCCCTAATAAACATGCAGTTTGACTTTCCTTATCTCACATAGGACAAGACGTCAGATTATGCTTTTTTTTTTTTTGGAAGGCTTTCCTATGGAAATAGAGTGCTTTTATTTTCTGTGCAAGTCTCATGACATAACACCGCATAAAACAATAGCAACACAGAAGGGATTTGCTCAAGGGTTCCAGTTTGCTCGGATCAATTTACATGTGCTGCCACTGGGAAATGTGTTGAAGCTACCAAAAGAATTTACCACACATACCTGTCAAATGAAGAGGAGTCACCCTTCACGTGTGGGGTGGGATATCTTCCCAGCGTAGCTTGGGCTCACGAGTCCTGTGAGTGGCTATTAACTGCTGGAATATGGACCAAAACCAATCACCTAAGTGCTCCAGGGAGGAGAAAAATAAATGTGACAAACCTCTGCAATAGACTGATGTTGACGTTTTCCCTCCCTCTGGCAAAGAAGTGATAGAATGGAGCGGGAGGGAGGGAGGGCAGGGACAAATACATATATATATGTGTGTATATATAGAAGTGTTTCACATATATATATGTAACCCACACAATGTATCCACAATGCAGAATTTCAGCTCAAAGCCTTCTATAAAAAAGCAAAGGCTGAGGCATCTGTAATTACAAAAGGGAGGGGGTTTTCTTATACCTGCTAACAATTCTGGGGTGAAAGGTGAAGGACTCTTTCTTGCATCGTAGGGAGAAAGCAAGGGGACCCATTGCATGGTTTGTATTACTCAGAAACCTATCCAGGATCATTTTGTGCTGCTGGAGAGGTAGATGATTCACCAATCTGAAAAGTGGTAGAGAACTAGAGACCAAATAGCTATACTTATATCTTGTTATTGATTTTGGCTTTGTTTTGGGATTTGTTTTTTTATGCCTCCCACTGCCCTCCCCCACCCCAGAGCTCTGCCACAAGGGAGCTCGTCTCAGCTTGCCCATTTTTAACATGATTTAAAAGACAAGAAAAAAAGAAACTCTACAGCTGTCTTGCTTTCTTGGTTTTTGGTTTTGTTCTGGCTGCAAGGTGCCCCGTTTTTTACACCCCTGATTTGGTTTGCTGCACTGAGGGTGCTTTGCATGAAGTGAAGAACTATGCCCAGTTGGTCGCAGGCAGCTCAGCAGTTCTTGATGCCCCGTACAAGAAAAGCTACTGGCCTTTTTCATTTCACATTGCTTGGATCACCATGACAGGAAAGTCTGTGGTGTCCAGGTGTCCAGCAATCCATCATCAGTGATCCTTTTAATGGAAGGAGAATCTAGCAGCAGAAATGATGCTTGCAAAGGGAGAAGATGTACAGAGAAACTGTGCAGGAATCACACGGTGTCTGGAAGAAAGTACATCCACACCAGTTCATTAAAAACAGAAAGCCTCTTTTATGGGAACATGCATACTAGGAATGGAAAAAATCAGGGGGCTAATCTAATCCATTTCAACCAAAAACCAAGGTACATTCCCATAATAGAGCTTTTATCAGCTGTTAAACCAACACAATATTTGATCTTGCCACATATTTAACAAGAGGGTTAATCTATCCAGGAAAAAATGGCACTTGGCAATGAACAGTGTCCCGTGTGTTTAAACAGAGATAGTCCAATCTCATGAAAGACTTAATATTGAGTCACAGGTTGTAGAAGGAACAGCTTTGCTAAGGATGTAGATAGGCATCATACAAAGAGGAGAGATTTTTCAGAGCCAGTATCCGATGAGGAATGACAGGACGTACATCTCTCCCTAAGCTTTTCCCAGCCACATTTTTTTATTAAGTCATAGTCAATGTGTTACAAGTCCCAGCACACCACGTACTTGACTTTTTCTGCCTCAAAAGAAAAGACGCAGGAGTGCGCATCAGAAAGACGAGCAGACAACCTGTCACTTGTCTCTGCCATGACTCTGGAGTCCTTGGAGCTCAGGAGGTGTGAGATTCGGTGACACTGAGGGGACTTCAGTGGTCACAGATCTGAAACCAAAGGTCCCTTGAAACCAAGGGGCCAAGGAGTTATTCTGCTCTGTCACCCTGCTCAAGAACACCCAACCTGTGGCCATGTCTCAGGAGCTGCGGTGAAGAGGGTGTGGTGAAGAGGTGAATACAAATGACATATGAAGTTTGATCAGAAGTATCGACCTGTGGCCATGTCTCAGGAGCTGGGGTGAAGAGGGTGTGGTGAAGAGGTGATTACAAATGACAGATGAAGTTTGATCAGAAGTATCAATGTAAAGAAGCCCTTGCTGGTTTCTTGTGTTTCTTGGGGTGTTCAGTGGTAGACAGAAATCAAGTTTGTGCAGAGAACGATTCATATACTTTACTGATCTGGCTGTGACAACTGCATAACTGCATTATTTTCTTTTGCCTGCTGCAGCTCCTGTTACAAGATGGTGAAGAAAAAAAAAGACAGTAGGGACCTTCTATATAAAGTGCTCTGATGAGCCACAGGTTTTTGTCATGGTCAAGGTGCACACTGCAAAATACAGAGAACAAGAGACAATCCACCAGTATAAGCCCATATGCTCACTGTGTATGCTAGCAAACAATGTTTGTCCTCAGCACTGGGTAAGACAGGAGAAAGCAAGGAATCCTGAAATCACACATGTTGTCCTGTAGGGAAATTTTGTAGAGGAAATGTTCACCTTTATCTTCCCAGCTGCCTTCTGGCCAGTTTGCGTGGTGCTGCTGTGAGTGGCTCCAGTGACACTGCAGCTGCAGGGGTTGGGACCTGTTGTGGGAGCTGCAGGATTTGATCTGCTTTTGGGGTCTTGGAAGCAAGTTTACCAGCCATGACTAAATAAAATAAAATAAAACCAGGTTAGAGCAACTGCAGTAGACAGGTTCCCTTGTACCTCACATCCAAATGGCAGAGTGCAAACAGAGCATTAATGTACTGAGCCACAGGAACACTTGGCTGTCCATCTGGGCTAGCAAAGGTAACACTGTCTTTCCACCAACCCTGACACCCACCTCCCCTCCCCAGTTTCTGATTTCCCAGTGTAGAATTTGCTAGCAGCAAAGCAGCCAAACTTTCTGCCTTTGCCACCAAAGCAGGTGGGAAAAGGGAGAAAGAGACTCATCCTTGGAGAAACGCAAAAGCCATCTGGACATGGTCCTGGGCAACTGGCCTTAGGTGGCCCTGCTTGAGCAGGGGGGATGGAGCAGATGACATCCAGAAGTCCCTTCCAACTTCAACACCCAACAAAGGATCTTCACACTGTGCAGTTAAGTGGGACCTTCATTGGCGTCAGTTTGCTACACGTCTGAACAAGCCACAAGCCAGTCAGGTAGGACACGCTGCAGTTCCACAGCAGAACATTTTCTTGACTTACGTTTGAAACCTTTTGACAGTCTCTCCATCCAAAGAACACTACTGGGGCCCATTCTGTGAACACTAAGTCGTCGCCACCCTCCCCAGATTTCAAACGCCACGCATGCATTCTCCAGAGCTCTTTGTCAGACTGCAACCATGTGCAAATCCAGAACGCATCAGTTCAAGGTCTTTTTTTAAATAAAATTCTAGTCTGTTTTTATTGATGATGGCTTTTTGGTTTTTTAAGGTGTGGGGCTAAGGGACTGAATCAAATGAATGTAACAAAACAAAAACAAACAAAAAAGCCTATTCTCAGGGCCAGTGAGTTGCAAATAATTTTTAAAATGCCTGTAATTACATCATCTCAATAAAAAAAATTTAATATAAAAGCAGGAATGCCAAATTTTGTTGGTGCAATCTTTGCTACAAGGTCCTTTCTTTTTCAGAACTATGATACCCAAGTATCTACAGCACATAGCAGCTGTTTTCAATCAGGAAAAGAAACCTGCAGGTTTCCCATGCCCAAACATGTACGAACAGTGCCTGGATCTTCCCAGGGAAGCGTTGTTCAAAAAAGTTAAAGCTGTCCCTTGGATTATTTACTTTGCTGTCTGTCCTTGGAGAGGAGCAGAGCACCTCACTAGTGTCTAGATGGGTGTACCTGTTCTCCTCCCTTCTCTTGGTGAGACTGTAGAAGCAAGGAAACAAAAATGAAGCCGTGCAATGACTGTTGCAGCTTTTTTATCCTGCTAAACTGGCCAGGTCAAGGAGTTTGAAAGCAAGAGCTTTTCCTGCAGTATTCATCTTTGCAAACCAGTGTAGACACTCTGCCACCCCTTCCAGCACAGGGGGACCTTATTTTTCTGTCTTCACCCATGACCAGGCAAGGCACAGGGATGTTGGTGCCACCAGGTACTGGGTGCCTAGGGGACACCAAGGTGAGGCGGCACAAACTGCTCACCGCTGTCCTTCTCTCCCTATGGCAGTCCTTCTCTCCTGCAGAGTGGGGTTACCAGTGCTTACGGCAGTGTGAGGCCTGTGGAGGGTTTCTTAATGTGCCGCTCCTCATAGGTGCTACCAAACGCCATGGCAAACACATCCAGTCAGTGAGGCCCAGCTGTTGGCCATGTCTGGTGCTCTCTGCTGGGAGCAATTTGTGGTGGGTGAAGTCGTTCAGATCCCAGCTAGGGCTCAGGATAAGTCCATAATGATCTGGCTGATGTGTGGGTTATCCATTCAGCTGCTCCTTGCCCAGTATTTGTTCTTGTTTTGGTTTTTAATTTGTTGTTTTAAAACCACAAAACAAAGGAATAAGCACTAAACAAACACCTCTCTGAACCAACACAAAAAGCAAGAAAGATACCAAGTGTGTTGCTCCATAATTCATTCCCTTCAGGCCATTTGCCTTCATTTTAGAAGAGGAAATAGATGTATTCTACACCCTCTCACAGCTTTCTATGCACTGTGAACAATAACAAACAGTGCAGGTGGAAGGCGTACAGAAGTTCTCAGTGGTTTTGGTTATTGGTCCAGTGAGGATGACGCTTAGCTCAAGGATTAGTCTTTAGCCCGCAGAGACATTAGAGAGCATCCTTTGGAGGCTGCATGACAGAAGACGCCCAGCAGCAAATGCTCTCCCATTTTCAAAATTAATTCAGCTGTAAAGGAAAGCTACCAAGTCAACACCAGCAAAGGGGTCACAGATGATGAACAAATACAGGCTGGGAGGAGAACAGAGGAGGACTTGGGGGTGTTGGTGGATGAGAAGCTCAACACGAGCCGGCAATGTGTGCTCGCAGCCCAGAAAGCCAACCATATCCTGGGCTGCATCAAAAGAAGCATGGCCAGCAGGTCAAGGGAGGTCATTCTGCCCCTCTACTCAACTCTCGTGAGACCCCACCTGCAGTACTGCATCCAGCTCTGGGGCACCCAACATAAGAAGGACAGGGACCTGTTGGAGTCAGTCCAGAGGAAAGCCACGAAGATGGTCAGAGGGCTGGAGCAACTCTCCTATGAAGCCAGGCTGAGAGAGCTGGGGTTGTTCAGCCTGGAGAAGAGAAGGCTCCGGGGTGATCTTATTGCGGCCTTTCAGTACCTAAAGGGGGCCTACAGGAAAGACGGGGAGGGACTTTATCAGGGAGTGTAGCGCTAGGACGAGGGGTAATGGTTTTAAATTGAAAAACTATGGATTTAGATTAGATTTTAGGAAAAAATTGTTTACTGTAAGAATGGTCAGAAAATGGAACAAGCTGTCCAGAGAAGTTGTGGGTGCCCCATCCCTGGAAGTGCTCAAGGCCAGGCTGGATGGGGCTTTGAGCAACCTGGTCTAGGGGGAGGTGTCCCTGCCCACGGCAGGGGTTTGGAACTAGATGATCTTTAAGGTCCCTTCCAACTCTAACCATTCTATGATTTGACGAACCTGTTTGCTTATTGACTGGCTCTCTGCCCTCTGTGTGCCCCTGGTTAGATTGCCTGCTGAAGGGTAAGGACACTCTGCAGGACACCAATTTCTTCTTATGATTCTTGTCAGACTGAGGCAGTCTAAACATACAAATGGGAAAAAAAATAGTCCGGCAATTGCTACAGAGAATTGGGGCAGAGGACACGTTCACTTCAATGTTTGTCCATTTGTCAACAAAAGCAAGTGTGTGCATCTCTGCCAGCATCAATATATTCCAGCACAGGAACCAGGCTGAGACACCAATTTAACACCAGGCAGACCCTCTTTCTGTGCCTGCACCAAGCTGGCTCCCACAAACTACAACCAACATTTAGGGGAAAAAAAGAAAACACAGCACCCTCCCATAAGACAATAGAGGTCGTTATGACCGATATGATCAGTTGTAAAACCTGCAGGGACACATCAATCTTTCTCCCTCCTGCAAACACCTGTGCATAAAGTTTCTCAGCATCTCAAAGTGCTGGAGAACAGCCGCAACAGGAAGAACGATAACTGTTCAGGAATTAGAATTGATCTCCTGCCGCCTGATAAACACTGTTAGCCTGGGGTTGTTGACTTGAAGCCAAGCTCTGCTAAATGGACAAAGTTTTCAAGTCAACCCTTCCTGGTGTTTGACAAGGTAAAGGGAAGGAACTGGAGTGAAGACAGCTCAAACAAAGCAGGTATTGTTTCCCATGGGCTCTGTAAAGATGTGAGCACATGACCCGTAAGAAGAAAGGGAGGAAAAGGAGCAGGGATGGCATGAAAGCTGAGGCAAGTAAAGAGTCAGTTCAGATGATCACAAAGATGAAAGCTGGGAGTGTTCACCACATGCCTTCGTCTTGCCTTCCCAAGGGCAGGGCCAAGGTCAGTAACTTTTGCTTGGCTAACGCATGCTTGCAGGATATAAACCAGTCTCGATTCAAAGACCTGGAGAATGAGGACTCCACTTCTTCTATACTAAAGGTTAATCATCCTCTGCATTAAAATCTGTCCCTTCCTTTCCATTTAACTATGTCTTAATTCCACTTCCAATCATTAGCTCTCGTTATGCTTTTCTTCACTAAATTCCTGTAAACCGTAGCATTCCCACCCACAGATGAAGATCCTTACTGCAATCAGTGCAACTCATACTCTTTTTTTTTCCCAACTAAATAAGCAGAATGCAAGGGAGGAACTGAAGCTCTGTTGTACAACAGCTCCCTGAATGGGCTGCTCACAGCTTGGAGACCTGCAGAACACAGCCACACTTGTTTCTTAGGGTGCTGTCTGGGCCACTCCTGCAGGAAAGGCTGCAGAGAGTGCATCAGCCTCTTGGAAACTGGCTGATGTGAAACAGAAAGGGGAGAGGGAGAAACCCACATCGAGGTGGCATTTCGGTGCCATGAGAGCCCAGATAACCCAACAACTATGTGTCTTCCAAACCTCCAGCTAGGGTGGGAGGTTTTCCCCCAGCCTGGGAATAACCCTGGGGAGATTGCCTGCAAATACAGTAGCAAATACATCAGCAAAAGAGGCTGCCTGTTTCCTTATTTTTTTTCAAAATGTTCTTACTGTTGGTGAATGCTCTTGGGAACACGCTGTCTCACAGATGAAGGTTTCTTCCTTGTCACATGCCTCCCCGGCTCACATCACAGTTCGCTCCTAAAAATTCATTGGAATCAGCAAGCAATAATAGTTAACAGGCAAACAAATTTCACACAACCAGGACTTCACCCAGCATTCAGTTTGCATAGTTCAATCCACTGCTGAAATTTCCTCAACATTACACAGAACAGGAGGAAAATGGGCCAGAGAGATCCACCATTCCAGTGTGTCGCGGTTGTGGCCCCAGCCGGCAACTAGAACCACGCAGCTGCTTGCTCACACACCCCTCCTCCCACACCCCCCCCCCCCAAGGGGTGGGAGAAGAGGGAAAAAAAGGAGGGGAAAGGGACAAAAAACCCCACAAACCCTGGGTTGAGATAAAGACAGTTTAATAGAAATAATAACAGAAAAGGAAGAATAACAATAATAATAACAACAGTAATAAAAGTGACATGGGTCACTCTCACTGACAAATTGGCACCATCCTGAGCAGTGATCACAGATTCCCACCCCCCGGCTAACCCCCATTTATATATTGAGCATGACATCTATGGTATGGAATATTTCATTGGCCATTCTATTGTTCTGTCTATGCTTCTATGGGAAGCTGAAAAAAATCCTTGAATAGTGTAAACCTCACTTAACAACTAAAACCATCAGTTATTATTGACATTCCTTTCACAGCTATCACTAGAAAGAAAATTAACTCTTTCCCAGCTGAAACCAGGACACAGTACTAACAATTTCATGCTTAAAGCGACACCTGTGGTCTGCTAAAGCCAATGGAAATTAGGGATGTACAAAATCTGTGCAATACGAAGATCTGAGTGGTGTCCACAGAAAATACCCTACCCAGGAAAAATTGAGGGGTTGCTACAAAAAGAAAACTTAACCCCCCCAACCATCTCCTCAACCAAGCCATTTCCCACTCTGGAGTCAAAAACATAACAACTTCCTTTGATGGCACTTTGCAGAGACCTGGTTTCACTGCTGACATCCATCAGCTCCCAACACAGATGAATGGACAGCACAAAATCAAAGTCAGATCCAATTATCAAGGACTTACGTGTCCAGGATTGTCAAGTCATGTGTTTTCCAATTAGAAGAGTTTCATTAGAAATGTTATCACACCAAAGGATAAGTCATCTGGTGTACAAAAAAGAAAGACTTCATAAAATTAAGCCAAGTCCATCTCAAGACATGAGAACACACTGCTCAGTTTCCAAATGGACCTACTAATCCACAGTTGTCACTGAAGTCAACAGAAATTTGGAATTACATTTGGAAATCGGACTGCTCCTTTAGGCTCCTGTGCCCATCGATTCTTTATTTGCACACATTATTAAGGGTACCTTGCACTGCTCTTTCTAAATTGCTGAGATCTAGCAGCTTTGCAGAGTTTTCCTTGCCTAATGTCAAGCCCCTGCCACATCTGCATGCTCAGCCAGCCCCTGCCACAGTCTTTGCAGGAGCCTGGCTCGGGAGCAGTGCTCAGCAGTGGACAAAGGATTGGGCAAGCGACACCTCTTGGAAAAACTCAGCACAACGGCTGGTCTCTACAGAGGGAGGACAGGAACAAAACACAAGTGCCACCTGAGATACCCAGGACATGTGCACCGGCCTGGTGGGACATACTGGAGATGTGCATCGTTCTGGTTTCACAATTCTGGTTTGGGAATTGCAGGTGACAAAGACACATTAGCAAGGGAGGATAAAGCTGGCCTTTTACCTTCACGGCAGGATGACCCAACAGAGACGTTTTTAGGTGATATTTGAGAGAAGAAATGGTGAGTTGCCTTGGGATGAATTAATCTCTTGTGCTCCAGAACATCAGCAAAAGGGTTGGGGAGGGGGTCCCCTAAGTGCAGCATCTGTGGCCAAAGCAGGCATGAGCAGCATGGGAAGGGATGGAGGGAAAGACACCCAGTCCCTGCTGAAAAGCAAACAACAGAGAACAGCTACGGGTTAGAGATGCTGATTGAAAAAGGGTAAATATTTATCCAAGAGAATTTTAGAAAGAAGGAAACGTTTTTCATTTGATTTTAAGTCTTTCAGGAAATTATTCATTTTTTCAATGAAAACATTTTCTTTAAATTCAAAACAACTGTTTTTCTCCCAGCTTTTATTTACAAAAGAAGGAAGAGTTTCAGCTCTGCCCTTTTTCATCCATCCTCCACAAAATATCAACCAACCTTCAGATCTTAGGTTGAGAAGTCATTTCTCGAAAAGGAAAAAAAAAGGGAAAAAAGAAAGTGTTGTGAGGCTTTGCTGAGCAGCTGTAGCTGCTGCTGCGGAGAGGAGGGCAGAGCGATCCTGCTCTCTCCACCTGTTGGAGATGAGCGCGAGGTTATTTGTAATGAGCTCGTTAGAGCCAAAGGCTGACTGCCAGAAAAGCAAAGGGGAAAAACAATTGAATCACCTCTTCAAGAGCCATTTGAGCAGTCCTAGTCAGAAAATGAGCATCTTCTGTCTCTAGTTCGCTCCTACTTTTTCCACTTTGATACTCTCTATTGCAGACAGATGCCTCTTGCGGATCCCAGCCACGTGGGGTCTGTATGCAATGAGTGAGACATTTCCAGTCCACAAAATAACTCTCCTGTCATCTTTCGCTCTTTTATCTCCTGCTTCATAGTGTTGCCAGCATCACTAGGAAGCCACAAAAAAAAATTCACAGGCCTTGTGCTATGACTGAGGGCCGGTAACCTGGTCTGTTGCTAAGCCCAGCTTCCCCAAGGAGTTTGTTCCTCAGAGGAGACATCTGCCCCTATCCTCTGCTGGGACTCAAACCAAGAGGTGTTACCTCCGGCTTCTCAGATTATCCCAGCTGTTGTCGTAATAATATGACCGATCAAGACAAAACTATTTGGCTGTAATTTAAATCTTATGAATTCTGAAAAAAAACCCCCAAACTGAATATAAATCATGGGCCATGGACACAGGAACTCTCCCTGAGCATGTAAGCCACCTTTTGCATCTGTGAAAATTAACAGTGTCATAACGTGCAACCAAATTGCGACCATATCACAGCAAATCCATCCAAACACAGGAATGGTTGTGCCTGTGTGGGAAAGAAGAGGTGTCAGCCCACCGGCAAGCATGATTTGTTACAAACCAGCAGGAGACAACACCCTGCTTCCAGGAGCAGCTGCAGGAACAAGAGGCACACACAGCTGTGACGGAGGCTAACAAGGGGGAAAAAAAAAGACAAAAATATGGTAGAGAATCAGCTACGAGCTCTGACCGCTCCTGTGACCCATCCTCTGGAGCAGCCAGCGCAACTTGGCTTACCCTAATTGACAGCAAGGAGCCTCTCTCCCACATCTTCAGCCACAAACGTCAGTCTGGTAAACCCAGGTCCTTTCACGGGTTCCCACCACCCTCCCATTGTCAGCACCAGCCCTTTGGCAGCCATCACACACACTGACCTGGGCGAAAATAGCCTGAACAGAAAGAGGCCGGTTTTCAGCCACTTCAGCTCCACGATGTGACTTACCACCTGACTGGGCAAACAGCAATGCTACTGCAAGATGGACAGCTGCATCCCAAAGAGTGAAGAGGGGAAGGCTTCAGTCTGCTTAAAGCAATGGGGAAACTGCAGCCCAGCGAGATCCCCACTTGGGCCAGCTCGCTGTCTCCACCTGCTTCCCACAGAGCTCCACACTGCCATTTTCTTTGTGGTTTTTGTCATCTAACCACCCGTCCATACCCAACACAGCTCCACAGTAATTCACTTTCAAGCAAATCAGCCTGGAAAATGGAATTCCTGGGGTGTGGCACGGTCTTTGCACACTGCAGAGCAGCAAAGCTAGCGGCTGTCCTGCTGTCTGAGCAGATGCAGGCAGCTGGCTGATGTGCTTCAAAAGAGCTCATATGTGCACAGCTCTCTGAGGCTTTCAACTGCAGCCCTCACCATTTATTTTCTCCCTTTCTTCCCTTTTCCCCCTGCAATTCTTCTTTGCAACCACCTGAGAGTGGCCAACAAACCCAACAGGTCTGCTTTAAAAGAGCCTATCGCTCCTTTGTCCGGGGGTCAATGACTTTCATGGCTGGGAAGAGGAACGAGAGCAGGGCAGAGGAACACCGAAGCCACAAGCAGCAGCACGGGGCACCCCTGTGGTTTATACGGGAAGCCCCAGTTCCCATGGCTGGACCCAGCTGGCTTTCCCAGGCGCTGCCCCTTTACTCACCATGTCTCCCCAGACAACACTGTTGCCCTCCACCAGTGGTGTCCTGTGGCAAGACCACCCTACATGTAGGCTTTAGAGAGAAGACCCATCCTTTTCAAGATAAAAATCTGCCAGAAAGAGAGTTCACTTCAGTACAAGTTACATCTGATTATCCAAAACACATCACAGTCTCCTGGCTGCTTCCTTGGCACTGCGACACGTACTTCTAACACCCTCCAAAAACCAGCCCTTTTGTCTTGGGTAAGGAGTTGGCCACAGAAGTAACCACCTCCACACAAGATTGCTCTAATTCCCAGGCTCTGAAATCCCCAGGATATTCACTTGCCAGCTCCCACCACTATTTTGATCTTTTCAGCCTCAGTGAAGATGAGCTGGGGGAAGATGATGGGTGTTGCAAGGTAGACGGGTGTTGTTCGACTCACAGAGGCAGCGGGTACTTTCCTAATGTCCCCGATTGCCTCTGAGCAATTCCCCCTCCCCTTGAGCCCTTCTGGTCCTTTGCTGCATGGTGAAGTCCAAGAAAAACACCAAGGGGATTTTGGGGAGGTTCATTTTGTCATTTAGCATCATGTGAGGAGCTCCCGTTGCCACAACCTCATGTGGCAGCTGCCTCCAGAAATCCCCTAAGAGTGACCACTTGCTCGTGCAGGCAGCGTGCACGCCACGCCACGCCACGCCATGCCACACCACACTGAGACCTCCAGCCTGAACATTTCTCCTGGTGTGCAACCCAGCACCTCCTGGATTTGACTTACTCAAGCACAGAATGAATCACTTTGCCAAGCCAACAATGCAACCAAATAGTCCTGGCTCCTGGTCCCTACGCTCTGTTTCTTCCCCTAAACTTATCACGTTCATTAATTTAATTTAAGCCTGCAGGCTGCTTAGTTTTTTTGCACCTTTGCACAGATATTACACTAGGTGTGCAGACCTTTGGTTGCATTTATAGTCGACAGCTTTAGTCTCCTCTTCTGAGCCCTCCAGAAAAGCACAAACGCTTGCCAAAGACGAATTGTTTTCGTTCTGTTGCCTCCCCCTACAAGGAGGTGAGAAGGATATTGCAATAGGTGTTGTACTCCCCACCCACATTTTTTTTCTCACTGCCAAACACATTGCATCAGGAACAATTAGAAAATTTTTCTTTGTGTGGGCCTTAAGACATTTAGATATCTAAATGCAGAAACACTTTTCTTCTTAAAAAAATAAAACAAAAGACCACCTCCTGCATGATCTTTAGACCAGCTTTCAGGGAACTGGTTCAGCTGATAAGGTGAGGAACCTTACTAGTGTGATAGCTACAGCCACAAATGCAGAGTGGATCTCCAAACCTTAGGAAGGGGAAAAAGGATGCTCAGGAGCTGTTTATTCCATCAAGAGACAGAGATACAAGGAGAAAGAGCTTTTTGAAAATTACAGCTGCATGCACTCACCACAGAGGAAGATTGTGGAAAATACAGCCTAGGCCTGCAACAACTTCTGCTTCTGCCAGCGCTGGTGTGCTGTTCCCCAAAGCACCTTCCCAGGAAGCGGGGCCCTATAACTCAGTGTGATAAACAGGCACAGCAAGAATGAAACCAGATTGACATTCATCAAACACCTGACCCAAGATGGGAACCGCAATATCCATTACCACCATTGCATGCAGAAGCACAACCTCAGCAGACATCAGCATGAGAGCCCAGCTAAGATCAGTGCGTGGCGCTTATCAGACAGACCGAAAGCAGTAAGTGACAGTTCATACTCAGACATTCAGGCAGGCGCAGGCAGTGCCCTTCCAAAGCAACATCCTCAGCTCAAAGAGGTTCTTCATCTGCGGTCTGACCTGTGTCTTGGGATGCATGGTCCAGACAAAGAGAGAGTGCATGCATAATCCTCCATAAGCAGTTGCAGCAAATATTTCAAATGATAGCTTAATTTTATTTCATGCAGTCACTCTTTAATGTGGGTTAATACTCAGACCTGTCCTGCACACCTATATAAAGCATATGCTAGCTCCCACTGCCACCCTGTCCATATACAGCAGGACTTCACAGGAGTTTCAATTACCAGTAGCTGAACTGCCGGCCTGAAAGTTCATACTCTTGGGGTCTAACTGGAGTCAGTAACTCCAGTAGCATGGGGCTGTGGGCTGGGTATGGACTGCCAGAGACTGCAAGGGGAGTGGGATGCATTGGCAAGGTTGACCTGGAGGTGAGGCCAAGGGATAAAGTTTAGCCTCAGCTCTGCATCCAGGACCCCCAGGAGATTCGCACTCGCTGTCCTGACCAAAGTCAGGTTTTGTTCAGGATGAAATGCGTGCAAGATCTTCATTCCAGAGCTACGGCTGTGAAGAGGTGGAGCTGAGCAGGGCAGAAGCCCTCGCTTGCTGCTCGTGTGCCTCCACCTCCAGCCCCAGGCTGAGGGCTGAGCCCAGCAGCCTTCACCCCCAAGCTGCCGTGCCTGTGCCAGACCATCCTCACCTTGCCAAGGGGCCTCTGGGGTCTGCACTTCTCCAGCTCCAACGCGCCCCCACCCAGCACTGCTGGCAGCAGCAGCGGTGGTGGCTACAGTGAGCAGTAGACACCTATCTACCACAGCGAGTTATCACTTTCTCTTCTCTGACACAAAGTAAAACGCTCCCCACCTTGCTGCCAGCAACCCTAACCACATCACAAACAAGGAGGAATCTACAGAAGTATTCAAAACATCTGGATGTTGTGCCACCACGGCAATTAAATCCACGCTCACTTTCTCACACAGCGCCTGGAGGGAAACCGACTGCATGGCAGGGCAGAAGAGGACATGCCATGGTAATCTCGGCTTCCTCATAGCCCAGCTCGATGTTGCAACCTCCAAAACCATCCTTAGCGGGGCAGGCCTTGCCCCGGGAGCACGGTCCACCCTCTCCAGGGTGGGGTCCCTCTCTTTGGAGGACAAGCCATGCCAGAAATGGCCCCATGCCCACGAGGGACTGCAACACCCAGGGCGGCCCTGCCTCTCCTCGCGCCTGTCTTTAGCTGCTTTTTTGGAGCCGAGGTGAGGCAGCAGCTGAGCAGGGCCCATGAAGGACAATATTCTCCTGGGCAAGGTTCGTGCTTTGAAAGATGGCCGTGCCATGCCGGGCTCCTCTCCCCTGCCTGGCTGAGCCCGCTGCTCCAGAGCTGTGGCATGCCGCATGGGGAGGCATCCCACCCTGGGCGGGCGAGGACATCGGTGCAGCTGAGGTACTCGCAAACACTCTCCCCCTCATAGCCTGCCAGAACAGGTCCATCAGCTCCTTCCTTCCTTGTGCACACCGCAGAGCGGGGCTCTCCCAGCCGCCCTGCCTGGGGCCAGGGGTTACCTGTGTGCCAGTGGCACCCCCCATGGAAAGCTTCTCATGGATCTTGTTTCCATCAGGAAAAAAAAAAAAAGGGGGTGTGCCACAGCGTGACCGCACTGCGGCAGTGCCTCCACTTTGGTGGCATCTTAGAGGGCATGAGGCAGGTTCCCACCAGCCCTTTGGGCAGCCCAGGTGTGCTGCCCGGGTCCCTGCTGCCTGCGCTGCCTGCAGTGTGGCATGGCTGGCCCGAGGGAGCAGCTGGGCTGTCTGATGCCCAGACTTTCCAACCCGCATGCTGCAGGCTCCTGCCTTAAACCGGCCCAAAAAAATCCACCTGGAAATTCCCTGTCACCACCACCAATACCCACTTTTATTTTCTGCTTCAGAAACACAACAGAAAAGAAACCGCAAAAGGGGCAATTTGATTAATCGCATTTTGACGTCCAATCTTTTCTATCACCAGCACCAAATTTCCAGTGAGGGCCTTGAGGAGAAGAATAACGCCGCTCTGAAGCCAGGGAAGAGATTTCTACTGGAGGGCTGCACGGGAGCTCCCCAGCACGCTTGCTGCCTGTTGTCCATGAACAAAATGACAAGCCAGCATCTGAACGGAGCCCGCGTTACCTCCCAGTCTCTCACCCTTAGGCTCCCGTTGCTTTCAGTGCCTTTGGACAAGGCACATACTCTCTCGACTGTCTTTTCAGCAGAAGCTTCTAGTTTATTTGCAGCCCACGAATACCTTTTTGTTCTAGCTGATTTCATTACTTGGTAGAAATACGCTCTTTGCAGCACGGGTAAGCTTGGCTTTACATGGATGTGTGGTGCCTAATAAAACAGGGCCCTCCTTACTCACTGGAGTTCCTAGAAGTTCATTCAATAGAAATAAAGAACAATTTGGCAACTTGGCTACCAGGCTACAGGCTGCCGGCCAGTTTGCAAATCAGCAACCGACTAGATGAGACTAAAATCCTCTGCCTGGGTTCAGCTGGATGAACTATGTTCCTGAATACTGTATTTTCTGGGAAAATAGCATTTCAGATGGACTGACAAGAACTGCAAGTTCAGGTCAAGTGAAGCAAATAATTTCAGTTTAAAAAAAGCAGGAAAAAAACCAACTTTATAGCCTTGAAAAAGTTTAGTCTGGAAGAATCAAAAATTATTTTTTCCAGAAATGTCAAATGGAAACTTTCTGACTTTTCCCTTCAGAATCAAAATTTTCATTTAAAAATTGACCTAAATTTATAAAAGGAAGATATTAAATAACAGAAAGAAGAAGGAGACTATACCGCTCTGGATCACATATATAATTTTAAGATAATAAGAAATATTTGGGTTTCCTTTTCCATTTTTCTAGGGGAAAAAAATCCTGATCTTCTTTGCCTTGAACCAGCACTTCTCCCAAAAACATACACCTTAGCCACTGAGTAAAACCATGATCACCTCTCCCCTGGGTTTTGCAAGCATTAAGAACAGCTCGTAGCACATCTTCAAGGTAAGTACTTTTGGTACGGACAACCAGGACCACAGAGAAATGAGTCGATATGTTCAGGGACATAGGACGGGCAAGGAGAGTCAGAAGGAAACTCTACATCTTTTGATCCTCATTTTCTTGTCAATACTATAGCGGGTGTCACTG
This sequence comes from Anarhynchus alexandrinus, assembly GCA_008711295.1. Classification (NCBI taxonomy): domain Eukaryota; kingdom Metazoa; phylum Chordata; class Aves; order Charadriiformes; family Charadriidae; genus Anarhynchus; species Anarhynchus alexandrinus. The sequence goes on along the minus strand of VUYV01000084.1, from coordinate 563,870 downwards.
ACTGGGATGCTCTCTTCTCCTGCTAAATGATTGCTTAGCTCTCTTCCCAGGGTCCATCCGAGGAGTGTTTTAGAGTCACAGCATTATCAACATGGGAAAGTGAAATGCAGAGAGATTTTTGAGCTGCGTTTACATAATATGCAGCCTGCAAATTTGGGGCGCCTGTGTTTTTGGCTGCCTCACTTCAGATACCCGCAGCCTGATTTGCATGAGTATTATGCACCCAGAACTCCTACTGAGATCAAAAAACTAACTCGGTGCCTCTGCAAAAACAGGTTGCTGGCATCCAAACATGGAGGCACACAAACTCTCTGCATTTTTCCAAAATCTGGGTCCACTCCTCTCATCCATGGCAGCCACTGAGTCAAATGCAGAGTTCAGCCTCAGCAGTTCCTGGCAGAATCCAACCCAATTTCTACCTCTACAAAAATCCAGTGAAATCCCTCTTACAATTTTGGAGGTTGCCCATTGCCCTCTGCTCTCTGCTTTTTTTTTAATCACCAGCATTTCTCCTAGAGCCTGGAAGCACTAAAATTGCTCCACACTCCCTATGGGCCACCTGTATGGGCATACCCATATATAAGCACAAAAGCAGTCGGTTTAGATCAGACACCATGAGGTTTTGCCAAAGAGCAGATATGCACCAAAGTTGAACAAGGAGCCCATTTTGTCCCTGGGCTTTGGCCGTGCTGCAAGGTGGGTGCTGACCACGCTCAGCAGCCCCAGGGTGCTCATGCTCTCTGTGCTCACCACCCCTCTGTCAGAAAGCCGCAGCAAACAGAGGTAAATGTAGACAACGTGCCATCAGTCTGTGGCCAAAAGAAAAAAAAGAAAGAAGATTTAGCAACACTTCCTGCTTTTCTGGGAGCAAGGTGGACTCCAGAACATTCTGCACAAACTGTCTGCAACATCTACCTGTGGGGTTTTGCTTGTTGGGGTTTTTTTCAAGTCGATAGAGGCTCAGAGAAGGAGCATACATTGCCAGAGTTTGGAAAGGGCAATATCATGCCCATGTAGTTAGTCTAACAACAATTGGGCTCCATCCAGCTGTGGCAGGACTGCTGGGTGGTTGCTTTCATGTGCTTTTCGTTTCATGTTCATCACACTGGCACCCGAGCAGTTCACATCTTGGTTTAGCAAAGGTTTAACCACAAGAGCTCTCTCCTTGCGAGGAGGGGGAAGGGCGAGAGGCTGAGTGCTTTACAGAGGGTGGGGTACAGAAATGAGCCGAGCAGATTTCATCTAGCCTTGTTTTTGACTCTGATGTTCATCAAACGCAACTCGATAGGCAGGCAAATCTGCTGCAGCCCGTGGAAAGGCAGTGGCAGGGTCATTGCACCGGGACAGCGGTGCCCAGGGGAGCTGCGCCAGGCTGGGCTCCAGCTGCAGGTGCTGACGTCGCTGCAGAAGGACCATTTCTGAAGATGCTCAGCAGCTTCGTACCCTTTGCCTTTGTTGCAGGCAGCATTAAAAGCCACACTTGGCTTTGGAAGAGGACGACAGACAGAAAGCCAGGAGAGGGTGTTAAGAAAAGAAACCTAATCATTTATAAAAAGCAGCTTAACCCAGGTGGCCATAGGTACTCTGACAATCTGTTCTGGGCAAGAATTGTATTTCCTGCAAGTTCTTTCACTTATGTCAGTCTGTGTTTCAAATCAGCTTTGACACAACCTCACTGACAAAGGCTTTGAAGTCTGAACTAAATGTGCTAAAGAGATCATTATTCATAACCACTCAGACGGAGAGGGAATATTTTCCTTTTGAAAGGTCCTGCCAAACCTGTCCTGTGCTTTGTTTGCTTTCAGAGGCACCGTGGTCAGTCTTTGGGAGGAAAGAGCGCTACTGGATGGAGGAAAGAAAGAGCGATAACAGTCTGGCAGGGAACAGCCTTCAAAAATCAATGATCAAAAATTCACTAATCAAGAAAGTACAGGGACCATCCCAGCTGGAAACTGCTGCTTCACATGGACTCCATCTAAAGGACCTTTGCACAGAACCTTCCCCAGGGAGCAGCCTTGAGCCCAACTCCGTGACACCTTGATCTGTGTCTATTTTACTGAGAGTTAAGCTGCAGTACTTTGTATGTCAGTGGCTCTATTTGCAGTGGCAAGGTGCAACCCAAACAGTGAGTGTTTACACACTTGGAGAGCACAAATCCAAGTCAGTCCCCAGGGAGAGCAGTAATCATCCAGGATTTTATAGTACAGGGATTGGCAGGGATGGGGCTGCATTCATATGTCTCAAGAACGGCTTTGAAGATACATAATTTTTACATAGGAGTTATGAGAATGGGTTTTGGCTAAAGTTTCATTTCAAATGCCCCGGGGCCAAACCTGCTCCCGCTAAAGTCTCTGGAAAGGCTCCAAGGCAGCAAGCTGAGACCCTTGCTCTCTGTGCCTACTTTTCTTTTAGTGCCTTTCCACTGTTCATTTGTCCTCCGCTTATTGCTGCTTTTTATTTTTTTTTTCCTTTCCGAACATTTCTGTTGTTGGGTTCAACTAAACCTTCCTTTGGCACAGTGTCATTCCTTAAAACGTTGTCAGTGTTTGTTTCCCGAACCCACCCTGTTCCACTTCTGTTCTCTGGATTTTTCTCTCTTTAGGGTCTTCTCCTCAAGCTTTTTAGTATCGCCACTAGACCTTCTCTCCCAGACTCCCATTTGGTATAATTTCAAATGCATCTTTCCTTCCTGGTGGCTTCTACCTGCCTGCCCACCTACAGGATCTCTGCATCCTTCCCACTACCTCATCTCATCTCCCATTTTTCCTTTCCTATCCATATCACCCCAATCTCCTCATCCTCACCTCCCATCAGTTCCTCTCCTCCTTGTCCACTTCATATCAGCACCTGCCTTTCTGCCTCTGCTACACACGTAATTCCCCAACATTATCTTTCTCAGAGAAGAAGCTGGTCATAAAGAAGAAGGGGAAGGAGCCTCAAGGGGATATTTTTATTACCTAAGTTAGATAAATAAGCTCCCTATGCAGTTGGTGGAGAAGCGTAGGACAACTTAGGAGGTTTATTAGATGTCATCTTCCTTATTGACTGTTGGGAGCCTAACTCTCTCCACCTAATTTAGTAGCCTGAAATTAATGAAACCACGTGAATATCCTCTGCACTGTCTCACTTTTGTTTAGGCCTATGCGAAGGAGCGAGGGAAGGACAAGGCATCAATAACACAAGGAAGCTATTTGCCAGTGACTAGGCCTCAGCTCCTGGCATACCTGGTAGGCACTGGTGTGGTGCAAGAAGTGGTGGCTTTTCAGAGATCCAAAGGAGAGGGAAATGGTTTTGCAGCTGTCTAGGGGTGTCTCCCAGACAGAACGGAGCTTTGGGTTGTAAGAGCCAGCTCACCTTTGAAAAAGGGCCAGGGGGGATGGATCTGTTAGAGGAGAAGGGCAGGGTCAACCAACTCCTGAGAGACCTGAAAAGCAAAAGTGGGGAGGAGTCATCCAGCAGTAGGAAGCAAAGAGATGAGCAATGTGGTGGTCAAAGCAGCAAGCCAAAAGAGGAGGTTTTAGCACCATATTGTTTAGGAGGCCTGAGAGGATCAGTCTCGCAGGCACTCGGGCTCCTGCAATAGCAGTGAAGGGGGGCAATACCAAGGGCCCATGTCTAGGTTTTCATTGTGTTGGCTGACAGACAAGGAGATGCTGGATTTGAGAGATGATGCAGGCAGGAGCCCCAGGAACGGAAAACAGCCTGGATGCTGGAGCCCACTGAGACAGCTGAATCAAAGATGAACAGCTTGCTACTTTAAATCCCCACTCTGGGGACCTCCCCAGACCATCTGCGCACCTGGGTATACCTCTAATATTTCCTCTGCTTTATTTCCTATGTCCCCACCAGGTCCTGGGCTACAGCTGCTCTTGCAACACTTAGTATGTGTTCACCGAGGACAGAGCTGAACAGAATAAGACACTGCATCTGCTTCAGGGTCATAAAATATTGCTCCAAACAAGATACTGTTTGGGAACCTATTCTCTAGCTTCCCATGTTTTTCGCATTCACAAGCCCACTTAAAACCCTTAAGCATTTGGGTGAGTGAAAAGGTGTATTAATCTGGTACAACACAAAGGCTGGAGGACAGAGGGGTAGGAAGCTCAAAGGCTGTGCACCCTTTTCTTTATTCTTACTTCAATTTCTTTAGATGACCTCCAAGGCTATTAGATAATACTCTCTTGCCAAAGCCAAATAATCTTTTTTTGAAATGACCAAACCCACCCCTACCCGTTACTCAGAACCACTTGCAGCTCTTATCATTTCACCCATGTAGAAATGGAAGATTTTCCTTTTTTTTTTTTTTTAATTAAGGAGAACCCCCCCCAACTCCAGCTTTTCTCCAACATCTGACAATACACGGAGCGAGAAGGGTGGTGGGAAGGCTTTCAATACTCCACTAGTGAATAGACATGGAAATTTTCCAAGCCAATTAAGAGCCAAGAGGTGCAAGAAGACAAATATCATGGAAACTATGGACATTTCAAAACACAATCAGTCTTTGCTCTGAGAAAAAAAACAACACAAGATTCTTAAAGGTTTCCCAGAGTAAGTGTTTTTCCTCTCGCCCTGCTATTTGCCCTCCCCCTCAGCAATAATATACAAGCACCTTGCTTTGTCAAAGCTACTATGAAGCTTTTGGGAGAGGACAATGCATCCAAAGTGACTCCAGAATAAAACAAGAAAAACCTTTCAGCACAAGGACTTGTGGAGGTGGAGGCAGAACAAAAAGCACGGATGCCCTGTGAGAGATTGCAGGAGAAGCTGTTTTGAGTGCGCCAAGAGAAGAAGCCCTCACCCTTTCTGAGGCTTTCTCGATGTAGCCGCAAAGCTGCTCTCTGACTTCCAGCCCTGTGAATTTCCACTCCAGCCTTGCTGTTTATAACCAGTACACAAAGCCCTTATCTTCCAAGCACAGCTTTAGATTATAGAGAGGGCATGCTGTCAAGAGAGACTGTCAAGGCTAATGAGCACAGGGTTAAACCAGTGCTGCAGCAGTGGGACACCACTCAAGGAGCGGCTCACAGCGAGGCTGGGTTTTCAGCACATCCAGATGCACATTTGTATCTGTTTTTCCCCTCTCCCTGGTTAGCTCCTGTTCATCTGAAGCTATAGCTTGACCGCCTGATCTCTGAATATCTAGGCAACAATAAAAACCTTCGGACCCCGCAGGAACACAGTGCTTGCTTTACCCCCGCAGCCACGAGCGCCCGGCGGATTGGGGAAGCACTTGCACGGATGGGACGTGTGTGTTTTTCAAACCATTGTGGCTGTAAACTTTTTTTGGTGTGTGTATGTCTTAGCGTTTGTCTTTTTGCATGGATACCAGGACTTTTAAGCATTCCAGTTAAACAACCAGGGCGATTCACATTCTGGCAGCCAATTTTGGTGGCAAATACAAGCGGCTCACATAACCCACGTGGGAACTTTAAAAAGCCACGTGCCTCCCCAGAGAACACCGAGCTTCTTCCCAATGTAATAAAGAAGGAGCATCCCACTGAGCTGACACCCACAAATCCAATATGAGAATCTTCTGTCCTATGCATTATCCAGCCAGAAAGCAAGAATTTCCATCAAAACTAAAGCTTATCCTGAGAAAAAGCCTCCCATTCCTCTGTGCTCTAAGGCTATTGCTTCACAGCACAAATTAGGAAAGGTAAAGTTGGTAGAGTGGAAAAAAGAGCAACCTGGGAATAAATTAGTCTATCATCACTATAAATGGAAGGCAGCTCAAGACTGTTGAATGTGGAAATCACAAACATCCTGGTACATATTTTTCTGTTCATATCATACATTCAGATAAATTGAAAGTGATCTTTTGTATCATACTTCCCCCGCCTATCCAATGCAGTCATTTCCTCTAATAAACTTCCTAGTGCTTTGTGTGGTCAAGTGTTAGATGTCCCCAAGGGATGAAGTTTCCACCACTTCCTTGCAAGGCATTGCACATCTCTCCATCAAGGAGATTCTTGATATTCAGCTAAATGTTCCTTTTCTCAAAGCACTCGCATTACTCCTGATTATCCCCCTGCATACAGCCTTAAGTAAATCTGTTTAGCATTTAGCTTTTTCTAACACTAGTGACAGTTATCGCATTCCATCTTTTTACTACTTTATGGAAAAAAAAATCTGGGATAGCACATTCACAGACAACCTTTCCCTCCCTTTTTTTTGGTTGCTGTTCTTCAATCCCCTCCAGCATGCCTCTGTCTGCCTAGAAGTGCAGTACCCAGGACTCAGGGCAATAATCCACATGCTCTGCCTTCCCACATGTAGGAGGGTGCATTCCCACACATTGCCCACTTCTGCAGCTTCAGAAATATCACTTCCAATCAGCTAGCCGCTATCATTCCTCGATCTCGTCAACGCTATTTATTCCTGCTGCATATTTGAGTTTCAAGTTGTCTTTCTCCAGTTTGCATTTTTCCAAGTTGGAACTTGCATAGTTGTTTTCCAACCATTCTTTAATCTCTCTTGAATTGCTTCATATCACTTTCCTGTCTATAAGGGTGTTCACAGCCTTTCTCAGTGCAGCGCTGTCGTGTTTTTCACTTCTTGTAAAAAAAGTAAAAAGTGTATGTACACAAACCATCAGAACACCTAGATACCTGCAATGAATGACTACATTTGCACAACACCCAAGATCTAGCTCTGTTCCTCCTCTACTGCTCTGCTTGTTTTCTAAAACTCAAACCACGACTCAAGGGCTCACAAACTGTTTAAGAGAATGCATCCCAACTGCAAGTCACAGCAGTCATCCATCACCCATGGGTTTCACTGAAGTGCTCCTTACTCTGTTTGGCATGGGGAAGCCACTGCCACCCCGACTAAGGCTGCCATTATAACAGCGTAAGGACACCCCTGTTGATAGAGCTCATTTCCATAAATTTACAATACAAAGTTTAGGAATAAAAAATGGATGTTCCCCGCAGAACATGTTAAGTCAGCCTGAATTTATCACCAAACCCTGTGGTATGTGATTACACACCCGCTCCACGCCAGCCTGCTGCTGGACCACCACGTTGCCACAGTCCAGTCCTGGTGTCGCAGGCTGCCCTTGACCTTGCAGCCAAGATGAACATCTGGGGCTAATTTGAACGGGGATGGTGTGAATTTGACACCTGATGACAGGAGCTGAGGCTGCCCAAAGGAGAGGTGACCCGTGCGGCTGCACAGAGCCTGCACGCTAACTTCAACAGCCTCTGTGCATGCATGTGCACGCGTGTGCCCTGCGCGCAGAGCTGCTGCAGCTCCAATCACGCAAAGCAGTCAAGGCGAAATCAGACCACCTCACCTTCCACCACTCTTCCAAAAAAGTGTTTTCATCTCTGAAAACATATAGGCAACCTCGGTCGTGTCGCATTTCTTTTGGAATTAGTTTTTTGAGATCTTGTGAGAACCTCTGCCAACAGATTACACTAACTATTAAAGCATTCAGTGAAGCAGATTACGTATCTGTTTCTGCCTTTCTGGAACACCAGCTTACCAATAAAAGGACTTTTTGTCATGCGTAAGCAGAGGACCAGCCAGGCTGGCATGCTTTTGTGCTCAGAGCCCCAACTGTAGAGACTGTGCCTCAAAATAATTACAACGCTAGGTCTCCGGCCTGAAAATCATTCATGTATTACTTCACTTCATGCAAACAAGTGGTACCTGTAAAGTGAGACTATGCACAGGCACAGAGCAAAGCACACGCTTAGTATGACTATGGGGCAATTTTTCAGTTGTATGCATATACTCAAACTACCTTTACACTTCGTTCCTGCTAGCACTGTAGAAGTGGCAATGCACTGCTGAGATGCTAATGAAATACCTCAGTGTCAGGGAGATCCACATAGCCATGTGCCAGCAGATTTGCAGTGCGGTCTCTTCAGAGTCACCCCCAGAACCACTGCAACTTGCAGCCCCCGCAGTGCAGACGTACCCTGCCTCGTCGGCTACCGTCTGGCTGAGGCTGGGGGAGATCCATGGGTAACTTCAGAGTGGTCCAGGAGAAGCATCTCAATTTTAGTGCTCACAGCAATGCACTTCCAGTGGAAAATATCTGGATACTCACACATTTAAGTTAAAAGCACTGCCTGAAATAGATCTGTACTTGTGTCGTAGATTACAATAAGAAACCCCAGGTAGGTTTCAGAGGTAGCTAGCTGCTTCCCCAGCTGGCATGCATGGAGAGATTTTTGCTGCTTAGCCTTGCAGTGGCCTATTTGATGAGCACCATTACTCGTAGCTTGCCACCCGCCTTGACTGCCAGGGTCCTGTGAACATCACCTTGGCAATTATTCTTCAGAAGGAAGCACAAAGTAGTGGCTTTATTGATTTATTTTTTTTTTGTGGGAAGAGAGTTCCACCTGTTAAAAAAATTGCATCTGAGTAAAACACATGTATTCCCTTCTGTTTGTCATTAGCTGCACAAGTTTCAGAGCCCAGAGGAGGCTGGACTTGCATGAGGCTCTCATGTTGTGCTTCCTCATGGCCCGCCAAACAGCTTTTTGCAGCAAGATGGCCACCAGCAGCAGCAAGTTCAGAAATGACATCACTTTTGGTTCAATTTCACATGCACGCTGAGAAAAAGGATCCTAAGGACGTGAGATTTACAGGCAAGCAAAATAGAAGACAGCTTTCTCCTTCCCTCTTTCCCTTTCCCCAAAGGCCACCAGGGCTCTCCTCAGGCTGCTGCCCTTCTGCTGTCCCTGCTTTCATGCCCTTTTCTTCTAGGTGATCTCTGCAGTGCCCCTGCTTATTGAGGCATCAACAAAGCAGCTTCAGTGCTTTTTTCCCCCAGGAGATGAGCATGCCATCCCACGGGGCCTGGGAAAGCAATCCTTGCTGACTGTAAAGCAGTGACAAGCCTCTGGGGACTGGTTTTGTGCTGGAGGTGGTGTAGTTGTTTGCTCATTTACTTCTTTCGTATCTTTTCGTCTTCTTTTTCCATTTCCTATTTATCTTTCCTTCCAGAACCCTTAAAACTGTGCAGCTGCCCACCAGCAGAGGCCTCCGGCTCTGGAGTAGGGCATTAGAGCTGATGAGCAATGTTATCAAACAGCTTGGAGCCAAGGTTGAAGAGAAATATGTTGTCCAGCAGGAAGAAGTCTATACGGAAGCAAACCAAATACAGACACCCAGCCTGAGACTTGGCCAGGACAGTATCTTTGGACTCAAGCCCCTATGCTTTTTTTTTTTTTTTTTTTTTTTTTAATAAAATTGTCAGGAAATATTTTGTTACCACATGTGGGCAAGGCAACAACAGCTTGCACCCAGGCAGGGAAACCTTCAGCAGCCGTGGCGGTGCTGGCAGAGTGCACAGTACCACCTACTGCTTTAATGGGATCACTGCCTGAAATGGCTTCAGCAGCCTGTCCTTGGAGGCCTCCTGTCCACGCTCTGATCCAGCCCAACACGGCTTAACTTCTGACAGGATCACAGCATAGGGACGCACATGCCCGCAGGCAAATAATCACACCAGAGGCTGCAACATGACAGTGCCGAGAATTAACCTAACCACCAAGCCTACTTTGGGTGCAGCTCCCTGTCATCTCGCGGCTCCCGGAATTAATGAACTTAGCAGTGCAACACGATGGGCACGTAAGCGGGATCATTCATACCCACCTCACATCCGCAACGAGACGGATCAAAGCAACACACTGTGCCGAGGTGCTTGTGCCCATCTGCCAGCCTACCTGCAACAGGCAGCCCGGAGACCTGCAGCGCAACAACGTAAAGGGACCGAGTGTGAACCAGGAGACCGAGGCTATAGCAAAATGGAAGGCAGCACATTAAAAATGCAGCGTTGATCTTCCCTAGCAGCCTTTCTCGCTGATTTATAGAGCCAGCACGATTCAGCTATCCAGGCTACCTTCATTTTATTGTTATTAATTGTTACGAGTTTTTTTGGCAGGGATGGGGAAGCTTGTCTGATTAAAAATAGCTTTGGGGACGGCAGCTGGCAGAGTCACAACGAGAGAAAGATCCAGCTCCAGATCTTTTTACAAAGAACGTGTTCTTAACAAGTAATTGGGCGCAATCAAGTGCAGAGATAAACAGTAGCACTTCCCAAGGTGTAGCTCAAGGCCCTGATCCCGCCAGTCGCTATTTGCTGGCAAGCATTCAGAAAGGCCAAAGACCTGCTCAAGTCTCTGCAGACTTTCTGGCAGGACCAGTGCCCAACTACTTTGCAAGGCTGCAGAGAAGAGAATTTTCTACCCAGACCAGGACGCCTTAGCAGGGTGAGCTTTTGGATGTACAAAATACACAACGGTATCAAAACCATGCAGCATTAAGGGCTGAGAATCTGGTGCCATGAATGCATGTGCATCTTTGCTCTTTGTGGCTGACGCACGTTGTGTTCCTGCAGGGCCCTCATCCGCACGCTCCAAGCAGCTTCCACAGCTTTCTCACTCTGTATTCTGCATTCAAGCAAGTTTCCACAACCAAAAAGGAAAATTAGCAGCAGGAAAGAACTGACACTCTAACTGAACAGTGAGCGTGCTGAGAGCTGAAACTACACTTTTCTTTTTTACCCCTTTTTGCAGTCCACTGATCGTTTTACTGCAGATCCTTACTCCCCACTTCCAGTTCATGCCAGTACACATTTGACCTCCACCTTAACACAAATCCGAGCTTGTCTCTAGGTCACAGACATTTTGATTTCCTCTGCCTGATCTACCAGTGTGACGTCGCAAGGATGGCTCTCAAGCAGTTTGAGCAAGGCGGTGCTTAGACTACAGGAAGGCTGTGCTTGTAGGTCTTGGCTAGAGGGGCCCAAGATCCTTGCTGCGGGACTGAGCAAGCCAGCTTTCCAGCATCCAAGTGCTCATCCCGTCAACCAGCTTCACTTCCAGCCAAGCCAGAGAGCAGCAGGGCTTCTGGAGAGCTGCCCTTATGGGTAGTCTTTGACCTTCTCACAGAGGTCTCTGCTGCCGTCACTGTCCCCCCGGCTCTCTGAAGCATTCACTTCTCGCGGCTCTTGGGTGCATGAGAATTGTGTTACACAGCCCCACAGGTCAGGAAGGCTGGCCTACCTCTAATATGTTGCTTTCTAATGTATTTCTGTGCTCACTTCCAGGAAAGTTTTGGCAATCTGTGAAGCTCTTTCTTTGGAAAACATCTCACACTGTGTCATTAGGTGGAAATGGCCTCCGGAACAGCTAAAAAACCAAAGCATTTGCCCACATATCCTATTTGCAGGACGAAAGTGCCTCACTGCTGCTTTTTTATTTTATTTTTTTTTTCACCGTGGTATGTCTGATGGAAACATCTGAAACTTAGAATTTGTATAGGCAGATTTGGCAGCCTTTTGAGATTTAGTTGGACTGTGACATACAATTTAATTTTGGAGCTTGCTTGTTTGCTTCCTGAATATGCACTCTGTAATCAGCCAAAGTTTTAGCAGCTCAGACAGAAAGCACAGCCGCCGCGGTTAGCCTCTGCTGACAATAGGCAGGTGCTCGTTGCTGTAAACCAATGCAGCTACACTGAAATCAATAAACCACAACAATTTATACTTGCTGAAGTTCCGGCCCCGTATTTTGATGATTTTTTTTTTTTTTTTCTACTGTTTTCTTTTCTTCCTTTGTCGCTTTAGCACATTTGCTCACGATTGCCTCGACCAAACACAGCAGATCATGCCAGGGACAGGCTGAGCCCTGAGTCAGAGCAGAGAGTGCCACCTACTGAAACATGAATTTTCCATGACCGGTTCCTCCCTCCCCCCGCCCTTCACATCCCCCCCCAGCTTCCTCCAGGGCCTGGGATACACTTCCAAAAGACACAAAAGAGCAGGAAAGAGGATTTAAGTTGTTTATAAGGCCATCACCCCTATTTTAACAGGCAAAACCTCGGGGAGAGGGGAAGAGGGGGATTTGTTTTCCAGGTTTTTAGTCTGCCTTAAGCAGAAAGGTACACAAAAGAGATAAAAAAGTCCCGGCTTGAAAAACATTTCCTTTTAAATGGCATGATATGCCTTTAAGGGGAAGGTATCAGGCAATGATCCATCTTCACCACATACAGACTTGCCTTGTTCTTCCATTTCTGGCTGAGTGATAAAACGTTAAATGTCATTTCCTGTATCAGTGGTTAACCACTAGATGCTGGATCAGAGATTTACCAGAAGTGCAATATTCAAAAGTGGACCTGCTGCTTTCAATAACCCTTTCTTGCACCCTGTGGGAACCATTTAACCTTTGCGAGAGAGAAAAAAATAACCCAAACAAAAATACCCTGGATTTGGGCAGGAAGATATGTCTTGAGCTTTCTGCTTACACCTTGTACAGGCAGTCATAGGGATAAATCCTTCCCCGGCCCCAGTCTGGCACAACACTGATGCTTGTGAGAAAGCGAAACAACTACATGGGTTGTTTATGAGCCCTCCGTTCTGTCATTGGCAACTGGAGATCAGGCACTGGGGGGATGCGGCTGTTTGTTTTGCACTGATTTTCTTCTACCAAAAGCCAGCATATTTAGCAAATGGTAGACACCAGAATCCAAAACATGTACCCCCTACCAGCCCTTACTTTCCATTTATTTTACACTGCAGAGGCAAGCAGTTTATCTGCCTGGGCTGTATTCATTTTATTACCATCATCACAGTCAGTTATGGGGTTGAGGGGATAAAAAATCATTTCAGGAAAAGCAGCTTGGAGAGTTAGGAGCAGATAAGGCAACTTCAGTTGAGGCTACGCTTCCAAAGGATGAATTTTGAACACGTGGTTGTGCAATTACCTGTGCAAATAGAGAGTTATTTTCCTAATTACATAATATTTGTAAAGCACTCAGAACATAAAATGGCTATCGAGAAATAATAGTTAGAGAAAGTTGTGGCTAAATAGTGGTGACAAGCATCTAGAAATAGTAGAAGCAGGTCCTTTAGACAAACACTTGATGTCTAAACTGCCTATGCATGGTTCTCAGTTGCAGCAACACCCCTCGCTTTACCCTCTGGCTCCTGTATCGGCTCAGTATCCCTGCTCTCAAAGAGCTCAAACAACTCAGCTCAGTTGGAGAACGCCCTTTTTCAGGGTGGAGAATGGCTCTGCCTTTGCTGCGTGCATGTGCCTCGTGCGACAGAGCCTGTATCCCTGAAGGCAGCCTGCAGGCAGTGTTGCAAGTCAAATAATAAATAGTAATAACCTCAGAGTTGAGGTACCTCACTCCTTTCTTCCTCAGCCAACAGGAAACCCCCACATCTCTTCTGTCATTACTATTTACTCATTTGCACTGCAGCAGCACCCAGCTGACTCAGTCGTGAACCTCAACCCAGCCATGCTAGGTGCTGTGCAAAACACTCTGTGGCCACATAGTCCCTCCCTCACAGAGCTGATGCTCTCAGACATGAAAGGGAAACGCTCCCAGCATCCCCAGCCTGGCACACCTTGACCACTGGTACCCGCGCTCTACATGGAGTTTAGTTCCTGAAGCACACGCACAAGGAGGCAATGGGAATTGTAGGGTCTGGATCCTGGGCTTTCCAGGCAAACAAGGGCAGAGAACGGTATTTGTACAGCACAGCTCACGTTGCTCTTGAGCAGTGTCCACCGGCTGCCGAGCAGTGATAAACAAAGCAGCGCTGAGTCCAGGGGAGAGGCTTTCTGTACTGCTCAGGGAAAAACTGGGATGGTGGAAGATCTAAGAAGATTCCCCCAAAAGGCGATGTGTGTTTTTTTCTTCACTCCAAAAGTCACAGGAAATCTCCAGATTACTCATCCTTTCCCAGGAACCCTGGCTGGAAAAAAATCAAGGGGCCTCACTATTTTCCTACAAACACACACACACACGCACACACACAAAGGAGCCCTGCAAAGACCTTAACACCAGCTGTGCTTGCCCTTGCCAGAACTTCCTGAATCCACCCCCGTTTAACCTAGCTTGCCAAGCAATGCAAATATTTGAGAGGCCACCTCGTTTCCGCAGCGTCTGATGTAAAAATCCGCATCGAATCCAAGCGGTAAAGGCTGTGACTCACAGCTACTCAGCAGCCAGAAGTCCTGTCAGGCAGGCCAAGCTTTTATATAGCAGGAGGTCACTGGAACACACTCTGGCTCACCTCTCTCATCGATCAAAAGAGTGCAACCACTTAGAAACATCTCCTGCTTGCCTTCCCTTTTTAAAGTCAAATGCTAAGAAGCTGCTTCCTAGTAGGCAGAGAACTGGATGACACAGATACGGTATCTTGGGGAGAGAAAATGAAGTTTTGTCTCAGTAACTGCTGAAACTTACAGCACAAATGAGTTCTGCTGTGTAACCCAGCGACTGCAGCCAAGAGAAACTTGAGTCAGAAGACCTGATTTCAGTTCCTGCCTCCGCTACTGCCCCACTGTTTGATCTTGGGTTAGTCACTTAACCACTCCCGGAAATAAAGTCCTCCTCTGATGACTACTTCTTGGGAACAGCCTGGACATCGGCTAGAACGTGGAAGAGTCAGGTGACACCTGCAGCCAAGTCCCAGACCAGGGAGAAAACAACAGCATGTTGCTGCAAGGTCTACATGGAACATGGGTGGTAAAGAAGGAGTGAGGTAGCACCCGGTGCTTTGATAGCTATTGAGGTGTTAAAAAAGAGCTAACGAAATGGGGTCACCTCTCTCCCCCCCACATACATACACTGGAAACATAGATCTTCTGGGCTTCCAATATGCTGCACAAGCAAGACATGCCTCATCAGAGAGTCACCCCGGGATGTGACTTGCCTTTCATGATTTAAGGGCCAAATCTTTGACCACATCAGCAATCCCACACATTCAGGAACCATGAATCAGGGCTTCAGAAGTTGCAAGTCTGACTTCAACTTCCCAAAGTTTCCAAAGCATGCTTTTGCATACTTTTTTATGTGAGCACCCAGATTATTTTCCATATTTAATTGACTCCAGAAGCTGAAACTAATGATCTGTTTGTCAGGGCACATAATAATCAGGGGAGTATGTCCCCCTTTAGTCTTAATATTTGAAAAACTTTTTCTCCTGCTCTCTGGTTCTGTAACGGACCACACCTACCGCATAGAGGAAATAAATCCTGCCTAACTAAATACTAAGAAAAGACATAATCTATTAAGATTTTTTTTCTTCTTTTAGATCTTGTTTATGCCTCAGGATTGTGCTGGTTTTAAGTCAGTTCATGGCAGACTGAGGACACACATTAAACCATGTCAAATCAAATGTCTCAATTTTAAGAACACCTTAAAATGCATTTAGCCTTGACCAGGAGTGGCAAATTTAGCCCTGGACACCTACATTTTCATACATAACCTTTCAAAGTGGTTTCTCTACCCTTTAAAAGTGCACCCTGCTTACTTGCACACAGCGCACAGCTCCGGGCTTAAGCTTCAAGCTTGACTTCCTCCTCTGCACATCCAAATGAATTACACAGATGTATCTCACTGTACTGGTGAATGTGCTGGGTGAATGTGCTGAAACTGGTTCCATGTGGTCTCACAGCATCTTAGCTGAATTCTAATCCAGCCACCCTTCTCCATGCCTTCACAGCCATCTTTCCAAATCTCCCCTCGCATCTGCAGGAAGGGGTTGTGTTACCATTCGAAGGCATACAGGGGCTGAGGCCAAGGAACCTAAGAGAAACACGAGGTGAGGCTGCCACACCCCTGTGGCTACCACAAGTAAATATCCCCTCAGGTTGGCTTTACATATTGAATAAAGGAGAGCAAATCCTCCTTGTCCGGAGGCTGCTTCCACAGGTATAGTCATAACAACCCTGCAAGGAAGAGCAGAGAAAATCTGACAACATCATGTTCATTCATGAAGACTTATGCTCGTGTTGATGTTCTTCTGCAAGGCCCCAAGCTGAGCTACGGTGCTTTTCTTTTCAGCAAAATGGAGCAGTAGTAAGCAGCCTGGTGTGTTTATACACTGATGCAGTTATATATGCTCTGCTACAGCATGTGCATTTTAGGTGTATACTGGTTGGATGGTGAGGGCTCCAACATGTGACAAAAATCTCGAGGGCAAAACGTGGACTTAAAACACCCCTCTCCATGTTTGAAGGAAGTCTAAAGTGTAGCCGTGGTCACCCCTGGAATGGAAATTATTTTCTTGATCAATGGTTTCTGATGTAAATGGCTTTTAGCATTAAAAGATGACAGGTTTGGCTGTCTTGAAGTTATTAAACTATGGGACTGAAATGAGTGATATCTCCCTGAATGAGGTGCAGCTGTGTCATGCTTGACAAGCACATTAAGACATCTTTGAACTTGCCGAAGGAAAGCAAAGAAGGTGTTAGGGGGGGAAAGACAGAGCTAGGTATTTCTTAAGAAAAATGTCTTGCAGAAGAGACTCAGAATTAAGAGCTCGTACTTTCAGATCTTCTGAGCATTTTCATTTCCCATGATACTCTATATAAAGGGCAATGTCAGTGAGTTTTTCTTTCAAATCCAGGTTTTTCTTTATTGCTGCAGATCATGCTTTGCAGCAAGTCCATTCTTACCACTCTGCATGTATCCGTTCAACAAGTAGTTTGTAGAGTACTGTAGGCTGTGACCTAAGCAGAGAAAAATGTGCTGAAATGTAAACTAACATATTTGGTAGGGATGTAACACTAAAAAGTTACAGAGGTTATTATAGTCTTGCAGATATGGACACAACAGAGAAGCAGCTCCTTCCATGGTATTGCAAACCCTTAGGGCTTACACATTATGCATTGGCTCCAAAAGCTAAGAGACAAAAATAATTCCCATAATATTTCTTTTTTAATTTGCCTTCTACAGTTTACATGTTCAAGATTTTCTCTTTAAGCACAAGGGTTATGAGTTTACATTAAAAATACAGTGGAAGTTTAATCACGTGATTCCAGGAACAAGGGTTTATTGGGGAAAAAAAAAAGACCTTACATTTTTTCCAGTGTGTAACTCATACCAGGTAACCACCAATACTTTAAAAGTAGCGGTCCTTGTAAGTAAAACCTGGGATAAGCTAGAGAGCAGTGCACTGCAGGAGATGGGTAGGTTGTTGGGCAGAGATAAAAAGGTATATTGGGCAAAACTGGCAGAGTTTCAGTAGCAGGGGCTGTGGGGGTCACCTGTGTGGGACGAGGCCATGAACTGCCCTGGGCCAGTCATAGCTACCTCCCGTGGCCTTGAAACAGATGGGACCAGCCCATGGAGAGTCAAAACACCAACCGAAGGAGCACGTTATGCCTCTACTCAAACATATTTAAGCGTGAATGGCAGCCTTTAGGAGAGGAGTTAAGTGAGGAGATGTGTTTGGAGACAGGTCATGAGATATAAAGCAAACATGGAGAAGACATGTAAGGAGACGCAGGAAGAGGAGCACTAGGAGAACATGGAGGGAGACAATGCTGGGGACATGACTGGAGAAACAAGAAGGCAACCCACACTGAGGCAGGGACATCCCTGAGGGACTGCAGCCTGTGAAGGTCCCACACCAAGGCAGCAACACTGGGAAGCCCGGAGGAAGACTCACGAGGAAGCAAAGAGCAGCAGATAAAAATGATTAAGCATGCAACCTCAATGTTCTGTGCCACTCATCACCTCACCGAAAGGACTGGGAGGGACTGTGTGTAACCTGCGGTGAAAACAAGGGGAGCTGGCCCTTGGAAGTGGGGAGGAAAGGTGTTTGACAGAAAACAAGCCTGGGGAAGGGGGAGGAAAGGTGAACGCTGCCGTCCTGTTGGTGAATGTCAACAGGGGGGACTTCTTTTTTCCATTCCTTAAAAAAAGACAAATAGAACATGGTTTATCCATCTCACAGATTATAACATGAGCTGCAAAACTGTTTCATCCTGCTTCCTGCCTCAAGCTGGTGGAAAACACAATCATCTAGTATGCCGTTATAGGTCTAGTCCTCTAAATTTGGTAAGGCCAAGCAGCTATTCCCATATAAGGCTCATTTTGCAACTACCCACTCCTTTCAATGCCTCCCTGCCTTCCAACTGTTCTATTTTCCCCAAACTTTCCTTACTTCTTTCCAGCAAATAGGGTGAAGTCTCCCAAGTAGCTTTGTTTCTTTAAGTTTGTCACTCATTCCCTCATAGACCTGAAATTATAAACAGCTGTCTACAAAAACACAATTGCTTCTAGAGTAACCAACATTAAGGATGCCTGGAGAGGGTTGTGACTTCAGCCTGCATACAGGGAGAGAGACAGGGGTGCCGGAAACAAAGATCCTGTTTCAGTGCAGATCACCCCAGCATGAACAATAGAGGGACGCAGGGGATGTACAGCCAATTCCTTATAAAGAAACGCCTCTTGGTTTATTCAGGAGACTCCAGAAAAAAAAAAAAAAACCCAAAAGAAAATACAGCAAAGCAGGTCCCCCACTGCACCCCCGGTACCTGGTGATGGGATGGAAAGAAAAGCTATCTGGAGCCACCTCTGCAGATGCCCACAGAGCATGCCAAGGAGCAGATGTCTTGGGCAGTGAATTAGCTTCTATGGCTTGGCCTCTGGGGCCGTATGACTGCCATCCAAAAACACCGAGATGAGGGGAGAGGGTGACTGGCATCCAGCACTAGTTTGAGTAGCACCTGGCCGCTATCAGCTGTTTTGGTAAGAAATGTTGTTGCGTTAACCTATCTGGTGCTCAGGAGTCAAGATTTTCCAGATTTACGCATAAGCAAGAGAAAAGCATAACAGTTATTTTTGTTAGCAAAAATTAGCTCTAAATAAAAGCCAAAGCTATTTCCCTGCAAACTTTCAGGAATGTCCTGTGGAGAAACACAACTGCTAAATGAGAAACATGATTGACTGTTAGTGTGAATGCTTTCAAGGTTTAACTTCTGTGTAACTGTTTAAATGAGTCTATTAATTTGGACTTGGATTTTTCCTACCAGTGCACTGATGTCTCTGACCAAGCGATACTCAATGCTTCCCATCTGCTAATACCCATGTGTCTTCAGCATTTCTATTCACAAAATCAGTGCCCACTCTGGTACTTCTGTCTGTCCAAGGAGAGCTCTTTTCTGTCAGGCAGCCACAACCGCCATATTATAAACTTGTCCTTAAAAATGATTGTAACAAAATCTCAGCAGCAAACATTACCTGGCTTAAAAAGTAAAGTCTTTTGGTCTGCTTTCACTCCTTAAAAACTATTTATATTTTCACTCATGGGATAAAGTAAAAGGTATTCCCTACATGTGAACCGCTGGCTGGTAGGTAGATCTCTAGCAAACTATTTTTCTGAAACAAATGGGTGTGCGTCTGTTTTGCACACAGGAAAGACAGGGAGGCAGATGAACACATATACCTCCCACCCCCTTTTTCACTCATTCATTTAATAACTTTAGAAAATCTTGGGAATTATAAGTTTATAATGGAAACAGAAGGCAACTAAATTCTGAACTGTGATGTTGTGGGACTTTGGATGCAGGTTTCATTAAAGTATCTACCACAGTGCATCGGTCTCGTGATAAAGATGTCTCCAGCTTCGGATGAAACGTAGCACTGACTGCAGAAGTGCTGTTTTCCGTATGTTTAGACAGGCCATACAGTGCGTTGTAAAGAGAAGAAACATCTGTTTTCATCTTATAATCTAGTAACAAATAAAGAACAAAAGCAGTATCTTCACAAGAATCAACAGGGCACCAGTCCCCTCTCTCTGTCTTTAAGGTCCATCTGTATATTGCCGCAGGAAGGGGAGAGGGGAAAGGGAAGTAGAAAAGACTTCTCCATTTAATGGTGCAGCACTAGAAAAACAATCCAGGAATAGAATGGCCATATTTTAAAAACTGACATGTTTGGGGGTTTTGGTTTGGGGTGTTCTCTCTCTCTCTCTTCTTTTCTTCCTCTCTTTCTCTTCTCTTTCTTTCTTTCTCCTTCCTTCCTCTTTTTCTTCATTATCTTTCTTTCTTTCACTCTCTTTTTCTTTGTTTTGTTCTCTTTTTCTCCCTCTCTCTTTCTTTCCTTCCTTCCTTTTTCTTTCTTTTTCTCTTTCTCTATCTCTGTCTCTCTGTAAAAACAGTTGCAAGTATATATTTCAAGGGAAATAACACTTTGTTTGTTGCTACTGCCACTATCAGCTCCCCCATTTCTAGCTCACTGGATAAGCCCAGAAATGTCTAGGTGTGGAAGGCTATGGCTCAACAACTTTCATGTCAAGAGCCCTTGGGGTATCTTTTGACACGCAAGTTTCCAGTAGCAGTTTTAGCTGATGTGGACATTGTGTTCCCTCCTTGCCCACGCTGTTTGTTCCTGTGCCCAGGCCAAGTCCTCTGTTTTGCTTATTCAAGTGTTTGGAGCAATGAATCGATTCCACGGAAAACTAACATCTCCCCCCCCTCCCTTTTTTTTCTGGCTCTCAGCTGGATCTGATCACTGATGCGCTCCACTGTGCAATCACTCAAAGGGTAGTGCCAGCAAGTGGTGGGTGGGAGGCAAGGAGTGGGCTGCTCCTCTTGGTGCCAGTGACACCAGTTGGACTGACAGTGAAACCAGAGCACAGGCAGACACGAACCACTACTCAGAGTAAGAGAAAAAACAGCATTCATTGCTCATCGTATACTGCTGGACATCCCACTCCAGGCAAAAACACCCCTCGGGTTCCGTCTGGCAGAGGAAACTGCATCACATAAACACTTTTGAGCAAGATCAAGCTGTTTTGAAACGGACTGACGTAGGACACTTCACATCCCTGCGGCAGCACTCCATGAGCCTGCAGCAAATATGAGGGAAGACCACATGTAGTGGTGGGCTGTGAAAGAACTGCGCAAATCCCTCTGGGTTTGCTCTTCCACATGGCTTCTCCGCTCCACCATCATACAAATAAGGTCCTTTGTGATTTGGTGACTGATCAACCACTCCAGCTTGCGGGAGGGAGGGCATTGAAGGTGGCAGAATTTGATCCTAGGAAATCCGTGGTGTGAGGTTTTAAACTAAAATAGGCAACAATACAGCAAAGCACAAGGCCCGGATGGACAACAGGCAACGGCAGCTACAACCACGGTGTGTGAGAGCAGGAGCAGAGGGGCTGGAAAAGCAGCCCGTGGGTAGACACACACATAAAACAAGGCGAAGTTTTCTTTCCAATTAAGAAACAACAAAAAGCACCTGTTCTCCCTCTTCTCTTCCCTCTCCCAGTATGAAATAGCATCAAAGGCAAAGCCTGTCTTTCTAAAACAGACCCACCGTACAGACAAGTTTCTCCCACACACATTCTCTTTCGCTGCTGGTCTTGAACGGGTGCCGTGCCGTTTGAGAGGGAAATAGCCCCCCGTTTCTCTGTGGATCTCCAGATGGGGGGGAAAGGCCCAGCGCCACCAGGCACCAGGCAGAGGCGCGCTGTGCCTGTCTGGAACTGGAAAGCACCAGCCCACCCTCGCAAGTGACCGACACCCCCAGATCCTGCCTCCTCGCCAAACTAACCCTGCGGCCTCAAGGGCCCGTCACAGCCACTCCAGCTTCGGACCCAGCAAGCGGGCCGAGGAGCCGCAGCGCAGCCGGGCCCGGCCTTGATTGACCCCTCTCCCGCCCGGCGGCCACCGCCGGGCCGGGATAACCAATCCTGCCCAAAGCCCCCTCACCGCCACTGCCGCCCGGTGGGGTCCCGGGCGAGGCCCCGGTGCCGGCGGTGTCCCGGGCGAGGCCCCGGGCGAGGCCCCGGCAGTGTCTCGGCGAGGCCCCGGCGCCCGGCACGGCGGATCACGCCGGCATGGCGCCACCTTGCGCCGCCGGCGAGGGAAGTGGAGGCCTCCCGAGTAAATTAAAATTTTTAAATTAAATAAATAAAAAAAACCCAGCCAAACAAACAAACAAACAAAAAACTCACAAAAATTTAAAATTAAAAAATGTTAAAAAAAAAACCCAAACACAAATCCTTGGGAGCCTAAGCCCCAGCTTTTACCGAGTCCCCCTGACAGTCAGTGAGCTGTCAAAGCATCCACATGGGAAACAGTGAATTAAAGCACTTAAAAGTGCTGCGTGTCTTACCAAAAATTTTACCAATCAGACGCCATATTAAGAAATGCAGTGCCATCACCTGAGGCTGCCCGGCTGCCTGCCCCCCCGAACTCACAGAGGAAAGCCCCAAAGAAAAGGCCTCCCCCCCTCCAAAAAAACCCCGAGCGGCCATCCTGCCCCACGGGTGCTGCGTGGGAGCCCGGCACAGAGCGGGAGGGTGGCCAGTCAGGAGATGTCCCCCCTGCAGAGCAGTCCTAAACGAGTGCCCCACCGTGCTGTGAGGAAAAGGGGGTGTCACGCCATTCCCCAAAATGCTGTCTCTTAGTGAAGTCTTGCTACAACTATGAAGGCCATCCTGCCCTTCCACTCTGGTGGGCCAGGGATTTTTGGGATCGTTGAGTTGGTTTTCGCTGTCCGAAGGGCAGCATGCTCTACGGAAAGCAAAAATAACAGGCAAACTACCCTCTCCCCAGTGATTTGCTTTGTATCTGTGACTAACTCCTTACTGTGTGATTTTTCCACACCTAAGAAGTGCAGGGGGAATTTGTAAGCTACATTTGCAACAGTGAAACATTGTACGCATTATCACTCAGTCATGAATTTCATGTTTCTAAAATGTGATGTAAAAACCATGGTGCCTAAACGTTGGTACGTCAATGGACCCAGCCATACCCAGCTATGGAGTTTTCTAAGCAGAGCTCCAGGCCTCAGATGAGACTTCGGTGGAAGGAAGACAGGATGAATTTCTGCCCACAGTTCTGATGGGGCACCAAAATAAACTCTCCAGACTTGAGGATGACGATGACACTTGCAAATCCCACATAAATAAGGCAGAGTTGCTGCAGGTCTGAGGGCAAAAGCTGAAAAGGCCTTGCGTGCAATTCAGCTTCCAAAGGTTGTGCTCCTACAGAAGACATCGGTCCACTGCCCTGCCATCCGCACAAGGGTGACGGCCAGCACACCACACTGCAAGTCGCTATGAAAAGCAAGGGAAACAGAGCTTATAAAGCTCACTTCTGGCTTTCTGTGACACACATGAAGGAAAAGAGAAGTGATTACGTTACCTCAGGCATCAGTGCTGCATGACATCAAAATGATAATTCACTCAGAGCAGATTGATTCTGCTTTGGAAATTTGCAGATTGCTTCCCCTTTCAAACATCTGTGATCAGCAACCGAATTGTTAATGTTACATTTAAGCAAATGCTGGGCATCCAAATCCATTCTCATTGAGGAGTAGGGACTGTTCACAATGCGCTGTCCTCAACTGCTGCAACAGCTACTAAGTAAGTGTTTGTGTGTCGTTTTTTTAACCACAAGAAAAGCTATAGCGTGAAGCTGCAAGAATTAAAAGAAGCAGAAATCTTCCTGTACTCAATGTAATCTAAAATACAAAATATTCTGTAATATAGCTATTCACTAAGTAAAAGTCTTAAAAGTTCCAAATAGAAATCCAACATGATTGAAGCACCACCTTCGACTTAACCAAGGGAAGTACCTGAAACAAAAAAATCCCCAGAAGCATGTGCTTTCCTGGTAGATACATTCATTCAGTCAAAGGCTATTAGTGTCAAAGGTTCAGCCAGGTAAAGGTTTATTCCTTGTGCTGAGGGGAAGGTCTGAGTATGTAATATAATTGGTCACTTCTGGCCTTGAAAACAGAGATCCACGAAACATCAAGGAGCAACAAGGAGTAGGGTAGGAAACTGCTCCACAAAGGAGGACAAGCCAGGAGCTGATGGTGACTACAGCATAGGCAGTGCCCTCACACATACGCCTGGCACAGTCCCACAGGACCTGAACAGTGTCCATGAACAGCCCCCAACCAGGTGATGTGATGAAACAGCTCCAGGGCCTGGTGAGGAGATAAGGCCAGAGACAAGGCAATAACATAGACCCAAGGTCTATCCAGGAGACAGGACAGAAGAAAGGTACAGCTATAGCATCATGCAGACAGGTACTCACTATTCAGTTCAATCACTATTGAGAAGAGTTTGGCTCTGCCTTTCACGTACTTGTGGGCAGATGTTAGACAACATCTGAACCTCCTCCATGCTAGAATAAACATGTCCATCTCTCTCAATCTCTCTTCACAGGACATGAGCTTTAGGCTCCTTACCATCCAGTAGCCTTCTGCTGGGCACTCTTCAGTTTCTCCACATCCTTCTTTGGACATACTGTTCCAGGTGTGGGCTTACCTGCACCAACCAGGACGAGATAGGAACTTACTGTGGTCTCCTGGCCGTGTTCCTCCCAAAGTGATCTAATGTTCATCTTACCTTACTTGCAGTGAGAGTGACTTGTCAGCTCATATTAAACTGGGCATCCATCATAACCAGAAGAATTGCTGCTCAGCCAGTTGCTGATATGTAGGGCAATTCTGCCCCAGTGTGGAACTTCACAGGAGTCCATACTGACATCCCACAGCAACTCTTTGTTGGTCCTTTTCTTGAGGTTATTGAGGTCTCTCTGGATTGAGACTCTTCCATTTGTCTCTGCAACTCTACTTTGGTGTTACCTGTGGAGATGCTGAGAGTGTACACTGTGTTCTCCTCCTGGTCACCGCTAAAGGTGTTGGACAATATCAGCCTCAGTATTGACTCCTGGGCTCCCGTCTACCCATTACCAGTCACAAGTCAGGTGTTGAGCCATTGATCACTATCATTTGAGTCTGGCAATCCAGCCAATTTCCCCAGCAATCCTTTTGTTTATCCCATACTTCCCCAGCATCCAAATGAGAATGTTGTAGGAGACACTATAGGGAAGCCTCACTAAAGTCAAGTTACCTCCACCCCCCTCTCCTCACTCACATAACCAGCCATTTCCTTAATGCCCATTCCTGGCTTTATGCCAAGCTGAGCTTTGGCTTTCTGTGTTTTGTGTCTAAGTACCTAAGCAATGCTTATATAAGTTCTCTTTTGACAGAGCATAAAATGCATCTTGTAAAATTTACTGTCTTCCTCAACAATGGGATGATGCATCCCTGAGTTCTCCAGAACTTTTCTTTATAAATCAGCCAGATGTCCTGAGTGTCTTTCTGCTTCATGGCTGATTCCTGGGGATTCTACCTTGAAATTCCCTGAGTGAGGCAAAAGCCACTCTCCTGAGCGGAGCATCCAAACTACTGCTCACCTTCCCAGCCTCCCTCCAGTTCCTGAACTCCAGCAGAGGGCACAACGGGCAGCTGAGACTAGTCCTGCCTTGAGTCACCAGAGCACATTTCCTTAAAGCCCTCAGGAGATAACAGTACCTGCTTTAGACAAAATAAATAAAAAAACAAAACCAAAAACATTTAGTTAAGTTACCCCACTTGGAATTTGCCTGCCTTGCTCGCATTAACGGAGGTACAGAGATCTTTAAAGCTGCAGATGGGCAGTGCTAGACCTGGTTTGTCGGGGGGGAAGAAGGGGAAATTCCCAGAGAATTCTCTGAGGAGAAAGCGATGAGAAATGTAATGGTTCATTAATGTCCAGGCTGCTCATATGGAGTTTGTACGGGGAAAATCAATTTTTACTTGTCAGATTATTGGCCACTGTATCTGAAGAAAATGGTAAAAGATGCTATTAGTCATGTAGCCCTTCGGCTGTGATTAGGGGTAGCAGTCCAGCAGCTTCCAGCAACTTTCCTCATACACACAGTAATCAACCCAGTTCTGCTGTAGAGAGCTGCAGCAGAGGTAACAGAAAACATGCTAGACTCAGGGAGACAGTACTGTTTCTGTCTCCAATATCCTGCCTGACCTCTGTGAACACTTCCCACACCTCTTTTTTGTCTCGTCTACTAAGGTTTTGTGTCAAGGATTACTGGTTGCTACAGAAGGTGGTACAGGTGGACTTCCATGCTGGGTAAGCACTCACTGACACTGCATCATTGCAATAGTGGCAAGATAGCTGCATGATCGAAATCACACTCCTGAACCTAAATAAAACAATGCTGTATGGTGTACGCTTTTTGTCCCGCTATTAAACAGGCAGCAATTTTGGTTCTTGCTTCTTTCCTCCCTCCCAGGTCCCCCATACGATCCTCCCTCCTGTCACAAATGGGCTGAATCCATCTTATTATTCGGAAAGGTTTACTAGGCAGAACATACAAGGCACTAGAGGAAATGCTGTCATTAGAAAACCATCACTATCCATCCTACTGGCACAGAAATGTCTATTGACGGAGCAGGAAAGCAGCAGCTGGGACTGTACTTAGATGCGGGGAACCAGGTGTTCCTCCTCCTCCTGAGATGAAAAAATGCAATAGAAGATCTTAGGCTGCAATGACTGCAGTCCAAAAAAGAGCTACTAGCAAGCTGCTCTTTTCTCTCCGCTGTGATACAAGTACAAAAATAAGTCTGTTGCTAACTCCAGAGAGAAGAGATTGATCTTTAAAACAAAAGACTCGGTGACTGTGGGGAAGGGGACCTGTGTCTTTAAAGCCAGGTATGGAGGATGCTACAGCTCATTATTTTTATAGCCATTATTATTTTCCGGGTTGTTTAACAGCATGCAGATGTTTGAAGGGCCTATTCAGCCTTCGGCAAATAAAATGTTTTTTCTTCACCGGTGACTGCAAGATTTTCAGGAAAGGACAAGTGTCCTCTCATGTGTGTGGACAGCATTCAGCACATGATAAATATTACTCTAATATAAATGATTTGTATGAAAACTGGTAGCAGCCTGACTTTGTTAATAACACTGTTCTTACTGACAAATTCTAGAGGCTCTTGATCCAAAGAAGTGAATTTTAAATATTTAACAGTGAATCTTTGAACTTTATTTCTTTAATATCCAGTGCTGGATTGAGCCATGCTTCTGTAAGACGTGAGGATAAATTACTTTAGCCATAAAAGCAATGCTTATTTAAAACCTGGATTATTTTTTTTTTTATCTAAAGAATCCATTATAAAGTTAATCTCAGGCAGCTGTCAGAAAATCTCTTCAACATTTTCAGTATGTCTATTCAGTGAGTAGAACTTGTTGCACGTCTCCTTTTTTTGACCACCTCTTAAGAAAAAAAACCAAAACAAAACCCCACCAAAATTGTACAACCCACTGAGAAACAGTGACACATGGGAATCCTAGGAGCTGTCAGTTATGAGAAAAAAAAAAATAATATTCTCCTTACATAGGCACACAAACGTCTGTTTAAAATAACTTGAAAGAACCTTTGAAATTCAAATAGTTCTCACCATATCTATCAAGAGGTTGACACTTCAGCACAGAATTGACTTACACCTGATATTCTACTAATTAAGCCAATTAGAAAGACCTCTCCTAATAACTAATTAGGACCTTAATTTCTGTTTTCAGTTTGTTGGGCACTGCAGACTGTAAGTTACTTCTGAAAGTGAGACTTGGTGTCTTGAATACTTACAAATGTAGACACCCAGCATAATTTCTCAAAAAAACCCCAAACCTTAATCTCCAGAGTACATATCCCTCTTCACCCTGAAGATGAAATGTAACTAATGTTATACCAAAAAAAAGCAATAAGGCACAGCACCTTTACACATAGAGTGGGAACTGGGACCAATGAAAACCAGAGCTTCTATGTTGCAGGATATTCTGTTATTTCAGTTTCTTGCTTTCTCCCAACTTGGGATGGAGAGTGGAAGACAATTTTTCATTGAATAAAATATTTTGGGTGAAAGCAAAACTAAGAATTTTACTGTACTGCATTTCTGCATTGCTATGCATTGCACCATATAGCCCTTATATATCTCCCGACCAGCCCAGCCAGAGGGGAGAAGCTGTTCTGCAGGGAACCAAAACCAGGGCACCAAATGGGACCTAAACTACAAGTCCCATGAAGCAAAGCGACACCAGGCAAGGCAGTTAGACATCAGTGTAATTGAAAACATATGCCTGAATATGTTAGTCCAAAGAAATAAAATACAACAATTTGGTTTTTTGGGGAAAAAGATGTTTCACTTCAATCCCATATCCCCCTTGAAGGATTTTTTCAGGTATTCAGCAAACCTGAAATAATTTCAATGGGAAATCCCTTACCAACTTTTATGGGGAATAAGGTGCTACAACTGTTCTGTGTCTGCATCTAAGTAACTAGTGCCATAACCTCACAAAAAGCATTAGATTCCATTTTAAAGGACAGTAAAGCAAGTTATAATGCTGTGTAAAGGCCTTTTTCCCCTTTTGAGCAACCAGGGGTTCCAGATATTGTCACAGATGTAGACTCTTCCTTGCCATCACCTACATCTTAGAGTTTCCAGCTGGAAAAAAGGGTGGAAGGCAACACTCTTACCAGGAGGGACTGCACCTCAGGCCTCAGACCCACTTACATTTTTGGGAGGCCCTGCTGTTTTCCATGGGGCTCTGCCCAAGCCGAGTGATCCACCCACTTACATTCATTTACAGAATGAAGGCCCTCATGGTAGCAGGGAGTTTTGGAGATTTACAGCACTACAGGAGTGCTAAGTCTTATGATTAATGGGCTAACAAATGCCAGAGACGTAGGAAGATTGGAAACCCAGTATCTCTGTCTCAGAGGAGAAGACCCTTATGCACACAGATGGTTGGGTTTAAGTTAAATGGAAAAAGCAGTATTTATTGTTAAAGAAAAAAAAAAGGTAGTAATTCCCCAAGGATTGCACAAAATGGATATCCCAAAATTCAGAAACCACGCTTCTTCCTCAGGAAGCCAAGGATTTTATTCCACGTGTTCCTCTGGGAATTGTTATCCCTAATTTAACACAAAATGATACATTCTTAATCTTTTAATTATTGAGGCTTATAGATCTGCCATCTGTGTTATCCACCAAGGCTTTTTCCACCCTCTAGGAGCTGTGCAGAGCACGTCAGTTCAGCTCATTTTGGGGTGCTTTTTACTGTGATACAGTGTTTTTCTCTGACTGGAAATCTTGCTAAAATACTGCTCTTCTGGAGAAATCCCAATCAAAGTATTTATTCCATTTTACCTGTGAGGATAACTAATCAACACAGACTGTAACTGCAACTGCATTGGCCTCTGAGCTCCTTGATTCATATGGTTTCATTCAGCTTGTGGTTTCTAGTCCCATGCTTCCCACTTGAAAACATTTTTGCCTTCATAACTATTAGCTGCAGTGAGTCAAGTGTTATACACTTGATATTATACACTTGAACACTATACATATTTCCTACCTGATGCTCATGAAAGTTTTCCATTTTAGAAAGGGAAAAAAAACCCTGTGCATACTTACAAAAGGCTTACGTTCATACCACTTCAAATGCCAGTAGCAAACAGGAGGAATTAAGACTTTCCCATGGGCTGACGCATACCACAGCCAGTGAGTGGGCCTCTGCCAGCTGAGCTGTGGTAACTTCGCATCCATCTCAGTTGGACATCTAAGCAAATCTTTTTATCTACGTGTGTAAAGAACACACTTAAGAAGTTGCTGAAACTCCTTCAATGCATATGAAGTAATTAGCCATTAAATGGAATCATAGAATGAATCACAGAAGGGTTTGGGTTGGAAGGGACCTTTAAAGATCATCTAGTTCAACCCCCCTGCCATGTGCAGGGACACCTCCCACTAGACCAGGTTGCTCAAAGGCCCATCCAACCTGACTTTGAACACTTTCAGCGAGGGGGCATCCACAGCTTCCCTGAGCAACCTGTTCCAGTGCCTCACCACCCTCACAGTAAAGAATTTCTTCCTTATGTCCAATCTAAATCTACCCTTTTTCAGTTTAAAAACATTTTTCGCCTGTCACTACAGGCCCTGGTAAAAAGCCTCTCTCCATCTTCCCTATAAGCACTGAAAGGCTACAATAAAGCCTCCCTAGAGCCTTCTCTTCCCCAGGCTGAACAACCCCAACTCTGTCAGTTGTTTTGCACAGGAGAGGTGTTCCACCCCTCTGATCATTTTCGTGGTCCTCCTCTGGACCCACTCGAGCAGGTCCGTGTCTGTCTTGTGCTGGGGGCTCCAGAGCTGGACACAGTACTCCAGGTGGGGTCTCACGCAAGTGGAATAGAGGGGGAGAATCACCTCCGTTGACCTGCTGGCCACAGTAATGAAATGTAAACACTCAAAAGTATGCACAAAAGGAATATACCATTGCAGATAACACAAGCACCTGGAACAGCTCAGTGACATCAGGAAAATATTCTTCTGTGAGGGAGTGCTTTGTGCCAGCACTAGTATGTATAGTGATGTTCTGGTTTGCCAGAACCATACAATTGATAGGGGAATTGATTACTACCCATTGATTACTACCATCAGATTACTACCCACTACTGATATTTCAAGTAGGTGGTGATGAGGTAGCTACCAGAAGTCTAAGGGCAATGAAGAATGACTTTAGGGCCCTGGGATGGCTGGTTAAGGGATCAGGAGCACAAATAGTGTTCTCCTCTATCCCACCAGTTGCAGGGGTTGACGAGGGGATAAATAGGAGGAGCCAGCAAATTTACTCCTGGCTCCGAGACTGGTGCATCTGGCAGAACTTTGGCTTCTTTGATCACGGGCTGATCTACAGGACACCAGGCATGCTGGCAACAGGTG
>VUYV01000084.1:496900-530671 GCA_008711295.1 Anarhynchus alexandrinus | reverse complement strand
GGCAATCCTGCTTTGGCAGGGGAGTTGGACTAGATGATCTCTAGAGGTCCCTTCCAACTCTGAAAATTCTGTGATTCCATGAATAAATTCACCTGTTTGGTGAAGGATCTGTATGCCACTCAATTTCCATGTAGGCCCTATAGGGTTTGCAATGGCCCTTCCTAAGCTGAATTTCACCCCAGTCCGAGGCTTTGCCCACACTTGGAATGAGCCCTGAGTTCAACACAGACCATAGCTGCTCCATCACAGGCTCCTAGAGTTGTCAAAGGTATGGTCAACACAGTTGTATCACGATGTGCTGAAGGAGGTACACCAGTGGCTGGGTTGTGCTGGCTCAATGCCTTAAGACTGTCTTTAGCTTTGTTAGACATTGGGGTTTATTCTGCACAGTTCACTCCAGAGGCTATTGGCCCAACGATAATTCAAATATGAAAATACTTTCCAGAGACAGCTGTATATGATTTTTTTGTCTACACTTATCTCATATTTCACTATTAATCCAGAAACTTAAACATTTTGTGGTGGTTTTTTTTTTTTTCTCTTATAGAAAATAAAAGGATTAGGAAAAACTTGCTTAGAGGGATTTTTGGCTCAGTGGCTCCTGGGCAAACTCTACTTACTGTCTTATTGAAAAGGCTAGGATAAAAGAGGACTCTGCTCAAACTGCCATGCTGTGCTGACTCCCAGGCTCTGTAACATATCCTCGGGCAGACCAAAGCCTAAGCATCCTAAACCAAACTGGTTTAAGGACAGGGTAGTGGGAGACTGGAGAAAGTGTCTTTACCTTATACCATCTGAACTACTCTAAGCTTCCAGTCAGGTACTGAACCAGAAGTGACTGTAAATAACATGAAAAATAAAAGGGCATGGATTTTCCCCATTCAATGAACCAAAATAAAGTCCAGAATTACTTTTCTATTGACAGCCTCATGGCACTACTTGAAGATCTGAAGAGTGCCTGGGAGCCACCAAAGCAGGCTGCTTCACAGGGGAAAGGGGGCCAGGAGCTGAGGGTGGCAGCAAGCAGTCTAGAACAGTGTCCTCATGGGCACGGGGCAGCCCCACGGGACCTGTGCAAGGCGAGCAGAGCAGGTTCCGTGATCCTAACCGCGAGCAGCCAGGAGTCCCATGATTCCCAGAGAGGTCTGCAGCGAGGAGGCAAAGCCAGCGGGTCAGGGTCTGGATCGGCAGGCACATGGCCAGGCACAGGCAGAGCTGCAGGACCAAGGGTGAGGGCATCTCAAGACTGACCAAAGCGGGAAGGCTTCCTGGCAAGACCTCTCACTGTGGCTCTTTCCCTGGTGTCAGGTGCAGTGTCACCCAGCTCCACCACGTCAGAGCTGGCCTGCAGCACCAGTGCCGGGCCCCAGGGAGGAGGAGGGGGGGAAGCCAGAGAGTTAAAATGGGAGGACAGCAGTGCCTCTCTGACCACAGACCTCCCCCCTGCCCCCCACCGTTCACTCCATTGCAATATACGGTAAGAAGGAGAGACAAAACTCTTTTGGAAAAAGCTGCATCATGTAATAACTTAAAATAAAAACTATTTTCCATCTAAACCAAATGAGCGAGGGTAACAGCACTGCTCAGAAACAAACCTTAACAGCCCATGCACTTTTGTGCGAGCTCCCTCTTCACATTTCACTTCTGGTTTTGCACAGTTATATGTGCCAGGAATGAAACACGGCTGTCTTTTGGTTCCTTAATCTTCTCTAAAGCTCAGACTCTGTTTTAGCCACACAAGCACCAACTTGGTGATTTCGGGCGGAAGAGCCAAGGACCTTTACGACTTGTCGGTCGCGTTATTTTCCAGCGGTGCCATCATCAGAAGCACACCTCATCCCGGCCTGGCGGGGACCCAGGCTGCTGAACTGCACCATTGGTTTCTTTGAAGGGCGCTGGTGCCAGGCGGTGGGAGCGGTTTCTCCCCGAGCGGGCAGCGCGGGGGCCCGTCGCCGCCGGGTGTCGCTGCCCGACGCCAGTTCCCCGCCCGCACCGCCGCTGATCGGGGGACCTGCCCGCATCCCCCCCCCGTCCCCGCCGCAAGCCCGCCGGTGGCAACAGCCCCCCACCTTCACCTTCCCGGGGGCAGTGCTTCTAGGTGCGCTGCCGGCGAGGGCAACCTCGCCTCAGCTCTAATCATTTCCAGCCATCAGCCCGTAAGTCTGATGTTCCCAGTTGCTGCAAGCTTCCCGTCCCTCTGATGCCCTAGACCCGGGCAGTCGAAAAGCCCGTAGTCTGCGTCAAAAAAAGATGCGGGCATTGGTTAGCAGGTGATGCGTGGAGGCACCGCTTACCCACCTGGAGTTGGTCGCTGCTATGCCCAGCTTCTGCTTGAGGACCCCTGGAGCTGCCAAAAGCTCCTTTGATTCACGACTTCTCCTGGAAACAACTAGTTTCTCTCAGCAGAGATCACAAGCTCTTCCCGGTTTTTGAGGGGAACGTTCTTATACTTTGAGCTCAATACATTTTGTAAAAATCAGTCCTTACAGGCACTCTGAAAGTCAGTGGAAACAATAGTTTTTAAGTGTCCTTTTACAGACTGTGCAAATCAAAGGTTGGGATATCAAGACTGGAAAATAAGTAGAAACAAACCCAAAACTAGCTTATAACTGACCTAAGTTTGCCCAAGGTGGGAAATGAAAAAAACTCTTAAAGCAGCTTATCACTTTTGGAGAACTCCATAAGTCAACATCAAGTGTTTGGCTGGGTTAGCTGAAGGTAAATGAGGCAGTTAAAAAAGGGTTGGCGGCTTTAGATAAGATAGATGGCAACAGAAAAGGTAAGAAGCCTAAGAAGATAACATAAGGGTTTTCCAGGAAATTAAAATCCATGATACAAAATCCATAACACAAGCAAAACTGAGAACCTAGTTCAGGTCTTAATGTAAGAAAATCATGAAGGGACTGAGAACCAAAAAAGAAACCAAATGTGAACCTCCTGTAAAGCAGGGAATTATACTGCTATTATTCAGAATGTTTGCTATTCTATCCACTTTCAGGAAAGGCTACTAAAATAAATCTTTCTTGGCAGACAAAGCAGTGGGGGGAAAATAGAGAAGCACAATGAAGCACAAATAATTAAAGCACATTAAAAATATATTTTATTGTATCTCTGAGAGTTTCCCTTTTACATCCATCGTGTCTCCTCTGGGACTGTTTCCAGTTCTGTTTGTTTGAAAAAGCTACTGCCAAAATGAAAAAAGAAGTCCCGGTCAGAGCGAGCCTTTCCTTATACCCACATCTGCTCAGGCTGTTTGTAACACACTTAGAAATATCCCTGTTCCCAGTACTGCTCCATAAGGGACAAAGTCAGGTCCCTCCACCCGGAGATTTTAGGAACCCAGAGCCAAGGCAGAAAACTGGCTATGGCTTTTCCTGCATCCAGCCAGGGCTGACAATTTGCAAACATGGACTACCACGCTCTTTCCTAAATACCATCAGTGATTTAAAAAAATCCAGGTATTTTGATTTCTCAGCAGTTTAAAATGATAACCAGAATGGCTGCTCTCGAGGGTATAGGAATATTCTGGGTCCGAGGTGGAAAATGGCAGAAACTGATGGAAGTGATGGGTTGGGTGAGTAGCTGTATGTCAGAATAGGTCATTGATCCACGGGTAGTGATGGTGCCTCAATCAAATCAAATCAAATCAAATGTCAAATCAAAGTTTGGCTTTGCCAATATATTTCAAAAGTTATGTAGCGCTATACATGGAGCTCCAGTGCTGAGTGGAAAATCGCTAATTTTTGCATATTTTGTCATGATGTAACACAGAAGGACAATGCAATAATTTCTATAGGAATAGAATAGATAAAATGGAGCAGAGTTGACATTAGTTTGTTTTTTCTCAGTCGTCTCACTTTCTGACTGGTTCTATAAAGTACAAAATCCCACTTTTAAAGGGGTAGTTGTTTAGGTCTTTTTTCATGCTTCCAGCAGTCTACCCTTCCCTTTTCTGGGCCTCAAATACTGCCTTTTTTCCCCTCTTAGTATTGGAGAAAGTACATTCTGCATTGGGGTACGGCATATGTTTGAAAAGAAAGCGAAAATTGAAATTTTTGCAGTCCATGGAATGACAGATCGTTAATAATCCGTAATACGCAGGCTTTCCATCTGCTGTTATTGCTCTCAGGTCAGTTGGTCCTAGGAAAGCAGGAAGGAAATGGAAAGCTTCAGTGAACACGAACAAAAAAGCTTCTATAAGCCTGCAACGTATAAGTGAACTCCAAGCCGCTATTCCCTGGAAACGCAAAAGTTGGCTCTGCTTATATTTCTGTTTCTACTAGTAAATTCCTCCCTTTGCAGGAAAGGCACCAGACAGACCTTTTCCGTACAACAGCCTCAGACAAAGGCTCAGCCTCAAGTGCTTTTGTTCCTCAGAAGGGATCTCCTCCCAGTCAGAAATTCCTCTGTACCTCCTAAAACTGTTTCTCTTCCACAGATAAATGCAAGCCTTCACTCTCTTCAGCTGCTTCATGTGCATCAGGGCCCTCCTAGCTTGCCACTTCGTCTACAAGTTTATTTTGAAAATGGAAGATCACTGCCATGGTGAAAAGCCCTCTTAAAATGGATGTGTGCTTCTGACCCGACTAACTGGGGGTTAGTTTTAAGGGTAACGAAATCACAATTTTGCTTTGCAGGTTACATGAGCAATACCATGTTGCTGTTGCAGGTATCTTACCGATCTTATCTAATTAATGTTTAACATTATTTTGAAAAAAATATGCAACCACATATGCAAAAACATAGACTAGTTTACAGTTGTTTATAGAAGAAGAGGTATAAGTTTTCAAAACACTTAAAAAAAACCCCTTCCTGCGTCAAAATGATGATTTGATTTGACCTGTAACATGGAGAAAAAGAGAGTTTGGAAGGAAAAAAAAGAAAAAAGATAGCGTTTGGCTATAAGCCCCAAAGAGCTATAGACTTTTTCCCCTTGCCTAGTGCACTGCTGAGAACAAGTCACGTGCAGGAGGGGCCGGCCCTACCCTTTCTGGTTTTTATAAGCGAGCTGACATGTTTGAACGTTGTTCTCATAAGGAAGTACATGGGGCACTTTTTTTTTTTTATTGCAAGTGCAGCGCCCTTCTCAGTGAAAGCTTATGAACATATGTTTTGATGAAAGATTGAAAATATTAAATACAAGAAGTTAACTTCAGGTTTCTGAAAGGAAGTACTGTGCTTGCAAAGCTGTCTCTAGCATAACAAGCCTAGCCACTGGACGAGGAGGAGAAAGAATTGAGATCAGCAGGCACCCAGGGTTGCTGGTGCAATAGACCTGGCAGGTAATAAAAAACCCTTTTCTTCTCTGAACTTGGTTTCTCTTGTATGATGTTCGGCTGTCTATAATCCAGCACAAGACTCTGTGAATCTTACTTGTATATGGATTAGATGGCTGTATTTATCATCATTAATTTAGGTACCAAACAATGTACTTTCAGGTTTAGCTGTGGTGTCAGAAAGGGATGGAACTGCCCTGGGACATTTGGAGCTGCTGTACAAGCTTTGCTCCTGTTGGTTGTATGTCTTTGAAAAAAGAGATTGACATATCTAGCTAAGGACAGCAAGGTCCTTTTCTGCCAACCACACTACAGTTAGTTGTGGAAGGTTGAATTTTAAATTTGGGACTACCCCAATGTATTCATGTAGACTTAAATCCTCACCACCTGGTTCTTACAGGTCAGCCCATTTCAAGCTAGGTCACCTCTTGCTGGTAAGATGCCGTCATTTACAACTGAAAGAAACTCTAATCTAAGCAAGGAAATGGTGGAGGTGATTCAGCAGGTGACGTGCTCCCCTAAAATCATCAGAAAGAAGATCTGTTGTTCCCTTTTTGCTCCCAGATCTTTGCTGCACAGCGATAGCCAATTTAGTCTACTGGAGGTCATAAACATGTGCCTTACCATTTCTGCTGGTGCTGAAAGCCAAATAATGCATCACTTCTAGAGGCTGAGTCTTTGAATACGGGAAATACTTCTGGGCAGTTGCAGACTAGCAGACAACTTGCGAAAGACATGTATCAGCATAGACCTTTTTATATAGCATGCATTGTATCTGTTGCACAACAGTGCTCATGAAAAATTTGTTGCCACTAGGGATGTTTTCCTAGTGTAACTCTGCCTTCACAAATTATGTTGTGTCTTATTTAGTCAAGATTAAATAAGGGGCGCATAATCCTTCAGCTTACAAGTTATTGCTTGCCATCCTAGAGGCAACTGTATTGGGGTAGACGTGGAGAAGGCCTTTCTGGTGGCTTGTGTGTAAAACCAGCTTTCCACAGCATCTGTACAATTTAAAATGTCTCAGCCTTTCTTGCACAGACAATACCTATCTGGTAAGGGTTTTATGAGAATGACTGACTCAATAGGAACAAAATATTTCTTCACCAAATTGTGTTGCTTTACATACTAATGAACTCTGGAGACCCGTGATGGTTCTGCTTTTCTCCACAAGAACTGTCAGTAAGTTAGGGTCATCTACCCTAGAAAGGAGCTAGCTTGAAGAGCTGCGAGAGGGACCCTGGCCATTGCTTCCCCTTGCACAGGAGGGGAACCTACCTCCTGTAGGTACCTCCGCTACCATGTGCACCAATCTGCTCTACTGTACGTGAGAGCAGAGCTGAAGGGAAGGACCTGCACCTGCGATGAGGTGCTTTTATTGTTAGTGCCTTTCTCCAGTACTGCATCAAAAATAAAGCATTTTATTTAGAACCGCTGTCCCAGGCAAGAAACTGCATTTCTGTCTTCACTGGTTAAGAGACAAGCGCCAGACCAGACCTGAATAACTTAGACTAACAATCATTTTTCGGAGGCCTCTTTCACTTCTCTTTTCTGCTTTGTCTATTTAGCCTTTCAAGGCAGGCACTGCCCCTTGCTGCAGAGCCATCTTCAGCTACCTGTGCTTCCCTGGGGTTTGCCAGTCCTGGAGACAGTGTACATGATGGGGAATTGAGCCAAACAGCAGGGTCAGCACTGACATTGCCGCTGCGTGGTCAAGATCCCTAAGCCTTTTGGAGGTAAATCCCAGGCTGTTCATGAGGCAGGAAGACGAACCTTCCCATAGAAGAAATAGTGGTAGAGCTTGTCTGTGCTCTGTGGGCACCTGAGGCGGAAGGACAGGAGGCACACCAGCAGGGTTAGGAGGAGAGGAGGGGCTGAGAAAGCATGAGTGCAGCAGCCAAGCTTGGGCTCAGGCAGACCCTGTGATGAGCACGGGCCAAGAGGCCTGGTAGAGTTAGCCACCATGGTGGTTTGCAGGTATACATGCAACTATATATTATTAAATAACAACAGTACAAAAACTGTCAAGAAATGGCATTGCCAGGACACCACTTGGTCCAGTTTTGTCGAACACAGGTCTATAGGTGGAAGCCCTCCAAATCAACAATTGTTTCATCTGCTTTTGAACCTCCAGGCTACACTTCCTCCTAACAAAGATTAAACAGCCACATCGCTAGTCGCTAGTTTTGTCTTTTTTTTTTTTATAGTTTCCTTTCTGTATCCCACCCACTCAGCCTCATATAATAAACTGTTTGAGCTTTTAGTTGACTATCATTGCAATTGGCCCAGGATGGTGTTACAGAGCAGCAAGTTTGGGGGGTATTTTGTGGACTTGTGCAAGTTTAGCCAGTATTTGCTCTTGGAGACTCCATGGGAAAGCGGGTTTTGTTGGTTGTGCTGCTCACAGACATCCATCTGTGGTTTTTGCTAAATTTGTCCATCCTGGCAGATAATTCTTGAAGTGGGTGGAAGGTTGTAGCTAAATATACCACTACGAGTGTTGGTGGTTCAGTTTCCATTTACTGGGAAACGGTGTGTGGATGTGACATTTGACAATGGGAGGAAAAGGTCTGGAGGATAGTAAAGAGGGTGCAAACACCAGAAGATAAATAATTTAGACCAGAGTTTTTAAGTAGACAGAATGAGACCGTGCTGCTACTCTCCATAATCTGATCCTCCGAGTTTCTTTTAATCATCCTAGGAAATAATATGCAGATTCGGGTTTTAGCAGGACTTCCAAGTACTTGTCAAGCTGAATCAATGCTTGCATTAAAAAAAGTTCTTTATAGAAACTCATTTCTGAGAGAGTTCATGCAAAGTGAGTGCTGCTTCTGCAAAAGACCTGGCTTGTCTCTGGCCCACACCAGATGGGATACTGGAAAAATAACGTGGTTATAGTATGAATAAGTAAGTCTAAAGAGAGACCTAAGTTACCAATTAAGATTTCAAACTTTAAAATGAACAGAAAACCAAGTTAGCTACTTGCATTCTCCTTTATAAATGCTCACCAGCATGTGGTGATATCTCCTTTTCTTGCTATCTGCCACTAATGGCATACATGAGCTATAAACTGTGACTCCTTGTTCGTTTTTTATGCTCCTCCAGCCTTGTTGTATACACGTGGTGGCAATTTCTTACTGACATGTCAGTGCTCAAAAAAGTCCCAGTAAGGAAGCTCCTGTACCACATTTTTGCCAACATAATTTGTTTCATTTCTCAGAGGTTCCCCAGCAGAGCAAGGTGCAGGCTTAGCTGTACAGCTGCACCTGATGTGCAAGTGCTTGTTTGATGTCACGTACTAGCAAGCTGTAATAATACCCTACCTCCTGCTACCGGTCTGCACTTAGCCTCGTTTAGGCGACCAACCTTTGAACTCTTATTTGATTTTTATCTGTACCACGTTGGGTAGGACTGTTCTCAATGTATAAATAATAGCCCAGTGTAAAGGGCTGTAAAGGTTTTTTAATGCTACTACTGGTAATTCCTCTTGCTCCTTAGGAATGAATGTTTATATAATGACTTTATAATTTTTATAGTTATTTATATATAGTTTATCTATTTTTATATTGATATTTATATTTTTATATTACTGATAAATTAGTATACATGAATGTTACAAAAATTATTTTAGA
Source organism: Anarhynchus alexandrinus (assembly GCA_008711295.1). Lineage (NCBI taxonomy): Eukaryota > Metazoa > Chordata > Aves > Charadriiformes > Charadriidae > Anarhynchus > Anarhynchus alexandrinus. Next base: position 521,763 of record VUYV01000084.1, on the reverse strand, counting down.
TCTGTAAAGAGTACCCATGGTGGGGAAGGCTATGCTTTTTTAAGTAGTGTCAGTGTCTGATCTGAAGGGCGAGGTTAGATCGTTTCAAGGAGGAACTTGAGTTTGAATTAAGTATTAAATAATGAAAAAGAGTGGCATAGTCTTTAAAATTTTCTCTCTATTTCTGAACAAACTTCAAAATGAAATAAATGCTCGGTCTGGTTTCCGGGGCAAAGGAAAGTGCCTGTTCTGGGCTCATTGACTAGCTGAAGGGATATGCTGTAGCCTTGCGATCTGTGTAGCAGAGACACTGAGAAATGCAGTGCAGTTTAAAACACTCTTTAATCTGCTTTGGTTTGCACTGGAATATGGTCTCAAACAATCAGGGGGCACGGAAAAGGTCTTCCCTTTGCTCCCCTGCATCCCGAGGGGGTATGGCACACCAGCGCTCCCTTCCCAGGCACAGCAGCACAGAAGCAGCAGCCCTGTGCCCGTCTTGCATTGTTTCAGTTCTCCTTTGTTTTCTCTGTATTTCTAGCTCCCACTTCTTTTTCTCCACTCGGTTCATTTCTTGTAACAGCCGCTTGCAGAAGTTTTCCTGCCGGGCTTTCAGTTTCCCTTGCAGGTTCATTAAAGCTGCCTGCGTGAATGGGTTGAGAAGATACAAAGGTCCTGCTGACCTCTCAACTATCTCAAGGCAGAAATGTGCAAGGCGAGGGGAACTTGCACCCTCTTCCCTGGCCTGCAAACTGTCCTGGCCGTGTCCAGCAAACAGGGACTCACCTTGGCATGACCTTGTGAGCATGAGGTCTCAGCACAGTACTGGGCCCTTCACAGGACAGGGCTTCTGCTGAATCTCAGGAGGCTATGCGAAGGCAACGTAGTTGCTTGTACCTTGGATGCTGTTGGGATAAATTCTCATCCAAGCATAGTGGGATGTTTTGCCACATGGAGTTAAGTATAGATTTCTACACATTAAGTTGCAACACACTGCTAGCAGAAAATTGAGCAAGCAGACACCCAGGCTTGCACTGCAAAGAAAATTTCAGAGAGGCTGTTGCCATGTGTTTGAGACAGGCTGTTGGAGGCTTGGGATGGTGGTGTGTCAACAGCTTAACTTGAGCATGATTGGGAAATTGCATTTTGGCTCACTCATGGAGTGGCTTAACATAGCAGCTCCCTGAGAGATAAACAAGACGTCTTTTCTTTTTCTACCAATGGATACGCTGGGTTTTTTCCCCCATTTTTCCTCCCTTCTCCCTAGCACACTATTCCCATTCTCATTTCTTTAGTGACTGTCCTAATGTGAAAGTGGAAGCCAGTGCTATCCCAGAGCGCCATCTGGAACAGTCCTTTCTCTTGAGGAAAAGTATAAATTGCATCTAAAAATTTAAATCTGCATCTAAAATGGGATGCAGACTGTGAGCTGCATAGATGCATTTAGCAGTGCAAGGTTAGAAGAACTGTCGCGTTGGACCTATGATGCAACACTTCCAGGTTTCTTCCTCCTCAACCCTTTCCCTTTCTTCTTTCCCTTCCTCCTCTCCTATCTCTTCCCCTTTTCTTTCCTCATTCCTTTCCCTTTCCCCAGTAAGGACAACGCTGAACTAAGAGTACAGGTAAGCCATGGGTTTGGAGTTGGTTTAATTCCTGATGGTCACACATTTGGTAAGGAGGGTTTTGGGGGTTTATATGTTCCCCTTTTTCCTTCTGTTGTCTCAACACCACCACCAAAACCCAATTTAACTTAGCATGGTGGAAGTAAGTGGCTTATCTAAGTTTTGTTATCTTGGTTGCTTTCTGCAGCTAACGGCAAACCAGCACAGAGTGCCACAAAACATTTTAATTTTTTTTTAACTTAAATGGTTGCAAATGTGAAACAACCAAAATGAAGTTAAAATCTTACAATAAAAGTAGTATTGAAAACAAGGTGACAAAACAGCTGATCTTTGTTACATTCCATAACTTGCTGGAACAGGGAAATCTTTTTTGACTAGTCAGTCACTTCCAGCTTTTTTATTAACCCCCTTTAAGCGTGTCAGTCCTAACACCACCTATATCCAGAAGACAAACGGTATCCTTTATACCTGAGTAGTGAAAAGAGATGCATGTGAGGTGAGGTATCTCTTCCAAATAGAGGTGTTCAGTAGTTTAAAGCCAGAGTTTTGCTAAAGCCAGAGTTTTTACTAAAAATCCTTCTGTGGATTTTCATGGGACTAGGACGGTTTACACCAGATGAAGATTTGGCACTTCATACCTATTTATATGAACTATTTCACCCTCACACTTAGGAAAAAGAGAGTTTTAGGATGCGCAGCAGGCCATGATGCAACAACTTGTAGTTTTCTGGAGTTTGAAGGAAGCAGCTAATACTTCCAGACCTCTGCACAGTAAAGACAGACGATCTGCAATTACAGTGCAGCCTGGCAATCTCCCTGCCTTGTCTCTGAGCCTTGTCTCCCAGCACCTGTGAAGAAACAGGGTGCGCAGGTCCCTTCGTACACCATTGCTGTGCCTGGAGACCCCTGCAGAATAAGGCTGCACTAGAAAGCTGCCTCCTACAGGACAGCTGCTCTGTTGTGAAGTAGGAGGGATGGCTTGCTCGTATCCCAATGGCAGAAGTTAAAAATACATGGGGGAGCAAGGCACCCGCTTCCCACTGACTTTCCTTTGGACTCAAGGGGGGTGTGGTGTGTTTTTAACTCCCAAACATGAGCCTTCATGCTTAGGATTTAAACGTCCTGTTGGATACATATCAGCAATAGCACTACATTCAAAGCGACAAATAGCTGAATGATATTCCGGACAGGAAAAAATTAGCTTAAATTTGTTTCTCTCAGTCTGAGGGCGTAGTGTGCGTGAATTTGGTACTTGTTTCAGAGAGGGCAGTGGGGACAGAAGCCTCCTATTCTGGCGTGTCAGCAACAGACATGCCAGTGGCAGGTTTTGGATATGTACATAGTTTTGTTCAACTTTGTGTGGGTCATTGAACAGAGCCGTTGCAGAGAGCCTGCTGTCGGTGAGTGGTCCAGGCTGCCTGCGCAGACATCTAAAAGCTCACCTGGGCTCTGCAGAAGAGACCTTTTTCAGTCTCTGCATCACAGCTGATGCCTCCCATTTCTTCTTCTTGTTTCTCTGGCTTCAGGGAGGCCAGGTGGCAAATGGATCTAATGCAAAACAAAAATGTAAGAGTGTTTCACACTGTGGCTTGGTGAGCCACAGTGCATAGGGAAACAGAAAGATGGCAAAATGCATGTGCGTGTCGTGGGATTGGTATGTTTATTTGGACAAGAACAAATTACACTAGATAAGTGCCACCCCACCATCCATTGCATGTGGTGAAAGGGCAGTTGAGAACATTATGATATGTAAATATCATATTTTTTCCTAATGTTTGGGCTAGTTCTTGTTTGCTTTCCTACCTAGAGCACTCAGGGCCTGAATTTGTCAAAGCTTCCACCGAAAGCACAATTTTCTTATATTTAGATGTTTGCTCATTTGAGCCATAGTATAGGGTTTTCCTTTGCAGTGCTTTGATGAATTGTTTTTCTTTCCATCCCGAGAATCAGTTAATATTGTTATGGGCTTTCCTCTTTTCCTGCACTGTACCCCAACCATTGAATACTCCTTGAATTTCCTCATCTTTCCTGTCTAAGCCACCAAATGCAGTTAAGAGCAATATAGCAGATCTCTTGGTCCCATTCTTCAATGGCCTTGAATGCCGCCTGAGGTATTTCTCAGTAAACAAATTCTCTAATTCTCTTTCCAGAAAACAGTGCTCCTGGGTACTGCAATATTCTTCACCTCACTGAGGTTTATAAGGTGTTTGGTGAAAGGTTCTGTAGAAATGTCAAGTACTGGTTGGTATTCATGAAAAACAGGCTGTTCCCTAAGCCATTAAAACTAAGAATATGTTCTTGCAGGGACCAAGATGTCTTCACCAAATGATGTCAGTATGGAAGAAATACCGCTGGAAGATGATGAGCGAGACAGCATAGAATACAAGATCCTAATGGCCTACGCCCAGCGTCGGTTGTCTGTCAGTAAATATAAGAAACTTCTGAAAAATGAGGCTAATGTGCAGAAATCACCATCGTTAATCAGGAGAAAAGCGGAGACTGACCATCAAAGGGATAAAGATGGACCAAGCCGAAGAATAGTTTATCAGGGTGGCATGATTGAACAGCACAGAAAAAAGCAATCAAGAAGAAAATACTTGCCAGGATATTGTCTACCTTTTCTCTGCAGCAGAGCAGAGCAGGAAAAGTCCCCAGTGCCATCATTGCAAGGTCAATGCAGCAAGGTTTGTGATCGTTCTGCAATGGAATCCGAGTTCGTTCTACAAGGGAATTCTCAGCATCAGACAAGTATGTCTTAGTTATTTCCTTTTGCTATTTGTCTTTAAATCTCTCTCTAAATAGCTTAAATGGCTGGTGGCCTGTGGAAAGACAGGAGGAGGAAGGTGTCTTTCACTTTTTGGTCATTTCTTATGCTAACTCTATTGATTTCCAGTCAGGAAGGCAGATTGCCAGGTCTTCAGTAGTGCTTGCACACACAAGATTCATGCTTGTGACTGGCTTTTCTGTTTTCCATTGTATGGTGGTAAGTATTGTATAACTGTACAAATTGTTTTTTTCTGAGCATTGGCTTTTTCTTTTTTATGCCTGGTTGAAAAGAAAACATAAAACATTGGTCAGACTGAAGACCTACACATTAAAATCGAGGAAGAGAGGTTCTTTGAAGGCCCGTTCAAGGAGTTTTATCATGCAATATATATATGCAATATAGAGCAGTGCTCTCACGTTTCTTAATACATGGTGTGCTTCTGGCTTGCAAGGATGTACACTAGTGAGCAACACTCACACTTACTTCTGTATGACCTCTGTATAGTTAGCTGCTGCTCAAATACTAGAGAGGGGCTGCACTGCTTTACTTGTCTCTCTAAATTGCTACCAGCTGATCTCAAAGAACAGCAAAGCCCCAGCATGAGGAAATGTATCTCTTGGTATCCTATGGGTGCTTCCACCTCAGGGGTCATGTAAATGAGTAAATCACTGAATTATTTCCTGGAAAGATTAATTGCCTTCTTTATTTCCCACCCTCCTTCCCACTCAGGTGAAACAGCAGATGTCAACCACATTGCAGACAAACTTGCCAAGTTTGTTACTTCCAGATCCCAGGAATCTCCTTCAGATGTGTCATTCAAGATAATGTTTGAGAGCCCATGTCAGAAACAAGATCATAGCGGTCCTACAGATGAAACTGAGAGTGACAAACAAGGTAAGGTGAAGAATTTCATGCTCACAGGTAGTATGTCAGGTTGGGATTGCATACTGAGGCATTTTGCCTAGACGTGGTGAGGCACTTGGGACTTCTGCAGTAAGACGTGAAGAACGAAGTTTGCTGTCCTGGTTCTTGCTCTGTTGCCCATGTTTCAGGGACTGTTCTTGCAATCCTCTAACAAGTCCTGCCTGCTACTGCAATTAAAGGAAGCATCCTTAAAAATCCAAGGAGGTGTGACATGAGAAAGGTAGGATAAAGGTAAAGGGATGTAAGGTGGCAGAGCAGTGGTAGGAGTGGCAGGGCTGAGGGCAGAGTAATACACTGGGGCTCTAAGGACAAAGACCACTCCTTGGGGCAACAATGTCTTGGCCAGTCCCTCTTCAGCAATGGGACAACACTGCTCAACAATCTCTGCTGTAAGTCTGAATTGCTTGTCTTCCATGACATCTGCAGAGATTTAGTTTTAATGCAACTTTCTAGGAATTTCTGGTTACAATAGGGATCCTGCCATACTTGCATTTTCTTTAATCAGTCAAACCCAGAGTTTGTCCTAATGAGTTGCAGAAGGTATAAATGGTAGTGATAAGGGTTTTTTTTTCCCTAATTTTAAGTCCATTTTCCTGGGCTTCCGCTAGCTGTTCTTTTGTTCTGGCTTGTTATCAGAAATATCTCAAAAGCCCAAAGGGCTGGAAGTGGGGTATTTAAGCCCCTGCTCTCTCCCAGATTCTTAACTGGAGCAAAATATCGGACAGATGGAGAAATAGCATTGTTTACTCAACACAGACTAGAACAGTGAGCTTCTGCTTAAAGCCTGGGTACACAACTCATTGTGAATTTGCCACAAAATAGCAGCTGTTTTCATGGTTAAATGACACAAAGACTTTTGCCATAGTTTGCTACCTGGATGCTACTGAAAGGCTGAGATATTTATGTTACTCTTTTCTTTAACAGATGAAGAAAAGATAATACAAACAATAGTTTCACTGCTAAAACAATCAGGGGACCAACTAGAAGAAAAGGTAACCATTTCTTTTTTTCAGGAGCTACACAGTTTACAGTGTGTGAGAGAGATTACACTTCTCTTGGGAGTGAATGTTTTGTAACCTCGTCCTCTCTGTCTCTATCCTGAACTTCTCATTCCACATTTAGGGCTTTCTGAAACCTTCACCATTCATCCTGAAATCTTTCTCAAGACCGGAGGACTAGCAGAGATACCTGTTGGGGTGAGGAAGGCAACAAACATGTTGTACTTTTCAAAGAGGATTCACTTTCCTCATTCCTGTTGAGTTTCATGGCATGTTGAGCACTTGACTGACTGAGAAACTCTTGTGTTCGCATTACATTTGGCATACAAGTTGTTCCCAGTGGAGGGAGAGAAACGCTACAGCTTTGAGAGTTGCTGTAGGGAAATAAATCTTCTGAGTGCATTTTGAAAGCCCTGCCCAAAAGCTATAGAAGAACCCCCACATGAATTCATTAGTTGGAGTGGATGTTTTCTCTATTAAAAATATAGGTACTTGTTCCCTTTACTCCATTCTTTAGCTGTCCCCTACCTAAAAAGGTATACTTGCACATGGAGTACATGCTCAGCTCCTGCAGCAGCGAGGTACTCAAATACAGCAAGAAGCATCACAAAGACCACGACTGAGCAAATGGAGCTTAGCATGGCAGCTGTTGCCAGCACTTTCCATAACCTTGCTTTTACTGTCACCTTCCCGCTACTTCTGTATTCCCATCTCTCCTCACCTGCAGGTCTCAATATCAGTGTCACACTTCTTTTGCTTTCTCCCTCTCTGCTTCTCTCATTCAAATGCAAAAAATCTGAAGATTTTTTTGAGGAAAAAACATAAAGCCACCTCCAGAGCCTGAAGGAGCAGCTTTGTGGCAAGGTGTGGGGTTTGTGTGTCATCTCTTGCATTCACCACCACAATTAGACTATATTGCATGTATTACCTAGAGATGCTCTCCTTGCCCAATAAGACGGGAAAAGCAATTCCAATAAAAGTGGCTCAATTTAACCAATCCTTATTTTCAGATCAAAAAGGACACGGTTTTCTATCACCATTTTAAAGACATGCTGTCGTACACCTTCTTCAAGAGGATCACTGATTTGTTCCTGGAGGATGTCTCAGCAGTTTCAAAAAGTGAGCCAAGAGACCAAGTACAATGCACAAAAGTTGCCTTTACAATGGAAGTTGCCACCAGACTTACCGCTGTGGACAACCATCCTATGAACCTGGTTTTGGGCTTTGGATCAAAGTACCTCAGAGAACACTTCAAGCCATGGATTCAGGACCAGGGTGGCTGGGTATGTGTTTCGCCTCCTTTGACTTGTGCATAGCCTAAGGCACCTTGAAGCAGCACACTTTCACAGAACTAACATGGGCCAGATGCAAACCAAACCAGACTGCATATTCTTTAACACAGTGTGTACTCCAGCTGTAGAATTACTTGCTACAAGAGATCTTCTATGCCACAAGCTTTTAATTTATACAGGTCCAAAAATCAATAGGAGACATTCATGGAGGGTTATTAAGTAGAAAACACTATTCCAGGCACAGCCAGTTTCTCCACCACAAATAGCTGAAGGCTGGGAAAAACACCAGGAAACTTCATGTTTGCACTAATCCTATACTTCTCCCTAAAAGTCTGCTGTTGGCAGGTTCTGGGGAGAGCATAGTTGTTCAGCAGTTCATAGAGTCTGCCCTTATGGTGTGGTATGCTTCTGCTTTCCCTGTACGCCAAGGCATCTGTTTATCTTCATATCCCTCTTTCAAAGTCAGTTGTGCAAGGTGCTCTTTTGTCAGCAGTGATGCTGAGCTGCCGCCCTTCGTAGCTCATTTACCTGAATTTGCCAGGATGCACTTGCAACGGAGATCCTAGTCCTTTTGTGCTTCATGAAATGAATGGAAAAGTTCAGCAGCTGTATAGCCTTCATCCATTGGAATAGACAGCATGTGAGTTCAGGAAATCCTACTGGCAAACCTACTGGGTGACCTCAGCAGATTTGAAATTAGGACGAAGGTCCTCATTGCTTTTATAATTGTAAGTTTTCTTTCTATGTTCCAGGAGAAGGCTTTGACTTCACTGGATGAGGAAGAAGTTGAGTAATCATGACTGGATTCATTCTTCAGGGTGCAGGAGCCTTTGCTTAAGGAACACACAAGGTCTTACCACAAACTGATGCCAGAATGATTAGTGGCTATGTATTTTTATTTTTTCCATGGAAGGTTGGGGTGTTGCATGGCTAACTCTGGTGGGTACAATTGCACTTTCTTAAAGTTGGTATTGATGTAGAAGTGTTCTTCAGTGGATACGAAGGTACTTTCAACTCCCCTGGAGCATTCAGTGCCATGGATAGTGATTTTAGGTACCTTTAGGTACCTTTCTGAGTAGAGGTGCTTGCTGCTACTCCTATGGATGGATGTTAAAGTGCAAACTGGGGGAAATACCAAAGTATGCAATCAAGAACCACTGGACTGATCAACCATCAACCAAGTGAGACAAGTGCTGCCAGCTTTGTGTGGGTCATAGTGGTACCATCTGTTATCAATTCCACAGTCCCTTGTTAGAAGATATACCTACACACAGCGATAAGTTTCCTCACCTCCTTCTCTGATTAGATTCTCCAAATTATTGATGCCATTTTATACTTCTGAAAGGGACTGAGTAAGGTTAATGAGGGATTTTGACTCCAGTGCCTTCCCCATTTCCCCAAGAAAATAGACGTGATCTACCTACAGATTCTTTTAATTTGAACTCTTCTGTAAACGCCTTCAAAGCATGGCACGATAGATGTTGCCTTTTACATTGTGAGACATTTGTAGTCATTGTGATAGCTTTGTAGTCCAAGAACTTTAAAACTTATCCTACTGTGCCAGTTTTCCTCCTTATTCAAAAGGAGCTCGATGCTATGTGTAATCTCAGGGATTCCTCCATAAACTGAACTTCAGCTGTTGAAAACAAGTGATCTGGTTAGAGTTCTTCAATCTGTATATTTGGCAGTGGAAGAAATAACTGCATGTCATTTAGAGTATAGGCAGATGCCAGTGAAACTATTCATGATTTTGAGGCTTGGTTTGTGGCTCTTTAGCTGATGACTTTTGGATTTCTGTCCCCCTCAAATCCCCAGTGGAGAAAGAGGGAACTCAGGACATCTGCTGAAGCTGTAAAACCATGGCATCGCTTCTGTGACTTTCCAGTACAGACAGGTAATGTTTCCTGAACAGGCTCTCTGCCTCTCAGTAAGATGCCCTTCCACTACAGGTACCCAGTCTGTGTGTACAAGTATGTTAACTACAAAGATTGCATGAAGAACTTATCAACAAATCACAAATTTGAATGAAAGTGATAAACAGCATTTTAACTGAATGTGTAAAATATGCAATGCTATCAAAGATCAAGTATTTTTCCAATAAACCTTAAATTTTAAACTCACGTGTAGCAAACTGTGCCTCTGTTCGGACATGTATGTCTGAAATGAAAGACAGAGAAGTTGGAAGTGAGTTGCCTTTGTTTCCCTTTTTCAAAGGAGCTGGGAAATACTTGATATATCTCTGCACTGTAAATCTAAGGTTCCCTTAGTTTTTAAGAACATCCACTCTTTCTGATCACTTCAGATGTCCCCAAAGAGGGGATTATTTGTGGGGGAGAGCCAAGCACTTACCCGAAAGTTCAAAATGTTGTTCATCTCCTTCCACCTCTTGCTCCAACATCTTTTTCCTATGGAAAAATAATGTGACATGTTGTATCCTCCACACATTGAAGGCTGCTGTTTTATTATGCATTTGATTGGTTTCTAAAGCAGGCTTGTTAGCTAGATCTTGGCTTTGAAGAACTAGATCTGATTCCATTTTAATTACACTAGGACTAGACTTGGTCTGCTAGTGTGCATCAGTTTGCCATTAGTTGGGTGCTAGCTTATGGAAGCCACTTTTTAAATTTTCTCTGCTTGAATAACAGTCTGCTATTTAGCGAGGTGCAAATTCTGTGTTCGTGAGTGTGGTTTTCAAGCTGAAGGTTTAGCAGCCCTAAATCCACACTTGTCCCTCATCCCCAGTTCGGTACCTCAGGGCCGGTTTCATACGAAGAGCAGAGCCAAGAGCAAAATAGCCTGTCTTTGAGTGGGAATGTGAGAACTAGCCATCTAAGATACTCAGCTGGTTTTTATTTTTCTCTGCATCGTTAAGACGAATTTTTTTCAGTAGCAGTAGGGGCCAGCATAGGAAATCAGCCAAGCGAGCTGTTTCTTATTTAGTCATTCTTATATTTGTCATCTGCATCAGTTAGATTTTAGGAGCAATCTACTCCTTTTATGGCAGAGATCTGTGGTAACCTCCTCGCTGGAACGATGGCTTTGGTTTATTCTAAGAGCAGTCAGCAAGGCTCAGCACCAAGTTCATGAATTAACAAAGCTCTACTACTGGCTCAACCAGTCTTCCACTTGCTGTCTTTTTTTAATCTGTGATGACTAAACTAGCAGCAGACAAATATGTGCATTTTGAGTGTGTATGGAAGGGGAAGGGATGTTGTGAGGCAGGGCGACCGGCCATGCCTTCATTTTATGTTACTCTCACAAGACATCTTTGTGTTTAGCTGTAGGACCTTCTGGTGCCAATTTGGGGTGTTACTGTAAAAGGCAGAGAGGTTTACTGTTAAAACAAGAAATGTCACTCGGGATTTTTCTTATTGTATATCTACCCGGGTCAGTATCCTGCTATTTGTTATATCAGCAAGTTTAATTTTAAAATGAGCTGATTTCACTGTGCATCAAGGTTGCAACAACAGAGCTTAGCCCCGTGCAGGTGTTGCCAGGACTTATTTTTAAAGGACCCTAGAAGTGTCCTGCAGCTGCCTTCTGTGCTGTGTTTAAGTGAGTCAGTCCACTGGGGAAGACTGTGTTAACACCTGGCAGCTGCTGTCCCAGCCTAATGTCACCCTCCAAGAGCCAGGGCTCCAGCAGCCAGTGGGACCTGCCCCAGCTGCCATCCCCTGGAGCGGCTAAAGGCATCAGGTAAGAAGATCCCACAATCCATGTGTTGCACAAAGGAGCCCTGCCCTGGCTCCTGGCTGCAGTACCCCTTGCTCCAGTGTAAGCAGGGGCAGAAATAGTAGAAAACAACCCTGAGCCTTCACCCAAACCTAAACATTTTACTTGTCTGTTATTTACCTTTGCTTGTTGTCAAATCCTGTATTTCTTTCAGTTTGCAGGAAATGCTGGCAAATCCAGTATTTCTCCAAAATAGGTTGGTGAGGCATATGGAAGCATCCTTGGGTCTTCTCACCACATCTCATGGTGTCCCTCTTTTTGAGATGCTTCTCCTTTCCCTCCTTCCCACAGGTGAGTAGCATGCTACTGCTACCGATACACACAAGTGAATAGACAGAAAAGCAGCAGGTGAACAGAAAGTGAATTGCAGTGAAGCACCGAGGGCAATAGCTCAATAGACACCATTGTCTGAAAAGTGGATTTACTGCCTGTGACTTGTCTGCTATAGAGGCTCACAATCTGGAACATGTTCAGGGTTAAAAGTTCACAGCTGGGGTGTTGTAGCGTGAATGAAGGGTGAGAACCAAGCAGAAAACATTAGAGCTGATTGCCTTGCTTGTTTGTTATCTCTGGCTCTGATGCTCTTGCCAGCAATGGTGTAAACTCCAGAAGAGAGATGGAAATTCTAGCTCTTTTGGATGATACCTAGTATAGCAGGTTGTGGGGTGGGGTTAGGAGATCTTCTGGAATTGGAGCTACCGCAATCCACTCTAGTCAACCCACAGAGAAAGTTTCTCCTGTGTCCCATGACTTGCTCCATTACATATCAGACCCTGGTTCTCATGGGAGACTTCAACCACCCTGATATTTGCTGGAAAGGCAACACAGCCAGGCACACCGTTGTGGTTTAGGCCAAACTGGCCACCGGGTGAGGGACAGATGCTCCCCCCCACCTCTCTTCAAAAAAAAAGAGAGGTAGGAGAGAGAGAGAGAGAGAGTCTTATGAGTTTAGAAGGAACTAAACTACTTTAATGAAATATTGACTATAAAATAAAAGGAAATAATGAAATACATACAAAACTGTATCAAGCTCCCAAGACGACAATCATTTCACTGGCTGGCACTGGGGAAGTCCCAGGCTGGACTCAGTGATGGATGGGAACTGGATTCTGGATCGGGATTCAGGATCGGGATCAAAGGCAGATGAACAGACAGAGTCCTCCTTGGGCGCCAGCCCCTGAAGAAAGAGAGAGCTGACCCTTTGATCCCTCAGCTTTTATGCTGAGCATGAGGCAGATGGGGTGGAATACCCTGTGGGTCAGTTTTGTGTCACCTGTCCTGTCCACTCCTCCCCGCAGGTGGGACCAGTCTACGCTTTTCTGCTTCTGACCCTCCAACGGGGCAAGGAACAAAGTTATCTGTCCTTGGGTGTTACAGCAATAAGTATAAGAAAGAGCCTCTTTGCGTACCATGCCTGGGCATCAGCTATAAACATAGGTCTTATCACTCTGAGAGCGAACAGTGTCTGCACAATATGCTGTTAATTTCAGTAATTAGAAGAGGCCTAGCTGAGAAGCAAAGTTACAGAACAAAATTGGTCCTGTTTTATCTCAAACTAGGACACACACACAGTCCAGGAGGTTTCTGCAGAGCACTGACGATAACTTTTTGACACAGGTGGTGGAGAAGCCAAAGAGGAGAAGTGTGCTGCTGGACCTTGTACTAGCAAAGAAAGAAGGACTGGTTGGGATGTGAAACTTGGGGGCAGCCTTGGCTGCAGTGACCATGAAATGGTGGAGTTCAGGATCTTGTGTGGAAGAAGCAGGGCAATAAGTAGGATTACAACCCTGGACTTCAGGAGGGCTAACTTTGGCCTCTTCAAAGAGCTACTTGGAGGAATCCCATGGGTTAGGGCTATAGAACCCTGGATTTCTAGAAGGTAGGGGAGTGCAAGAGAGTTGGTTAGTATTTAAGCACCACGTCCTCCAAGCTCAAGATTGGTGCATTCCTATGAGTAAGAAATCAGGCAAAGGAGGCAGGAGACCTGCATGGATGAGCAAGGAGATTCTGAAAAAACTCAAATGGAAGAAGGAAGTTTACAGAATGTAGATAAAGGGATGGTCATTTGGGAGGAATATAGGAACATTGTCAGAGTATGCAGAGATGCAATGAGGAAGGCTAAGGCCCACTTGGAATTAAATCTGACAATGGATGTCAAGGATGACAAGAAGGGCTTCAAGTACATTAGTAGCAAAAGGAAGACTAGGGAAAATGTGGGCCCACTGCTGAATGTGGTGGGTGCTCTGGTGACTGAGGAGGTAGAGAAGGAGGAGTTACCGAACGCCTTCTTTGCTTCAGTCTTTACTGCTGAGGCTAGCCCTGATGAATCCCAGACCCTGGAGGTAAGAGAGAGATTCTGGAGAAAGGAAGACTTTCCCTTGGTTGAGGATGATCGGGTTAGAGATAATTTTGGCAAACTCGACACCCACAAATCCACAGGCCCTGATGGAATGCACTCACGAGTGTTGAGGGAGCTGGGAGATGTTATCGCTAAGCCACTCTCCATCATCTTTGAATGGGAGAGGTGCCCGAGAACTGGAGGAAAGCAAATGTCATGCCAGTCTTCAAAAAGGGCAAGAAGGAGGATCCAGGAAACTACAGGACAGCCAGCCTTATCTCCATCCCTGGAAAGGTGATGGAACAGCTCATTCTGGATGTCATCTCCAAGCATGTGGAAGAAAAGGTGATTATTTGGAGTGGTCAAGGGGAAATTCAACAAGGGGAAATGATGCTTGACCAGTCTGATAGCATTCTATAATGGAATGACTGGCTGGGTAAATGAGGGAAGAGAAGTGGATGCTGTCTACCTCGATTTCAGCAAGGCTTTTGACACAGTCTCCCCTAACATCCTCATAGGCAAGCTTAGGAAGCGTGGGTTAGATGAGTGGACAGTGAGGTGGATTGAGAACTGGCTGCATGGCAGAGCTCAGAGGGTTGTGATCAGTGGCGCAGAGTCCAGTTGGAGGCCTGTAGCTAGCTGTGTTCCCCAGGGGTCAGTACTGGGTCCAGTATTGTTCAACATATTCGCCAATGACCTGGGTAAGGGGACAGAGTGTACCCTCAGCAAGTTCGCTGATGACACAAAACTGGGAGGAGTGGCTGACACACCAGAAGGCTGTGGTGCCATTCAGCAAGACCTGGACAGACTAGAGAGTTGGGCAGAGAGAAACCTCACAAAGTTCAACAAAGGCAAGTGTAGGATCCTGCGCCTGGGGAGGAATAACCCCATGCATCAGTATAGATTAGGGGTTGACCTGCTGGAAAACAGCTCTGCAGAGAGGGACCTGGGAGTCCTGGTGGACAACAGGATGAACATGAGCCAGCAATATGACCCTGTGGCCAAGAAGGCCAATGGTATTCTGGGGTGCATTAAAAAACTGTGGCCAGCAGGTGGAGGAATGTTATCCTCCCCCTCTGCTCTGCCTTGGTGAGGCCACATCTGGAGTACTGTGTCTAGTTCTGGCCTCCCCAGTTCAAGAGAGACAAGGAACTACTGGAGAGAGTCCAGTGGAGGGCTATCAAGATGAGCAAGGGACTGGAGTATCTCTTTTATGAGGAAAAGCTGACAGACCTGGGTGTCTTTTTAGCCTGGAGAAGACTGAGAGGTGATCTCATCAATGCTTATAAATGTCCAAATGTCGGGTGTCAAGAGGATGGGGCAATACTCTTTTCAGTGGCACCCAGTGACAGGACAAGGGGCAACGGGCACAAACTGGAACACAGGAAAGCCTGTCTGAACATGAGGAAAAGCTTCTTTGCTTTGAGGGTGGTAGAGCACTGGAACAGGCTGCCCAGAGACATTGTGGAGTTTCCTTCTCTGGACATATTCAAAACCCACCTGGACGTGATCCTGTGCAATCTGCTCTAGGTGAACCTGCTTTAGCAGGGGTGTTGGCCTAGATGATCTCCAGAGGTCCCTTCCAACCCTTACCATTCTGTGATACCTGCTGCAGCCAAAGCAGAAAGCTTTTCACTGTGCGGATGCAGACGGTGCATTGTCCTGCGTGGGGTGGTAGAAATGATGGGTTGCAAAAAGATTTCTTCCTGGAGTCAGCATCTTTGCTGGCTGATATGATCTCTGTGGTGACTTTCAGGATAGTCTTCCCCTTGTCTTTCTACCCCAGGGCCACTTTTGGCAGATCCATGCCAAACATGGCTCTTGCCTCTTCTCTAATGGGGAGCTCAGATGCTTTCCAGCTAAAGCCATCATGCTAAATGGGAAGCCAACTGAGTTCATCACTGGATGCTGGAGAGAGATGGGACTTAAGTTTTTAGAAGTTAAACACCTAAAGTGGAACTTTCTCACTGCTGCTGCAGTGGTTATGTTTTAAATATTCATAACACATAGCACTGCAATGGAAAATTTGGGTTATGCTTATGTTATCTTCCTTAGAGATCTGAACCTGGATTTTCTTGCATGCAGGCTAGCTGTTCTAAGCCCCGGCGATATGGATAATACTACCACTTGGATAATATCATCCGTATTATCCTCTCTGCTCCCCTTCAACCTGAAATGATATATCCAGGGGACCATCTGCTAGATTGGTCTTGTTTGCTAAACAGGCGAGAGGACAGCCTGTACCAAGAAGCTCATCGCCGCTCAGACTGAGGGTTCTGCTCGTGTCTGGTGGCAGAAATGCAGGCAAGTATGGGACTATTTTTGTTAAGCAAGGCCTGAAGGAAGTCTTCTGTGATGCCAGCAGTGCTTAAATATTCAGTGTAGGTGCCTGTAGTGAAATTAAAATCTTTTGGTGGGTCAGGGCTCTAAGACCAGCCAGAGGCGGGGGTATTAACCATACTGGGATACAGGAAAACTACATACAGGCTGTATTTAAAGTACAACTGCATTTAAAGTAGCTGTATGTGCCTGGCTTCAGCTGGCTTGGTTTTTTTCTTTCATCAAACTTGTGCATCTTTGCGTCTTGGGAAAAGTGAGCACCTGTGTTACAAAGATTTTCTGTAGGGTGGGGAATATGGGAATTGTTTCAGGCCTGATCATGTTAAGCATCAGAGAAAAGGTGAGGGTCACCTTGTGACTGACCTGCTCCGGCAAAGCTGTAGAAGGCTGTTAATAGCAGCCAAGTCTTTTGCTTTGCTCTGCCAACCCCAACATCAAAAAGCCTTGAGTGTGCTCCTCAATCTCTCCCAGAAAAAACCCTGAAAGATTAACCCCCTCAGATGGTGTTCTGGAGTTTTCAAAATTGTTCTAGATGCTGGGTGTCATATTTGCCTTCTGTGTTTTACACTTTCAGGTAAATGCAGATCACTCGGTTACTTTCCTTCCAGAAGCAGGACAGTCAAGGCTTTTAACAGAAAGCTGAGCTCCCCCAATGCCACACTCTTCAGGAGCTGGAGACTAAAAAAAAATGCTGAATATTATGTAAAAGCCACAGCACTTAGACTTGAAAAATACCAGTGAAATTTAGAGATGGGGTGTCCATAGCAGAGATGCATTCCATCGCACTGATGCCTAACTTCTCTGTAGAAATAATTACAACAAAAACACACTGCACGGGGTATACGGACAGATGATTTCCGTGTGGTTTTTTTTCCCAAGCCAGTGCTCGCACAAGGAAAGCTCAGCTCTTTCCACGGGAGTAAGGAGCATTCACCACCACCCCCACATAGCCTGTCCCACTTCTTTCATCCATTCAGCAGAGCGCGCCCCTTCAGCCATTCACCGCCTCCTGGTTTGCATCCATCCGCATAAAGGCACTCATTTGTACTCCAGTTTGTGGTACTGGGGTGGTTATTACCAAAATATGGGACATAATTTGTTCTACTTTCACTGCGGCCAGTCCAGGGTAACTCCTGCTCACAAAGAAACTTCTGATGGTTGCTGAGCAAGAGAGTTCCTGCGCAGGCTCAAGACCTAAGTGCCCAAAGCAAAGTCCCAGATTTAGCTACAAAAGGACACAGGTTTAAAAAAAAATCCCCAAAACAACAAACCAACTTAAAAGTTTAAACATCTGACCCCAAACCTGAATGCAGGCTGGATATCTAATAGACCTCAGATTATCTATTAGGTCCTGGGTCCTCCCTGAAAATGGATTTCTACCCATCCACAGGGCAGAGCACACAAGCCAGAGTTGCTCATGCAGGAGGTGGTGAGGCTACAAAACGCATGTGCCCATGGAAACATGCACCCAGCCCAAATCTGCTCCTCTTTGCAGTGGCTGTGCCTGGTGGTACCACCCCATGCACCTGCTCCCTCTTCCCTCGCCACGTCCTGGCAGGTGAAGAGCCAGCCCTACCGAAGCAAGGAGGAACCTCCAGCCGATTAAGTGAAGCTCGCCCTGAAAACAATAACAAACAAACAAGCGATGTTGGCCAGCCAGGAACCTGCATGCGCTCTGCCAAGCCTTGGCGTGAAGCGATGCGTAAAAGTATTAGGAAGGAATAGGGCAGAGTTCAGCGCTGAGGTCAGCCCTCTGCTTTTAATTAAGGCAAGTAGGAGTCAGGAAAGACAATATCCCATTATTGAGTGGGTAGTGCCTGTCATGTTAGATGCCGTGTCTGCATTCAATTAAAGGAGGCAAATTAGCCTTTAGTGCCAGAAGAAAAACCAAAATGAGAGCCAGTTTGATGGACCAAAATTAAATGTGAGACAGGAAGAATTTATCATCCCCACAAAAACGTTTGGAATACACACTGGAAAGAAACTTCAAGAAATCCATGGAAATGCTTTGAGGGGGAGTGACTCACAGTCACTTTGAAGGCTAAGTTTTCTTTTTACTTTCTGCTTTTGAAAAAGGTTTTAAGATTCATAAACTGTATTTTGCTCCAAGTGGGGGGGCCTGGGATAACTTTCTTCTCCCCACTCCCTCAAATGCTACTGAGCAAACTGCTTGTCCTCTTTGATCCACCACTGGGCCCTTGAAGGGCGATGCTCGGCATCCCATCCTGGGCACTGTTGCGTGACCACAGCAGCGCGAAAAGCAAGTGGGCTGCTTCGGGTTGAGACTGCCACCTCTTCTCCCGCTTGGACAGGCCACAGGACAAAGCACAGGAAAATATGCAGCTACGTCTGGGTGGATGTGTACAGCAGGGCGTCTCATACAGGGCAGAGGAGAAGGGAAACCTGCAAAACACTGTAATTACCAGCATTAAATGGCCCCGCCACTACTAATGCTTTTCAAAAGAAAGGGTTGGAAAGTATCGTATTATTTTACCTACAGACAGTGATTAAAGCAAAGCAAGCTGAAAACTGCCACAGCAACAAATTTGCTGTGAATACTATGCATATGAGTTTGCAGTTCATTCATGAGGCTCCGGTACAGATATTACGAACCACCTCAGCTCAAAAGTAAGTCGGCTAATTACCTCCTGGCCTCAGGGTCCCTCTTTCTAGGCGGTCCAAGGACGGGTGAAGATCAGCTCTCTCACAGCTATTACAACATTGAGTATTTTGCTGTAGTTTTTTCCCAGAAGGATGGGCTGTCAGCTTCTTTGTGCATATACCAAAATAAAAATATACAAAACCCCCAAAATCCCATATTTGTGGTTTTTCCTGAAAAAATTGCAATGAAAACAAGTGGAGGCAGCTGTAATTACTAATAAGACATTGAGCTCTTCTAGGTATATAAAATATATATTTTATATATATATACATAAATATATTTAAAAACTCACAAAGATGTAAGAGATACATCAGATCACCGAACCTATTCTGTCTGGAAGGAACTGATGTAGAAATCATTAAATATAAAACTAACATCACAGTTGCAATGCAACAGTAAGAGAGGGAGAGGAGTAGATTCTTACTCTTGATGCTGTATGCGAAATTCAACTTCTTCTACGGACTTTTAGACTTACAAGTGGCAAAGCACCTTTGGGCAGAAGGAAGAAAGATCTTCATATTTTATATTAAATATGAATATATATATGATCCTTGATATTTATATATTTAATATGATCCTTCATATATTATATGATCCTTGCTTGCAGTGCATTTTTATTTCCCCCCCAACTCTTCCATGTCACAAAATAATGCAGGAATTGAACTGGCCAGGGACCATGTCAAATATGAAGTGGTCTCACAAAGCGATGCAATAAAGACGAGCATCTTGCCAAGAACAAAACAAAATGAAAGACCCAAAGCCTTCTCTGAAACAATCTTTTTGATGACTTACAGTTGGCTCCCAGCAGCATGCTGGAGTCAGGAGACCAAATCCACCAAGTACCTGCTTACAGCAACGGCAGCTAATCGTGCACAACAGCAAGACTAATGCCAGGTAAATTGGAAACAAATGTTGGAGAAATCCTGCAGTAAATGATGAATCTGAATCGCCAAGCCCTCTCAGCCCGTTGCCTTTTACAGTCATGGAAAGAGATAGGTTTTATTACTAAGATAAAATTAACTCAAGGGAATGAACAATGGGGGCATAAGGATTACATCTCTTATCTGTCGCCTTGGTCCCCTCTTTCTGGAGCCATCTAAAGCTGAGGGATGATTCAAACATCAGATGAGAAGAGAGAACACCACCTGCGTGGTAGAAGGAGCCAGTATCCTAAAGCAGCAGAAAAAACAGCTCTCCCTTTCCCACCCATTCCCATGCCCCCTGCATCAACAGACCTATGGTTTCTACAAAGACCTAGAAAAACCAAAAGCAACTCTTCCTTACCTGGTGCCGTTCACCAAATAACTTTCCCTTGGATTCTGGCTTTATGACAAACCCATCCTTCTATCTAATTTTTGACTTCTGAGCTTTTTTTGTCTCTTTTAAAGAGCAAGAGGGGTGCCAGCAGGGAAGACAATTGGTATGCCTTCCCCTCCTTCTTCAGCATTTGAAAGAATACGTCTTTTCTACTCAATTACTCAAGTTTAACTGACGACAGCTCTTTTCCCCAGCTGTTCAGGAAACCCCAGGACATGGGGATGTGGGAGTGCCTGCAGAGAAGCGGTGCTGGGCTTCCTGCTCCATCAGCAAACCACTGAACAGCCCATCACACATGCGCTCCTCTTCCCACACACCTCGCTGTCGCCCTGGCTCGTCTCTCCAGGAGGGAGCACTTGCTGCCCTTCTTCATCACCACCGTGCCAACCTCTGTGCCCATCTCCCCCCTGAGCACCTCCTTCCTGCCTTGCTTCTTGCCTGTGCAAACGTCAGAGCCCACCCGCCCTCAGGGACCTCAGGTGAACCTTGGTTCCTCACCCACAACGTGTGGTTGACCAGGCTTCCAAGGAGTTCCTCAGCCCCGGCTGCCTTCAGCCCCCACTTCAGCCCAGTGCTGGACACAGTGCCTTTTGGGTGGCCAAAACCAAGGGGGATGAGGCAGGGCACCAGGGGGGTTTGGAGAGGTGGATGCAATGCAGAGACAGCATGGGGAGGACATACGGGTATCACACTGGAAGGACAGGAGACATTCTTTAAAAAGAAAAAAAATCAGCCTTCCTTATTAGTGCTGCTGGTGGAACAACTTTTTATTAGAAGCATCTGAAAGTGGTTTTCTTCCATCAAGTAATTCATCCCTAACAGCTGTGCTTCAGCACAACAGCCCACATCAGCACAGCAATGCTGCAGCCACAGGGTTTCTCAAAACATTCGCAGGGTGGAAAGAAGAAAGTGGCATTGAGGGAGGAATCACTCTGTCTCCAGCAAACAGAGCATGCCTGAAAAACATAAAGTTAGGAAAAAAACACCAATGGATGGGGTTTTTTTTAAAGCATCTATTGCCTCATGAGCCATTCTAATAAAAAATTCATTTACAAACTCCTCCTGTCCACAGTAGGAGTCATTTTCTGATCTTTTCTTCCTCGGCTTTTCAGCGCTGGGCATATTTGCCTAAAATCTGGATCTTTATCTACAGGATTCACCTGCAGCTTGCTTCCCGCCTAAAGTCAAATTGGCGTGTTAGCAATGCCACCCTCATTTCCACAGTGGCCAAATGCGATTTCACGTCGAGGACAATGGCGGCCTCCGTTAAGGAACGAGCCATAAAGGCTGATTACATGTCCTTGGAGGACCAAGGTCTGGTTTTCATTAGGCACTCCACGTAAGGAGAGCCAGGGGAGGTGCGAGACAGGAAAGAGGCCACGCACAGTCGCAGCTCACAGGAGATTTTTATAACGCTTTCCGTGAGCATCAGCGAGCGCACGGGAGGGCGAAAGGCTCTAAGCCGATTCCCAATGCATCGCCCCTACTGCCATCTCCTCCTCCAGCTTGCCTGCTGCCCTCCGGCTGGCCCCAAACCCTGGCAAATGACAGCTCTTACCGGCACAATGGTGCCTCACTGCTGAAAAACCGCAGTCAGGGCAGTGCACAAGAGGGATTACCCCCACCAGGAAGCCCTTAGGGACTCAGGAAGCGCCCAGCGCAGCCGCTTTTTCTGCCCCACCAAGCCACGATGCTGATTTCTGTACTGCTGCTCTGCTCTTCCGGACAAAAGTGGCACGGCTGGCTTCATGTAAGCCAAATCAAGGAAGGCCTGTGTGGAAAACAGCTTAATCTCACCATGTTATTGTCACCAGCTCCCTCAGCCACGAAGTGCTGCCTTTCCCCGCTCCCCTGTCTGCCGGTACCTCTGCCAGGCAAGCGAGGGGAAACAGTGGCATGGGGGTTTCTCTGGCTTGGCTTCAGGAGAGCCTCTTTGTTTGAAGGGTGTTTTCTCCTCCCGCTTTGAAGACCAAATGGAGTCAGGGAGAAACTGAGCATTTCTCCAAGGTCACCAAATCAGCAAAGGGCTCACACTGGCTACAGTCTGTGCAAGGCCTTATCCAGTGCCGGACCTGGTCAGCCCCAGCATCTGCCTCTCCGACTCTCTGCCATGCAGCCGGTGACTCTCTTTTCCCCTCTTTATTCCCATCTTTTTTTTTTCCCCCCAATGCATGGGCAATTCATTCTGCCATCTCAGGCTCCATGCTCAGACCAATAACCAGCCTTGGCTTTCACCATTGTCCTCGTCCCAGTCTCATGGCTGCCACGTCACCTACAAAAAAAACAATTGCACACAACGAAAAAGCATTCTCATCCAGAGCAGTTTATTGATGTGACCCTCACCAGCCTCACCTCATCCGTACCTTGCCATTTGTTATGCCATATGTTCCTGCCCGTGGCGGGGTGGGTGGACTACATGATCTTTAAGGTCCCTCGCGACCCAAACCATTCCATGATTCTGGTTTTCTGCAAGTGACATAAGGCAGAAAAGCAGCTGTGTAAAACACTTTGCACCCACTTAGCACAAAGAGCAGGTGGATTTCACACATTACGATAGAGCTCGAGGACTGAAGTTATTTCAGGTTTCTCAACTGGAACCAACCTGGGAAAAAGTTGGGAAGCGATCAGCTGTGGGTGCGAATGCAAGAGAATGCTCTTGGCTACTTCAGCATATCCCTTCTCCCCACCCCGTACTGAGATGTGGGGGTGGAAAGAGGGGTGTTCATGTGTGGGATGGTAGGAGAGGCCTCGCTTAAACTGTCTGCTCCGCACCCTCCTTAACTGATCTTGTCTGGCCCCACAGGAGTCAGGTCCCTTAATGATTATTTCATTCCTAGCACAGGGGGGGTGCAGGGAACACAGGACTCACTGATTTTCAATCGGACTCCTCTGGCTCTTCATCTGTTCATTTTCTCCACCCTTGCCAGGTTATTTCCCCTGGGGTCCCTGTCACACCAACCAGGCACGTTGTTCTTATGGCAATGCTGAGGAGCAATCGCTGTGTTCCTGAGCAACTTCACAGAGAGCCACCTCTAACATTATCCTTTCTTCTTATTGCCAGACACTTCCAGGACCCTTCCCTACCATACACCCTGCATCATTTATCCATCTTTTATGCTCTCCTTTCCTAATTCCCCTCCATGCACGTCCTCAGCGATGAACGAGGAGCCTGGAGCACAAACACTACACCCTAGTTGCACCTCTCCTGTCTCCCCACGGTCCTTCCAGCAGCATCGGTCCTTTCTGCCCTGCCCTTCTCTGATGTGCAACATTTTCCCACTACTCTTTGCCTGCACGGGCAACTGGCCCGGGAAACCGGGAGCAGCTCTTACAGGACCTGAGCTGCAGGTGAAGGCTTCTGGGCTTTCCTTCTGGGACAGCCGGATGCTTCAGCACAGGCTCCTAGCATGCCAGTAGCCATCAGAGCTGCTGGTGGCCCTTTATACAGCAAACCACCAGCAGGGATCATCAGTGGTTTGAAACATGTTGCTCAGAGCGATGCAGGGGAAGCTTGGTGGTGGGTCACTTAGTCATTCCTCTCCAGCCAGGTGCTCTGCGGGTTAAGGTGGTTATTGGTTTCTTGGCAAGGAGACAGGGCTACAAATTTTGGCAACACTGACAAATAGAAAACACTTACCACATGAAATCCGTCCATCTCCTCAGACCCAAATGGTATTCTTTACACGTCCTCAGAGGAGCAAACATCGTAGTTTCTGCAGAGGATTCCCCTTAAACTCATGAAAAAGGTGTCTTGCTGTGAAAGCAAAGCTGGGGTCAGGCCACTGCTGTGCCACACCAAGCCAGGTAACCCAAGCAGCAGACCTTTCCTTCTAAGCAGTTTGTTTTTGCAACAGAGGGTGCAAGCAGGAGAGCGCCGGCAGCTCCCAATCTCTCCCACGAACAGAGAGTTTGCATTTAGCTGCCATCATAGATCTTGTGGTGATCAGAGGCAAGGTAAAGCTTATTCACCCAGACATGCAGTTTCTAGGCATGCAGTTTTCAAGGCAAAACGTCCCCTTGTCAGGTGCCTGCTTTTCAGCAGGCAGTTCTACCAAACGCGCCTTGATTCCCATGCAGAAGTTTCTCAGCTGGGTACAAAATCTCCTCCGTGAAAACAGGTTAAACACGTTCAGCAGTTCCCCTCCAGGAACGAGCATGTGATTTCACATTCTCACCTTCTTAGGGAAGTGCTGCCAATACTGGTGGATCAAAAATAACCAAAACAACACCCCATCTTGTTTGTATGCTCTTAATGAAGGGTTCCTTCCCACTACCAAAACAAGAATGCAGTGTGTTATCCTCTAGTACAAAACAAATCACAGGATTCCAGTGCTCGAAGTCACCTCTGCTGGTGTGCACACGTGCAAGGAAAGCCACAGAATCACACAAAGCAGATCAATTCTTTTCAGACTTCCAAGTGGTCCTTTCTCAGACAGGCAGGGAATATTTTTTTTAAATGATGGAAAATACCCCAGTGTCCCTTTAACATGCCTGCTGCCCCTTGGTGCCCGGTAAACACGATTTCAGCAGCCCTGCCATCATAACTGGCACAGATAAGACACACGGTGGAGCTGCAGCTGAAACACAACTTCTGTTTCCTGAGCTACACTCTGCCTCTAAAGAGGTTTTTGGGGTTTTTTTCCAAGATTTAACTCAAGCGGCTCATTGATTGGGCTGATCCTGCTCCTTGTGGTGTCCCTCCATACCACCGTTCTGGTACGCGCTTTGAAGAACTGCATTTGAGATGCACCCCTGATGCTTAACAGCTGTATCTGGAAAAGACTAAGATTCAGGGAATCCAAAACAACATGAATCCTATACACAAACTTCTACCATATTACAACTGCACAGACTCTGTAGAAAGGCATCGTTTGAAAAAAAAAAAAAAAAAAAAA
>VUYV01000084.1:391949-494691 GCA_008711295.1 Anarhynchus alexandrinus | reverse complement strand
CAGTGAAGACCAAAGAAAAGAAGGCATTCAGTAACTCTGCCTTCTCTGTGTCTTCCACTACAAGAGCACCCGTCTCATTCATCAGTGGGACTACATTTTCCCTAGTCTTCCTTTTTCTATTGATATACTGAAAGAATCTCTTCTTATTGTCTTTGACTGCAGTGGCCAAGCTGAGTTCTGATTGAGCTTTGGCCCTTCTAATTTTCCCCCTACATAGCTTCGTTATATCTTGATAATCCTCGTAAGATGCCAACCCCCTTTTCCAGAGAATATAAGCTTTCCTTTTGTTCTTGAGGTCCAGCCAAAGCTCTCTATTTAGCCAGGCTGGTCTTCTTCCCCATCGGCTCGTTTTTCGAGCCATGGGGATGGCCTTCTCCTGTGCTTCTAAGAGTACCTGCTTGAAGTATGCCCAGCCTTCCTGGGCACCTTTGCCCTTCAAGACTGCCTCCCAAGGGACACTACTCTCAACCATGCTCCTGAACAGGCTGAAATGCATCAGGGTTTGCAGGGCCTGCCTACAGCATCAGAAAACTGAGCACATTCTGGCTTTTATGGAGAGCAGCAACACACATGGACTTTTACCTTTAATTACCTGTCCTCCAGATGCTGAAATAAAATGAAGAGTACTTCTCCTTTTTCACTCTTAGTTTTATTATAAAAATCAACATTTCATTTGTTACAACTCAGTTTATAGTAATAATTGGAAAGGATTTTTGTACAAGGTTTATATACACCTTACAAGTAAAGCACTTTATTTTACAAAAAAAAAGTTAGTGAATGAGTGAATAGGGCTGACCAAATGTTGGTCATTATAATATAAATACATCCTTGCAAAGCACCATCGTACCAAAGTTGATGAACAAGAGACACCAGCTGGCTTTAGGACAATGACAAACAGTGATTAAAGCTTACAAAAAAGAACAAACAAAACAAAAAAACAAAAACAAGATTAAAAATCTGAAAGCAGCACCAGATCCTTCACTTGCAAACAAGGCTAGTTCAGCTTAAGCCTGGTGGTATCCTCTTTACAAAAAGACACTTTCATTTTCCTTCCCTGACTCTTAACTGCCTGGCTTAAGGCTACAGCCATTTTAATCAGCACTTCAAAGCCGCTCCTTGTTCATTTAAAAGAGGGGAACAAGACTGCTCTCCAATAGTTTCATCATAACAATCACGCTGCGTGCTAGTAAGCCAATCTCTGGCCCGAATCGAATGCGGATGGTTTACTTACCCTGCCCTGCACAGTTTTGGAGTGGATCACCCAGTCTCTTATACAAATGCTACACCTGCAGCATCCACTGAGCTGCCCTTTTTAAAGATGGAAAGGAATGAAAATTGTCCATTTTGGATCACTACTGTGTCTTATCTGATGACTTTTAGAAAGAAATGGAATGTTTTGTAGCCATTTTCAAGCTATTAGGTGATTCTTAACTTATTTTCAAGGTGTATCTGTCACCTGCCAATTAAGTTAAAGGTTAATTTTCAAGCAATAACCCCATGAAAATGCAATTAAAAAACTCTCATGGCCAAGAAAGTAATTTCTGAATAACAATGTTCAAATTATTTTTGCACCCAATGAACCAGCTGGTTTGTTTTTTTTTTTTTAGAAACAAATAATGTGCTACATGCACAGTACACACTCAAAAGCAGATTCTGTCCATAACAATATTGTGCAACAAATATGCTCAAGACAAAAATGTCAGGAAAAAAAGTGATTGATCACTTCTTAAGAGATATTTTGAAGAATTCATTCAATTCAACAGCACACATGACCAGGGAGTTCTGTAGTTCAAGCAGTTGCCCCCAGAATGCTGTTAATCAATTCATTCAGGGAGATTTGCCAAGCAATAAGGAATGGAAATACTCAATATTCAAGACAGTGGCCTTTTCTTCATCTTAGCACAGGCTTAACTGCTTTAAAGTAAAACAAATGAATCTGTGTTTAAGACTCACCAATCAAGCCATTTCTAGAGAACAGGCAGCATAATAGAGGAGCAATGCACAACTGGAGACCTGAACACCACCAAAGCCGATTAGTGCAATAAATCGGGATTTTCTGCACGCACCTTCACTTGCCGTGGATTGTGGCACCTGCCATGTCAAGCAGTTTGGGTGCAATTTTCTTCATAATATGCTAGGACTACAACAGATTGATTTTTATGTACCCGCAGAAAAAAAAAACGTTTTACTCATCTGCAAAATGGACTCCAAACGTAGAGGACAGTATGAACAGGAGAAGAGTATAAAAAACATGCTTCCTCTCCTGCCTGGTAGGACAGAGCATTAACTATTCAGGTTTAAAGTAGCAAGTATTCTGTTGTCTGTCCTACAACCTGGCCAAAAGAAGTCCAGCTTACATGAGACAACAGCAGGACAACATCCAGCATTAGCACTCTGAAAGGCAGGGAGGCTGAATCTGCCAACGGGGGCATGTGAATGTGTATGCACAAGAAAGTTATTAGCTTTAGGTAAATTCACATTATCAAAGATACCTGCATACATATACTTGTACATGCACACAGAGGGAAAATGTTATGGCAGTAATCTGGAACTTACAATACTGAAAGTTACAACTCACAGCAAAATGAATCCTTTGATATCAACCGGCTCATTTGCATGTTGTGCATTACTGTAAATATTTCATTTAATGTATATGCACAGGTTGCATGAATTTATATTCCTGGAAACCATTCTTTATTTCAAATGCAAATGCTATGTGCATGTTCCAATTGTCGTATCTCAGTTCTTTTAAAATAAATATTTTGGTATCCCAAAGCAGTGGAGAAATGAGGAGTGCTCCTTAGGAAGGTATGAAATGCACGCAGTATGACATGGCAGGTATAATTTTATAAGGCAAGGTTAGGTCTCATTAATGTTGCCATTTAAATGTGCTAAGCTCCTGTTGAACACGCAAAGATTAGTTTTCAACAAATTATGCTGTAATGTCCTTTTTTGTTTTGTTTTTTTTAAACTACAAAGCACTGTTCCTTTCCTCACTGAGCATGCCAGCTATTTCCACTGCCAGACAGCCACCTATGAACACTCCCCAGGTGTCTACATAGAGGAAAGAGTGCACAATGAGTACTTGTGTTAATGCCTTACCATGTATGTACCTGATGCTGTAAGATAAGGACAGCTGTGCTTAGCTTAAAAGACAAGAAGCAGTTTCATTGACATCAATGAGACCGCTTCCATGCTAATACTACTAACCCACTTTAGCCATCTCCTGAATTGACATGCGTGCATTATCTACAGCCCTAACATCAATTTGAGAAGCAGCAGAAAGCATGATTGTCACTGAGGGAAGGAGTGAATATGAATCACAACTGGCTCAGTGGCAGAGAGGAACAGAGAGAAATTGTTCAGTCTTAATGTTCAATCAGTCTATGGTGTATCCACAGGGAACATCAGGTGTGCAAGCTGCATCAATGCTTTTGTAATTTGGAGATCTGCCCCCAAGAGGAACTTCACAGATCATCAACTCTTTCAAAATTTTACTCTAGATTTACTGGGAAAATGCATGTACTTATAAAGGCAGATCACAGCTTCCCACTAAATAAATTCTTTGGTTAGTCCTGATGAGAAACGGCCTGCTCTCTATGCTGGTCACCTTCAGAGGAAAAACATAGTCTATCCACTTTCCCCCTCTTCACATGAACCTCCCAGAGGCAGATCACTCAAAATATCTGATGCACTAACTGAAACGTATTTATCAAAAAGACTTGATCAAATACTACACTGAATGATATGTCCACCCCATTGACTTGAGTTATGCATGGATGTAAACTAGCACAGAAGGCAGGCAGCACAATCCATATGCAGAGAACGTTTTTCTTCTAAAGAACCCTTGTTGTAATTAACACACTTATGAATTTACCTGCAGCAAGTACCCCTCCAAGAGGAAGCCTCAGTGAGGCACTCCAACCACACCAGAAAGAGGATACCACTCCTTAAGCTCAACCACCTTAGAGTTTTCAAAGAGAAATTGGCACACTGAAAAAAGTATTTTGCAAGAAGAGACCATTGCCATCGCAGTACAAGCACTTGGACTGAGATACAACAATGCAATATTCTTCTGAGTTCATTAGTGCAAGTTTCCACATGTGAACCCCACACGGAATGCTGCACATGAAAAAAATGTAAACAACAGAGAAGTTTTTAATTCTCATCGGTGTGCCAGCCTCAACACCCCCTGCCCCGACACACCTGCCCTCCCCCCCTTCATATAAATGGTTTCGAGTTCCCTTATAGTTCACAATACCCTCCTCAACATCCATCCTGCTGGAGAACACAAACAAGCTTCTTCACCAGCTAGGAAGAGCCAGAAGAACAGCTACTGCGATTCCTAGATACCTAGAATGAAGTTGGGCAAAAAAACTTAGTATGCCAGAGATCAACTGCAATAGCCTGGAGACCACCAAGGCTTCTTAAAGTTTCCTCAGGTATCTTGGACCACTAGAAAGACCCTTTATTACTGCTGGAATCCCAATGCCACAGTTCTCCTTGGAGCTGAAACCAAGTGAGACCATAGTACTCCAGATGAGCGGCAGCACTAGCAAGAATTACTTGTCACTATTTCTGTCAACAGCATGAATTAAACCCCATGCCACATTTTCAGATTATTTCTCTTTTAGTTGAAACTGGCTGGGAAACAAGCAACAGAGAACAATAAAACCCAAACGGCACCTCTGAAGAGTTGTTACACCCAAACTATGCCCAAAGGATAGGAGGCAGAAGCTCCTCAGTACCTTTGTTTTGAGAAAGAAGGCTCAGAGGGCCAGTCTTTGAAGGCATCGAGCACCTTCAATAGATTTGATGTCAAGAGAAGGTGCAAATGCGTGCTGCCATCCAAGATCAGGTATACTGTGAGCTCCACTACAGTCAAAGCAAATTCAAAACACTGCACTGGAGTCAAAGGAGTTAATAATATCCCAGGTTGCCCCTCAAACCTACACAAATAATGTTTTCACTTGATTATATACTCTCCTTGTCAAAATCACCATGGTGAAGTTGACAGGAGAAGGGGCTAAATATGATAATATACAAAAATAGAGATGTGAATATAAAATGGTTTGGTTAAGAATATCTTAAAATTTGACATTCACAGCGGTTAATACTAAAGTATTAAACTCACACCATGCAAAAGAGGAGGTATGTCAAAATCATACTGAGCAAAACTGGCTTTACCTAACACAAAGAAATCANGTTTCTTCACTGAAAGTTAAATGCTTCCTTACTAGGAAAAAATAATATATATTTTTATATATATGACTTGTATACTGTGATATCAAGATACACTGAAAGTACTGCAAGGATATATTATTAATTTACAGTAAAACTAACAATCCATGGTTAAATTTATAGTTTATAAATATGCTGTCTATATTATATGTGGTATAAAAATATTTGACATTTTGTGGGCACTAGGTCAAAATAAGGTTTTCTTTTTTAAGGAACTAAAAATCATTCAGGTATATGCATATTACCCTTGTCAATTATGTGAAAATCGTACTGATGTGGTACAAAACAGAATCCTACCATGCTGGCAAAATGAAGAAAGTAATGTATAGCATGATAATCACTGCATGACAAGGCTAATTAGGAGAAAAAAAGAAATTACAGCAGCCCAGTTCTAGCAGTACTTTAAATAAGAATATAATGATTTAAAGTGACACGGGCAGGAAGAAAGGATGCAGAAGAGATGGGAAAAGCTTAAAAAGGCGAAAAAAAAGCAAACTTTAAAATATTCCCAACAAAAATCCTTGAAATTCCAGAAGCAAGGAGAGAGCTCTAAATGCTCTAGTTTGGTAAATGCATTAAGGAAAAACAAAGGTGTAGTAATTTAAAAAAGTGTGTGATTATTTTTCTGGATTCACTGCTACGATTGCTGTATTCCTGTAGAAAACAAAGCCCTTTGTGTAAGGTTAATATCTGTCCTGATTGCATTTTCAAGTTTAACTTTAGTTGCTGGCCCTCCGGAGTTAACATAGAGGTTATTTGGCTACTTCCAAGTATCTATGGTATGCTGCTCTAAGACGGACTTCTTTATTATTAATTACTTTAAACATTTTTGGTATTGACAAACCCCACATCTCACCTCACTGGACAAGTAACACATCCTGGTCCTTCCATTTCCTTATGTGCTCAGTCACTTCACTGGATTAAGGCATGTTTTTGTGTTCCATTTGCAAAAATAAAAACTTTTTGTACAAATGTCTGGGTTCTTTTATACAAAAATTTTTCTTCTTATGGCACAAGCAGCAGTTGCTGTTTAAGAAAATATATAAATATCCTTTTTTTTTTTCTTCTGTACAAATATCTTCAGTATTCCTCCACCCCATTTAATAACATTTTACTGTACACTGTCCTACCTCATCCGTCGCCGAGAGCTCCCTCCCCCCTCCCCAGTAGAACATTTTGTATTTACACTTTCACGGCGGAGGCAGATAACGGGGCGGGGGGGCTACCCCTCATGAGGAGTCTGTGCAGGGGGACGGCGGCGGCGGGTAGAGATGGTGAGAGTAGCTCCGCTCCGTGTACGGGGAAGGCGGGCAGCTTTCATAGTTCTCCTCCGCCGACAGGTACTGGCTGCGTGGTGTAGGTGGCGGGGGGACGGGCTCTGAATCATAGTTCAAGTCACTGGTATAGCCCTTGGCCGTTGCTGCCGTGACCCTTCGACTGGGGGCATAGTCACTGTCACAGACATCCGTGCTGCAGGGTGTCGTAGGAGGTGCAAAATGCCGGTAGCTGTAAGGCCTGTAGCTGCAGTGGGGAGATTTATGGGAAAAGCGTCAACATACAGAATGACTGTGCATTTCAAGCGATGCGCTGAGCAACAAGCGAGCAGCGTATAAGCCAAGGTGGAAACGGAGAGTGGGTCAACCTCTCTGCAGTAGATACAGAGCATCACGCTCCTCTCCCTCTTACACTGTGAACTCGCCGACTCCCCTGCAAAAAGCCCACCTTTGCACTACAGCATCAGTCAAATTATAGCAACTAGGGAAAGGGTTGCTAATTATTAATTATCTACAGACAACAGACTCCCTAAGGACTTACTTGAGGTAGAAAAAGTTGCTCCTAAGACAGTGGGGCAGGAAGGGCATGGAGGGGGTGGGGAATAGCTGTGCTGCAATTATATGGAGAAGATACGGATATTAACTTCCAAGCCCAGACAGGGAGACTGCAAATCGCCTGGCACATTCATAGCAGTCAGGAGAATCGCCAGAGCAGTAACTGGGATGGAATTCCCAAAGGCTGCTACCACAAAACATCTTTTAAAATGAGCCCAAGATAGTTTAAAGAACACAAATTAGAAAGGGAGGTGCTTGGTAGCTACAACTACCAGCATCGCAGTCAGTTGGTTGGGGGCAGGTGGGGATGCAGCTCCTCTGTATTCAAGTCAGAATGTTAGGAAAGATGGGAAGATCAGAAGCAGCAAGGCCAGGGTTTATTTTTGGGTGGGGGAGCATTTGGAAAACATTCAACCCTATGCTACATCCCTAATACCATTTATGATACTAAAAGTCACAACAGCTAACCAGCAATCAGCATGATTCATGCCAATGCCAAAATTTGGGTTTCTTTCATTAGAAAATTACTCATCATTTTAAAAGATTTTTCATATGGCTGCAAGGGATCATTATAAACATCTGGTCTGACCTTCTGCACAACAGAGGCCATATTTTCTGCTAATGGAGAAGAGATGTCTTTTCAGCCCCAGAGACCTCATTATCCAAAAGCCCCCAAAGGCTCTGTGTCAGGGAGGCATTTCTTTCAATAGACAAATACAGCGTGCTCTTCTCATTGACCAGATCTACTAGTGATTTGGGAGGAGAACCTTTACACCCTTGGGTAGTAGGTGTCTCATTCTTTATTTTTGGTAACTAGTTATAAAATGATAACGAACTCTAGCATCTTATGGGGAAGGTAAGAAAGGGACATTCAAGTAAACAGATAAAGCTTGCATGCCCATAAATATTAGTCAGAGAAAATAAGCAAGAGGTTAGCAACCTTTTTCAGATATTAACCCTTAATATGCCTAACTAGAATTTCTGTGCTTTATCTAGGCCATAACATTAATGTTACTTCTGACCTACTAGCCTTTATATTGCCAACTTTCTTCTGCATGCTGTTTACCTATCATTTCTGATAATTACATAACAAATTATTTATGACAGAAGTGTAAAAAAAGGCAGGATTCACTCCAAGGTAAGTATTTTTGGCTCAAAGTTATCGTGGTACCAGGTTTCTTTTGGCATTTAGATAATTTCGTGATGAGTGTTATCATTCCCTTTAAAGCAATATACCCAAGAGGTGTACCACTAACGCACTTACTGTACGATTTACCTCAAACAGTGCTGCACTTATACACACGCGTCAGTGACACAATACATGTGAACCCATTTAAGCACCTGTTTTAGTGCTTGCAGAATTAGGGCCTGTGATTGCAATTCTTATGGAGCAGAGAGTGTCTTTATTCTGCATTTTCTCCACTAACTGCTTTGATCCTGACAGAAGTTATTGTAATAGTAATTACCTGTAGGATCTATGAGTGGATGGGCTGTTTGAAGAATAGCCAAATTCCATGGTATAATGTGAACGTTCAGTAGCTGGTGATGGTGGTGGGTTCAAAATCTAAGGGGACAAAAAAATGAGAGAAACTCAAGAAAAAATCAGTTTCTAAATTTTCTTTTTAGTACTGTTTAAAAGAACCTTAATTTAAGAACTGCATGCATAGCCCCTCCCACCAAACAGGATTTTTCTTCTGTTTATTCCCCAATTCTTTAACAGACACTGGTAATGCCACTTTTTACTATTCCCACAGAAGCTATTACTAAGTCCTTCTCAAAAAACACTGACTGCTGTTACTGTTTTGACATACCTAGTGCTAAGAAGTAAAGTTGAAGCTAGCTGTTCAATACTAGATTGTCACTAGGGATACTACTGCCCTAGGCAAACTGGCAGATGTCTGCTCCTGCTAGCTGTAGTCCCCGAGTATCACACTGTTAATAATACTTGCTTTGTGCTGTCCAAGGCAAGCATTTCTTCCCTATACAGGCATGCTCTTGCTGCACAAACAGTATTTTGATTAAT
The DNA here is from genome assembly GCA_008711295.1 of Anarhynchus alexandrinus. Classification (NCBI taxonomy): domain Eukaryota; kingdom Metazoa; phylum Chordata; class Aves; order Charadriiformes; family Charadriidae; genus Anarhynchus; species Anarhynchus alexandrinus. The sequence goes on along the minus strand of VUYV01000084.1, from coordinate 485,598 downwards.
CTAAAGATATAACATGATGGGTTGATTCTCAGAACTGAAAATAAACAGTTGAACATTTCAGCCTGCGCTGACTGAGCATGTAACTCTAACAATTTGGTAGTGGCTTCGTGGACTTCATATAAAAATATCTAAAACAACAACCACTGATGCCAGATTTAAAGAGACAGGGAGCCCTCTAGGGCTGGTACAAACTTTTATATAGCGTCTAGCGCAGCACACTACTCATTTGTGACTACAGAATTGCTATAGAGTTGCAAGACACTTGTTTATTTATTTATGTCACTTGCAAAACACATGACACAAAGCTTCATTTTAATTCCTTGAAAGGTCTATACGGAACCAACCACAGTTTTACCTCCAGAGGCACATGGCAGAGTATAATGAAAGGAGATAGCTCTGCCAAAGCTGCTCAGCATTTATAAGGATTTTTTCATCTCCCTTGACATTCAATCTAACATCTTTTTCTGGCACTGAGTTCTCTCACAACTTTTTAAAATTAATAGAAAATTCCTGTACTGCTTTGGAAAAAGACAATCTCCTCTCCTTTCCCTTTCAAAATCACTCAGTCCACATTTAAACGAGTATATTAGGCTCGAAATCTAAACCAAAACATTCATCTGTCAATTAATTATCCTCAGAAAGACACCGGCATTTCCCTGAAAGTTGTTAAAGGTCTATGAATAACAGAATGACTTACTGGAGGAAAGTAAGTGCCTTTGGTGCTTGAAGAACTACTGGAAGAGGCTCCAGTAACATGAGCCCTGTCATACGGTGGCCCGCTGCTCCCTCCCATAATGCTGAGGGAGCTGATCACAGATTTACCTCGAGACATCCCTGAACAAAGATGTATGTTAATATTCAATTCTTTGAAGCAAACAGAGAAAAGAAAGCTTAAAAAAATAATCTAGAGGATAACAGCAGTATAAGCACAACTCCTAAAACCAAAATCAATCACCTTGGTATTACGAGCAAATTCAGTGCTCCCTGATGGACAACAGGAATGAAGACTGTCAAGGAATAAACATGTTGGTTTTGTGTATCAGCTACTCAACTGCAGGATTTGGCACTGGGCTACACTAGAGCTGTGTGAAGAGAAACAGATTTCTTTCACTTGAACGGCTGGAAAAGACTTGAGAGAACGGGCATTCAGGCATTATTTCTATGCCTCAGAATAAAACATGAAACTGACTCTGACCACCTCAACTGAGCAACTGAAATTTCTGCAACAGAAGAGAGGGCTTGTGTTCTTTCATTTCCACACCGTTAAGTGAGCTTTTGGTACTAGGACTGAAGCACACTGGCAGAGAGTCCAAGTGGGAAATGGAGAGGTATGCCACTGTGCTCGATACAACGGTGAAAATTCTGCTCAAAGACGGCCTTTATAAAAGCAGATTACTACAGCAAGCACAGAAATTTGGTGCATTATTTCAACCCTGTAACAGCCTCACAGAACCTCTATGTTCTGATTGGAACCCGCGGGATCCAAAGACACAAGCTACAATATCTATTTAATCAATATATGCAGAAGCAATGCATATAAATGAAGTGCAACATTACGGTTAAGTCTTACTTTTTAAACAGCAATAGCATCATGTGCTTGGATTGGTGCTGGGAACTTCATCATGAAACAAGACCACAGTTATTGCTGGTCATTACAGGCTTTACAAGAAGTTTCACAAGCATACAAACCCAGTCTACAAATCTAACAAGAATAATTCCATAATGTTTAAAGTGCCATGAATATAACTCTGTGTAACTTTACCCTGTACTGTCATGACGCCTCGCTGATGCTATAATAGTCCAAAAAGAGGCTTCTTCAGTAGCAAAAGAAGAGAACTCCCATGGTATGTGTATCTATTTAAGCATACGGTTCTGCAAAGTACCTAAATGCTCGTGAATAGCATACGTAAAATAGCAGTTCATTGTTATACAGAAGGATGGCAACAAGCCTTGACAGTCCTGGCTTCCAACAATTATGCATCTGGAACAGACATCTGTGCATACATGCACAGTATCCTTGCTACAACTACCTGGTGCCAAAGAGTAGGACAAGGATCACACCATATACTCACCAGGAAGTGACCCTGACAAAGAGCTTGGGTGAGGCACATAACCAAGAGGTACAGAGGCTGGTCCGTGCACCACGTAATCATTGGTCATTGTTTCCCCATCCCCCTTCATGCGTGGGCACAGCACCCTCTGGCAGATGAAGTACATTGCTCCAACAACAAAAACTGTAAGGATCACACCGATGATGGAGCCTATTGTGTTGTTGGGCTGTGGCGCAGGCTCCTCTGTTGTGTCTAAAAGGAAGAAGGAAAATCGTACTGTGTAAATTAATCCAACTGCTTCATGCACCAGCATCAGTTTTCCTGACATTTTTCCACACAGGAAAAATAAAAGCCTTCTCTCCTGTAGGAGACAACAGCTTTCAAATTAATATATGAGAGGAACAAACAGGCACCAGGACAGGTCTGTTTAAAGACTCTTGAGTGTCCGTAAGGGCTACCTGTGCACAAGATGACCTCCAGACATGCAGAGAATCACAAATGACAGGAAATGAACAGTATATGCATGTGCACAGGGGTTGATGAATCAGGTCCTGATGCTGCTTCGTGCTGACAGGCAGTGCTATCCTTTGAACTTAATGAAGACGACCTACAGCCATGACTCCAGATGCCACTGTGATGGGCACTCCAGTTATGCTCTTTTTTGTCATTAAAGATGATGACAACTACTTTTCATGTTGCACCTCATCACATAAGCACCTAGGTTATCACTCAATGTAACAGACTGGCACTCCCTTTTCTCTACTGTGTAACCTTCAATTATGCTGAACAGCAGAGCTGATGCACCAATGATGAATTTTAGGTTTGCTGCTATTTATTTCAGTATCTAGCCTACTCCACATCTGACCCACACTGATCGTTACAGATACAGCTAAGCATCAGCTTTAAAGGTGCCATCCTTATGAGGAATCTATATAAAATGATTATTCAACAGTCAAAATGAGTGGTGTTCCCTACGACACCAATTCTAAGCAATGACATTTCTGGGAATAACTGACAACCCCCTGCCTGTGCTTCATGAATTTGACAAGAAAAGCAGACTTTAAAGTATTTTCCTGTTCTAGTCAGTGTTTTACATCTTATCCATTACTGAAAGTCTTTTCCTCAACGTGTTTTCTTCTCCCTGAACACCAAACCCACAGTTTAACCAGCTTGTCACAGTCTACAGAGATAAGTAAACAGACTTCTGATCATACTGGAAGAGGGATAGCAACAACTGCAATCTTACTCTGGGTAGGCTAATTTTCCATCCTCTGCTACGAACCAGGAAAATACATAAACTATAATAAAGATAACTATACATGTCTGTGATAATGTCACTAACAACTTGGTAGCATGACAGAACATCTCCTCTTAATCCTTCACAAGATCAAGGGTCCAACTCTGGCTTTGCATTTTCAAGTTGTGTGTGTATAAACTGTGATATACAGATCTCTAACACAAGAAGAGATGTCCCTAATTTACAATTTCTTTTAAAGCACCAACAGCAGAAATGAACTTTCAAGTTGGAATTTTAAAGGTAGTGGTTTCCTTGCAGAGTCCTGGAGATTTCAAGGTAGGGGATCACATGTTACAAATCACAAATCAAGCTCAGAATTACATCTTTTCAAGATAGAAAAGAAATTTTAGAAGGTTTACTCTATAAACAGAGTGCCCCTCTGATTCTAAAAGCACCTGCTAACAATTCTCCGGGTGAGAAAACCATGAAGCAGAGCAGTTATATATAAAAGCCTCATGCTGCGAGAAAGATTTTTTTAACACTGCACCAACTCAGCATACTAACATTATAGTAAACTGAACCTTTTATTTCTTTTAAAAGTTTAAAAAGATAAGTAGAAATATTACTAGCCTGCTCTGCCTCAGAGATTACTTGTTAGAATACTGGTTATTTTTGTTATTCCTATACCACCACGTTGTGCATTAATTGCATGACAGCAGTTATGAACAGAAGCATTCATTTTGGGAACAATTAATTCAGTCTGGTTGGCAGAACAAAACCTAACTCATAGAGAAGGTAAGAAACAAATTTTGGATGCTGCAGTCGTGTCTCAGGTTTTACACTTACAGCATCCTTGCTCATCTGAGCTGTCGTTGCAGTCCAGGTTGTGATCACATTTCTTGCTTTTCCCGATGCACTGCCCACTGGCACAGCGGAACTGATCAGTTAAACAAAGCACTGGAGAAAGAACCCAACACACAACAAGAGTCAGTATCAAAGACTTCTACTCCTTAAAATGATTAAGCAAACAAGACACAAGAGCATACAATGAAGAGTATCTTGGGGGAGCTTAGCCTGCTGCTAGCTTCATTTCTTAAAGTAGCCAGTGTCACACAAAGTCCCTCATGCCAACCATGCAGAAAAAGTCCTTCAGTGTTCTGTTGAGGGTATTGCACAGTGGGTACCTGGTCCTTACTGCCTATTTACAATAAGGATGCTACAAGGTAAAGTTACCTTGACTAAAATAACTCAGAAGCAGAAGGCCACTGAGAACACAGGCGTTTATCCCAGGACAAGGGATAAGCGCCTGGGATAAGTTATTGCAACATTACTATAAGAGTCTCCAACTCTAAGCATTTACTGTAATATAAGAGAGAAGAATTAAGTTATTAAAAATAAATCTGCCAAACTGTGATGATAAAATTGTTTAAGATAGATAGATGTGGTTTCTCAATGCCCTTGTATTCTTCCTGTAAAACAGAAAACTCCTTGATCATAAGACAATATATTTCACTTGACATTATGTTTTTAAACTGAAATGAAAGATGATAAAACTGGAGCTTTGCCAGTACACTCAAAAAATAAACTACCACTTTGGGGAAAAAAGGTGCTGCAGGCAAGGTGCTGGCTGCTGTTGTTTACACATATTTTTGCCTCCTGTTTCTCATAAATCCAGAAATTCTTTCTGACTTCAGTGGAATTAAGAAGTTAAACTAAAGGCTTTTCTGATCTGTAATCAACTTGAATACTCTGAATAACAAGGGCCACTTTGAAGGTGATAAACAGCCCCCAGTCTGATATCTCCAGCCACTGGGTGGCAACTGGGAAGCTAACTTGCACAACGTATTTTCAGATGTGAGCATGTCATCTAGCTAACAATCACCTTTCATCACACAGGAATTTCTGCATTGGTCTGTATGTTTTTGTTTGAGCTGGAGCACATCTTTTGGAAAGAAATTCAGCCTTGACTCAAAGACCCTTAGACAATGTACTGAAAATGTACTGAAAGGATATAGAGAAGAGCCATCCTTTCAAGCTTACAAGTTGTCCTTACAACTCTTCACTACTTGCGCAATGGGGAAAGGGCAAGTTTGCTGTTTCACGTTGTATAGTGGTAGGGTAGTTCAGATTCCACCAGCATAACCTGTCCTTCCCAAAATTAAAAGAACCTAATTCTCATTGCATTGGCAATAGCACTTCCATCTGTAATCATAGCTTAAATACTCTCTTTCGCTGTGCTCTACCGGAAGAGGAGGTCTCCAGAAATCTCGTCTGTCTCTCACTCCCACTTACTCACAAAAGCTTAACATCATTTTTTTCAGGTATTATAAAACAAACAATCCCAAGACCTTTACTCAGTACGAGGTACACAAAAAACTATGACGAGGATTTGCTCCACTTTGTAATTCATTCCTAGTTATCAAGTTTTTAGAGCTTAAAAAACATATTATCTTTTTAACAGTACTTTTCACAAACAAGGCTTAAATCACCGTGCAGGAGATCAGTGTTATTTCTGTCTCACAGGTGGAGAAACAAAAGTATGGAGTTGTGAAATAATTTCCCATTCAAAGATCAGTTTAAAAACTAGAAGAACCTCAGATCCTTCCAAATCCTACTCAGCAATAACTTTGGTATCTATCATAGTGTCCCCATGACAGCTTTATTTTCATCACACTCCGAAAGATCCTCTGTACCTTCACAGTTCTTCTCATCTGAGTTGTCCTGGCAATTTGCTTCTCCATTGCACCGGAGGGCACTGTCTATGCATTGTCCACTTTCACACTGGAACTGGGTATCTGAGCACACCGGGCAGTTCTTTTCGTCACTGTGGTCTTCACATTCAGTGAAACCATCACAGCGCCAGGCCACTGGGATGCAGTCAATCTCACCTGTGAAACAGGTGAACTGCTGAGGGGAGCATGTTGGTGGTTCTTTAAAATCAAGCAAACAAACAAAAATTAAGAATCCAGGTGAACAAACAGTAGATCAGGACAGGTAAGGACAAGAAGATCTCAGCTGCTTTGATTTATCAAGCAGCTGATAAACATGCCACGTCATAAGGCTTCCACCCCCACTGCCTCCGCAGTCAGTCGTGCAGATCTTGAGCCCCATGTGACTGATGCAGGCTCACACTGATGGAGGTTCATTAGACAAAGAACAAGAGGAACAGAGAAACATGCACACTCAAAACAATTACTGTCTTCCCTTCCCACTTCCCCCCTTCTCTTAGTAGGTCTTCAAAAGTCTTAATTTAAAGTCAACACACTTTTCCACTCCCCCTTTTCTGCAACACCACTGTATACACAACCGATGGCTCACTTTCTTTCTAATGTTCGACAGTCATATAGAAAATGTTAAAAGGATGTAATGCACTGCAGATGGATGCACTGTGACTCAATGTCTAGTTATGTGCCCTCGACAGCTCTGTTCAGTCAAAATTCTTTTAAAACGACAAAAAGCTGCTCCATCTAGTCCTGCTATCTCAACACAGCTGTTAGCTGTTATTTAACATTCACTACAGTAACTGTTAATCTCATGCAGTAAGTAAGTGTGAATTTTTTTCCCTTTTTTTAATCCCCCTTTCCTCCCCCCTTTCAGCCTGGTATTAAACTTGCTCTGAGAAAATATCTGGATTATGTTAGCTCTTGTTCCATTGTGAGACCACACGTCGCCTTGATGGCGAGAAGATTGCATAATAAATCCATTCAGTACGGTGGCACAAAGAGACCCAAGCACCAAAGTGCCTCTCCTCTCCCCCATTTCAACCCCACCCTTGGAGACACCAGGGCGTAGGCTACAGTGGCCATATCACCACAGAGGAGGCAACTCGCCCTTCTGGGACTGCAGTTCAGAAAGACACGCACAGGGTGAGTTTGAGGAGGACAGCAGAGAAGAATAAAATGGCACAGACATGGTGCAATATACCAGAACATGAGAATCTACCACTGTTTGAAAGAGGAGAACATACAGAGTGATAGAAAAAAGTAATAAAAATCATACAATTAAAAAATCAAGTTGAAATAATTCAGTGGTCTTAAGTAGAAAGAGCGAACAGAAATCCTTATTCAACAGTCAACTAGTGAATTTTTCCTCTTCTCTTACTCCTTCTCAATACTTGCAGATTTAGCTGGGAGGGAGGCAAAGAGGAAAGCGTGTAAAAGCATGTAACAGCATCCAGTGCACTGTCACATTCTTTCTGCTCAGAAGCCACCCCTAAAGATGGAAACCGCCCCCCAAGCCCAGAAGCTGAGAGCTCAGTGACACAGAGCATGGGAAGGACTTACCTCCGCAGGACAGCTCATCCTGCAGCAGAACAAGGTGGACTGGGCAAGAGCAGCGTGTGGTGCCGTCACCCTTCACAATGCAAATGTGTGAGCAGCCACCATTATCTTGAGAACAAGGATGTTGTCCTGTGATTTTAAAAATAAAAAAAAAGACAGGTACAGACAAGGAAATTCTCACCTCTTTTACAAGCTTTCAGTGATTTCTTTGGGCGCACAGGACTCCCTTCATTACTTCCTTCCCCCTGGGGAGAGTGCTACTAAAAACAACTCTGAAAAAGTTTTATTTTGTTGTGTGCATTTTTTCCCCTTTACACACATCAATAATTGTCATGCACACCGATCATTGTCCATGACCTGAAACATTATGAGAATCATGCCATGGAGTCTACTAAAACAGTAAACAGTACTCAAAGTAATTAGCTTCTTGTGCAAGGTAGAATTAGTTTTGCAGCAAAAATAGTAACATTAGTAATACAAAAAGATGCCTTGGATTCCATACTTCATCTTCCCTATCAAAGACTGTTAACAAAGTAAACTTTTCTAATTTATGAATTCTGAAGCTTCCATACTGTCTCTGAAACTCAAATTAACGTGCTCTAGATAAATATGTCTCTTCATTTTAATGTTTAATAAGGACAACATACTTCTCTCGGAACTCCTGACAGATTTACTGAGATTAATAGCAAACGAAACTAGTAGTAGTCTGCACTGATGCTTTAATTAAACATCCCCAGACATTTTTCTACATATTTCTCCAAGGCATGCACCACAGCCTATTAACCAGGCCCATTTCCTCCAGGACGGCAGCTCCACTGCTTTAACCATCCAGCTCCCATCGTTTCAAGCGCATGTGTGTAGGTAAAGGCTATATCCTGGTAAACAGAACACTTTTAAAAGTGCAGCCATGTTCAGCACAAATTGTTATTTAATACACACCTCCTTTGTGCAATGCAACGTTGTTGTTCTGTCATTTACTTTGAATACGAATTGCCACCAACAAAAATTGCTCACTTTGCCTTCAAGGCAGGCAGTCCATTGAAACATTTACTCCTAGTAAAAGGTCCTGAGAGCTGTGCTTGTCTAAACAGAGTAAACACCTAATAGTGACTCACTACCATGTCGCAGCCATAATCGTCTACTAGGGATAACAGGACATTTCTACTGTGCCTATAGACACTCAAATGCCAGGTGCCTGTATGGGACTACCAATAAAGTTGTCATCAGCAACAAAATGTGATGCTGTGTTTGTGATAGATTTCTAGTCCACTGCCAACTGCCTGAAGGAAACAAACTTAATTGCGCCCTGGTGATGTACAGATACAAAATGATACCAACTTCTGGCCCCTTCGATCTGCACTGATGTCGATCAGCAACAAGGCAAAACAGGCTCATCTCTCTGCGGCCACTCCTTGCCTCGAGCCCCACAGGCCCTGTTTGCACTTGCAAACAGGGATTGCACTTACTGTATTCCTGAATGTTGAGCTCTTTCACAGCATGGATGTCACTGAGTTGTGCAATACGAGCTTGGACCTTTGTACGGCCTTCTCGACCAGTCATATCAATCTTTTCAATCATCTGCTGTTGCCTGTCAATCCAATACAGCCAGTTTTCAAATACAGTTAGTCCTACAGGCTGCAAGATATTAGAGTCTTCCAAAACGATCCGGTTAGCACCTGCAGAAGGGAAAGAGTGGTTTAGCTTAACTAGAATCAACTGAAATACTATCACAAACATTTTCTACGCTACTCACACCACTATTTTCCACTACTTTTACACTACCAGATAAGCCTACTGTAAAAACAGAAGCAATCCTGGGTCCTCTGATGCAAGACTGATGCATTTTGCAGACAGAGGATAAAATTATTTTTCCTTCTTTCATCAAGAAAACAGGTTTTGTCCTTCAAATATATTTACTGTATTTAAAAAGCATCTGGAGTTGGGGGATCTGCTCTCATGAGCCTATCCAGTCTTTTATCGATATGATGCGAATTGGTAATTCTTTTCATTCTTCTTTCCCTTTTTGGAGAGATTAACTGCTTTGTCTTGGCATACAACAGGGAATAAGAAGATGGATTATTAGCTTGAGTTAACTAATACAAGATAAAATCCAACTGAAGACAAAGTAGTTAGTACTTTTCACATGAATTATGAGATTAAGGTAAACACTTGACTTCTGACTTCCTCATATTCTTTTGTTTCAACTACACGATCTTCACTAAGGTTTTCATGCTAAATTGGGAACGCTCCTTTCTTCCCAGTGAAGACTTACTATCCTCAGTTCCTTTAGCAATCACTGGTAGCAGCCAAGAGGCTTTAGCCTTACACTTCTGAAGAGTGTTGAGTTTTATGCTAGATTACCTGGCATTAAATATAGTCAAGAGCAACTGCCACACTTCATGGTTAACACTCCACATAAGCAGACGACAGTCTGCAGCTGTTTTAAAGGTATCATCAAAGACTGTCCAAAGACAGTGAAGACTTTGTAACTCACACATAGAAAGAAAATATGTTATTCAAAACCTGAGAGCTCGAGTGAGGTTTAATCCATGCTTTGCTTATTTTACATGACATGACATGGTCATTAACACTAAAATATTCAGTGAGGTTTATCAGATTCTGAGCATAAAATTACTCACAAATATAAGGAATCTGCTTCAATTTTGAAATGCTGAAACAATATCACACAGTCCAAAATTAGGCCACAGCTTGAAAATGTACATATAAATCCTGATATTTCAGATATCTGGGCTCACCGCTATGCTTATTTTTCACTTTTGCTACAGTGGACAGTAGCTTTGCATATGTTCACCCACAAAACAACTGCCAAGAAGTTTTTATATTTTGTCCTGTAAAAATATACTAGCACAACTGAATACCACAGAAAAATGTCTTTGCCATACCCACACAAGATACTGTTATGGGACAAAAGACATATATTTTATGATTTTGTAATTTGAACAAGTTCTATCCCTCTGCTTTGTTTAGCAGCAAGAATGTTTTTTGGCTTGTTGAGAATTTAATCAACAGTATGTCAGTGATGATGACTTACAAACAAATTTGGCTATGAAAAGTGGTTTTATCTCCTTTTTACTAAATGCAGAGTTCAGAAGTTAAGAACCTTCCAAACATTTAGCAAGTGGTAACATCTAAAGCAGAACATGGAAATTCAAATATTAATCCTCAGCTAGACTGGGCTCTTGCCCACCACTTTGGAACACCACCAGCAGTGATCTGATTAAGAAAATACGTTGATGGATTTTGAAGGAGGCTATACCCAGACTGATGTAGGAATGAATAGACTGAGTGATGTAAGTCAAACTAAATAACTGCAGCCGTCTATTAACCCCCATGAACATGACTCATTGTATAGGGAAAAGGTAAGAAACAGCAACCTACAACTTAAGAAGAAAAGCTAAGCTGGGAACAGGGGAAAATGCAGAGATGACAGGATGGAACATAGTTAAAACTAAGACCTTGACCTACCCAAATGGAGCCTGTACATGCCCTGCTCTGCCATGCCCATGTCAATCAGCATGGCATTTTGCACTATGCTCCTAAAACTCTGAAGCTTAAAATTTTCACTCCCTTAATGTCTTAATCTTTCTTTTTAATATTTGTGACCAAGTGTAACTGACTATTTCTGACTAAACAGAGACACTGAAATCCCTCCTTCCATAAACCAACAATAAAATCCAAAGCTGGCTCATCAGGGTGCTAGTCCCCTTTATTGGGAATGTCAGATGAAAGGGAGATGTGATTAAGAGGAGCTTTGTCTCCTGGCATGACCATTCTCTTTCCAGCAATACCTTTTACAAAAAGACTTAAAAACAAACAAATAAATACAAAAATCCCGACACACCCGTAACTCATTTTATTTCCAAATCAAAATGACTTAATTCCAGAATCATTAGACATTTCCAAATCACACTAATTATTCTGGAATAGAAGAACTAATTTCCAAATAGTTTCCATGGTAGGGAGCTAATTCCAGTCATCTTTTCATAAACAACCCCTTAATCATGTGAAGAATCTGGTTAGCTTCAATAGGATCTCCCATTTGAGCAGCATAACCGAGTCCTAACTGCATGCCTGAAGGACAGGGAGGAAGAGAAGGACTGCATCACATAAAAGGCATTCTAGCTCTCCTTCTCTTTATGGGTACTGGCATCTACAGAGTCGACAGAGCAAGAGACTGTGCATGTTTTAAGAAGCTAACATGCAGAAAAATTACTCTGCTGGTCAAAAGAGCCTATTAATCAGCATTCCTAAGCACAGGAATGCATCTCAGCAGTTAGCAATTTATCGTGGTGATTATAGCAATCTATTTGTCATGCAAATGCCAAAAAGCAAGGGAGGTTTTGGAATGATTTTTTCTTCGTATTCTTTGAAAATATGGCGAGCTTTTACTACACAACATTGGTGATCAACAGTTACACCTTTTTAAAAAACAAAATCATTAAAACCAGACTAGATTAGAAATCAGACCCATCTCCTCCTCTGGTGTCCTAATTCCTGGCAGATAACAAAGAGAAACAAAGCACATCTGATATTCTGCTGCTGCCAATTACTTTACATGTGCAGACCCTGGATCTGGGATAGCCTAGAACATACCGAGATACACCATACCACTTTTTTTTTAAAAAATGATTCACTAACTCAACTTATGTCCTGTGTTTTAAAATAGTAGACAGTCAGGATATCACAGTTCATTAGCGATCCTGAATCTTCCAGTGACACACCATGTTAATCACTGAAAAAAAAAACCACTATCTTGCTGAGCCTCAATTCCAATCATCTAAAAAACCTGAAATGTTTTCCAAAACAAAAGCTTATTCTAGCAGCTTAATAAAAGGCTGAAAATCATACTGGTATCAGTGGAATTACATGCTGCTACTTTGAATGAAGGTGAATCATGTCAGTGAGAGACATTACTACAGACCACCATACTCTCATTAAATTTTCAAACTCACTCACAGATTGCAAAGCGTGTCCTTATTTCCTTATGCGTGTACTGATGCTTCTGATAGTAGAATAACACCCAGCTGAAGTACAAGGATACGCACTATTCAAACCAGCAATGGACTTACTGCAGAGGAATGAGAAATTCTGCCACTGCCCTCCACTAGCAGCAGAGCGAGGGGGGCTTATACCCCATCACCAAAGAGAGATGGGTACGTATGTGCTCGGAACGTCCTGGCACTCTCATCAGCAACATCCAGCCCAGCTCATATCACAAGAAATTACTACCACAAGGCAGCTGAGCTGATCCAGCAGCTTGCTGGATCTGGCTAGTAAATAAGAGACATCTCTCTCACTCAATCTGACTGCATGATTTTGCCTCTTCTCTTGGTCCAGTTCTGAATGCTTGCTGTACTCTTGTTGAACCAATTCAGCTTTCCAAACCAACAGAATACTGTTCTCTATTTCTCTTTTTCTTTATATTGTTGTTACGTTATTGTTTTGCTTATGTGGTTAAGTGAGCTGAATCAACTCACAGAGGAGGTCAGACAAGCAGCATAACCAACCTTAGGGAGCAAGCAAAGAGAATTCCATAGCTGGAAGAGGGAGGTTTTTGCCTTTTGAGAACAGAGAGATGTTAGATCTGCTTTATCCTTCTCACATTCTTTCACCCTAAATGACAGGTACATAAAGCAGCAGGTGTGCAGGTCACTTAACTCTGCAGCAAAGACTTTTCCGCTAACGGGAAGCTTTCATCTGATTGGCAGTTTACTGCACCAAAACCAATGCCTTTAAAAACAACCCTCTCCCTCCCCTTTCCCAAACTGCTGCAAATTTATTTGTGAACTGACTTTGGGAAACCACACGAAGGTCTTGCAGTGAGAAACTGAAGTAAATAGCATGTGTAGCAATTAATAATGCAAATCATAGATAGAGGCATGAGACTGTAAAGGCATGCTGCATGAATCATACACATTCCCTGGCTGGGAATTTAGGGAGTGATTAGAATCACAGTACAGACTGTTTATAGTAGGAAGGAAAAGAAGACACCTTTCTCTGCATTCCCCCACACCCACACCCCACAAATGAATCACTGAATTAAAGTGCTACTCTACCTGAAAGGTCACTGCTTTCAATTCTCCGCAGGTCTGAATCAGCCCAGAACAACTTGCCTAGCTGGCTGTCAATAGCTAAGGCTACGGGCTTGCTCAAACCACTGAAAAAAAGGACCTCTCGTTCAGTTCCATCCAATGCTGCTCTCTCAATTTTAGGAGACCTTTCCTGTAGGTTGGTGAAATACATGTATCTGGAATAGGAATGATTAGAGGAAAAAAAGTTTATTTGATCTTTCCACATTTTTGCTACATGACCAAGATATCTTAACAAATATCAAAGATGTTTTTATTCTGACAAACAGAAACCAACCAGCAGCAAGAAAACAGTTTGGTTCTCAAGACCTTCACCCTGAATTTCTCCACATCACTCTTTCGGCTACATACCCTTTCTCTGGATTCACCACAATGGCCCTGGGCCTATCTTGATCTCCCTTGAGCACTACTCCCATGGGTCTCCCATCCAGGCGTGTCACATTGATCACATTAGTAGCTTCGCAGGTCCAGTAGATATAGCGGCTGTAGATGTCAATGCTCAGGTCATAAGGTTGCATATCCAGGTTCTGATTGGGAACTGAACTTGTCACAACAGTGAGGCTCTACAAAGGAAAGAAAAACAACCCACAGAAGAGCATTTAATCTGATCCAGCATGAGCAATTTTATTCGCTATGGATGCACCACATCAAACTACTGCTCAATAAAAGGAGGCAGCCAAAATACTGTCATAAAGTAAGGCGACACCCAGGTCCGGTTGCCCCACCAAAACCTTTAATCAGACATAGACACTTAGTCCTGATGGTTTGTTGTAATAGCAATCATGTAAGTTGGTTGCACTCATAAGACTTAGTAGTAAGTTTGACCAATAAATCCAAAATGTCTCTTTCTTCAAGATTCAGGGTCAGCTTCCGCATTTCCTCTGCTTTCTTGACAACTCTAAGTTCAGTTTGGATAGACCCAAACCCAGCACATTTAGCACTCCACAAAAGAAATGCATCACCACTAATTCCCAAAGCTGCAGCTGAATGGATAGAAACACAGGCAAAGTGAGGCCAGACAGCACTTGAAATTCTTGCCTTATTCTTCTCCACCATCACTGCCATCACACTTGGGGGAAATAACCTAAGGATGAAAAATAAATGGGAAGGCAACTCTGCCAACAGACAGAAAGGATACCAGCTAGTGTAAGACAGTGACTTTAAAGCATTTCCAGCTTCTGCTTCAAAGTTCTTGCCTTCTACTGGTCCCAGACCTCCGGAGTTCACATGACTTATTTTTTTCAATTTATTATTTTTTCAGAAAGAAACTGCGTAGTCTTCATATAGTGAAAGGTGAACCTAACCGACATCTTTCATGAACTTCTCAAAAAATCTGAAGAGGATTGATAAGTCACAAAACATAGCCCTACATAATGTTTTTGGAAAACTTCATGCTTTTGAGGTGAGCAGCTTCCACCCTCTCACCCCCAAATTAAACTTCACCAGAAAATTTGCCTAATTAATTTGGCTTGTCACCTCTATGCAAGGGTGCGTCTAAAAGTCTTGCATTTGTTTATTCTGCTGAAGCTGACAAAAACCTGCTGCCTTTGATTAGTTTTGGGTGTTAAATTATTTAGATATTCCAAAATTAAAACCATTGCTAAATTGAGTTAAGGCTGAAGGGCATTTCAGCAGGATCCAGCTACTACCACACCCACCACCAGAAACCACACTCTCTTACAAATTAAACTGAATATAGTACCTCTGCGTTGTTCATATTAGTCTCCCACTCCTCCCTCATTCAAAAAATCAGGAAGAATAAAATCAAATGTGAAAATGAATAAGCAGTCATTGCTCACAATTAACCTCACTAAACCTGTGTTGCCTTTTCCCTTCTACCCTACTCTATACTTTTTTTCTATTCCCCAGTCAAATACATTTTCCCAAGCCTGTTACATCTCTTACAGATAACTAGTTTCAACCTCCTCGCTCAGTGTCTCCGTAGTTGACAACAGCTCTCTTCCTATCCACCACCAGAATCTGGGAGGCTTCAGACACAGCCATGTGGTCACAAAGTTCTACCCTCTTCAGAGTCAATGCCCCTGCACCCTGCTCGTTTGCAACTCTTCCTTCTCTCTCACACACTCCACTTCTCTCAACAACCTTCTCTTCTACATTTCACTTCTCTCAAATAGGGGTTTCCAACAGCCTCCAGCCAAAAGACAGTGTAGAGCAAATGACACACTGTGAACAACAGTATCTTTAAGTTTGCCTTAGTTTTCCACGTTTTATTTGTTGCTGCACCTCCCAGATTACTGGCTGAGGACTCCAGAAACTCCAGATGCTGCTTGTTTTGCCAAATGACAGCCAGTAATCTATAGGAAGTCTGTGTATCTAAATTATTCATGTACAATCATTCGTTGTTGGTTGTCGGGCATGCCTCCCTCATATTTTAGTAATTCCACCACCCACAGGATACCTGGCTGCCATCTTCCTGTGCCTTCCGGATGATGTTCTGCCGAGAATCAATCCAATACAGCTGCTTATCCAGGGGGTCATAATCGATGGCTCGAACGTTCCTGAGACTATGGATAGGGAGTATGATATCTGGACTCTGCTGCTCATCTATCACCATGCGATTAATTGCATTCTTCTGACTGAACAACAGAAAGGTTGTAGGAGCTTGATGGGTTTAAAAAAAAAAGGAGGGTGAAAGGGTTACACATAGGTACACATTATAAGGTTGGGTATTTGTATGTTCAATAATGACAACTACTGTATAAAACCAGTGAGTACCTATTATTTCATTCCCCTTCTCCCTCTGCCTTTGCCAAAAAAAAAAAAATTAAAAAATCAAAACATGAAATACCCAACCTCTGATCAGTTTGGAAAGCCTTTCAATTGACCTATTTTTACTGTAAATGTCCGAACATGGATGTGACAGACAAAGATAATTTTGTAAGTCGCAGAACCAATGAATGTGAAGACTTCTGTCAAAATCACCTCAAACAAGAATGGTCAGCTATGTGTCTTAAGGAACTGCCAATTTCCTTTCTAAAGGGGTCTCAAGGAAATGCAGCTCCACTATTTTGAAGTTGAACTTTTTGCTAGGTACACTTCTACTTGCAGAGGAAGCTGAGCAAAAGCCAGCACTGGTTCCTTATTCAGAGGTCCCAGGGAACAGAGATTGCCATTAGAGTGGTTCAGTCCTGTTCCCACAAACCCTTTTTCTGCCTGCACCAGAGTGGAACAACAACTAATTCACAGAAAAACCTCTTACACGTGTGCAAGGCTGCATTTTAATAGAAAATAATCTATTCACTCGTCTCAAATTTATATATCTTTCTTATTTCTAGGTGCTTATCTGTGAATGTTAATCTGTAATCAGAGTAAAAATCTGGTGCTCTGCTCCAGTTTTCCAGACACCCAGCAAAAATTTCCTGGATGAATGATTTTTTTCTTATACATACCATCAAACATCAGAAAACAAGACTTCCTCACCCCGTATAGCTGTAGTTTACCAGCTGTATCTTACATTAAGTGTGCAAGGCATTTAATACACCATTAAAAAGAAATTATCCCTGTATTACATAACTGGGTCAGAAATCAGAGGAGGCAGTTAAAGCATTTTCCCTTTTCACAGTGTTCTTTTCAATAATGGTCTACCTGGAGCCACTGCTGTGCGAGACAGCACAAGAACCAGCAGCCAGAAATGCAGTTTGCAGCCTCCCTGAAGTTTGTACAATCAATTCTCTATAGCACAAGTCTGGAGAGATTAGCAGTGGGACACTGCACTCATTCAATCCAGCCTGCAAAACAGGTAAGGCAGCACCTCGGAAAGGGGAGGTAGTAAAAGTCTTCCAGAGAACATCATCACCTTGCTTTGTTATTTTAGGCATATACTTTGAACATTTATTCTGGCTGCTGGAAAAAGAAAAAAGACGGGAGGGGGGGAGTTTCCTTGGTAACTAACACTCAATCCTAACATCCTATAACAATCAGGCCTAATTGCAAGGTATTTTTGCTTTCTGGAAAACCTGTATTTCCCCTCCAAGCGTTTCTCCAATAATTTAAGCTGCATTCTACTTAGCTCTAAACTGTAGAAGAAAGCACAAAAAAAAGCAAAGCAAAGTTTATATGCATGTGTACAGCAAAATAATAGATTCAGAAAACATCAGAATTATAACCAAGCAGTTAAGAAAGGGAAAAAAGCTTAAGATAAAACAGTGCAGGTAAAATACCATCATAAGCACCTAAAATTCTTTCCACCTTTCCCCAAAGACACCTTCTCACTGTCTAAAATTGCCTGGCTTCCAAGTTTGAATTGATGGCTCATTATAAAAAGCAACAGCAGAATTTCCCCCCTTGACTCCCCACATCTCTGAAACAGTACCAATTTCAGAAATCCCTTCCCAGTTTTCATCATTCTCCCTCCCAATAGTCACATATTTTAACTATATTTTTGGCAGGCAAATGGAGTGCAATGAGCACGTCCCCTGTGTAGCACTGCCTTCAAACTTCATGACATGTAGGAGGTTTGATGAGATACCAGATCTCATCAGAGCAGTGTGTCCTTCCCGTAATTAAAAGAATCTATGCACACATGAGCAGGGTGATCCAGAAGGGAGGAACTGGCCTCTAGACAGGGCTTGGACCAATAATAATGTTCATGAGTACATAAGCAAGTAAAACTGGCAAGAGAAAGTTAAAACAATATATTGTCCAATAATAATGTCCAAGAGAAAAAATAAATTATACGCAAAGAAGCCTAAGTCTCCATTACCTACAAATGAGAAGCTGGAAAGTTCCCAGGTTTGAACACGGCAGAAGGAAAACTCCTAATACTTCATGAATGGCCCTGAACTGCACTGTGGGGAAATGGTTCTATTTGCTCACAACACATTTCCTGTATTTTTCTCCTTCCTTTGTTACTAAGAGCATTTTCACAAGAAAACATGACCTTTGATCATTTTGCTACTTATTCTCCACTGGAAGTCAAATTCCTCCACCTACAAAATCACAGTTATCACCAGAGAGGTGCCAACCACGCTTCTAACTGGCAGGAAGGTGTGAGAGCGTTAGAGTACAAAAATCCAGTTGTCATGCAAGCGCCTCTTGTACCAAAAAAAGGAAAGGAGGAGTACAGGACACATGGGTGAGGGTGTGGGGGTATAGAAAAAACAGAGTTTTCCAAAGAGCATGATTCTCAAAAAATGCCATGAGGTGGCATTTGTGGAACAAGATGCCCTGCTTTTGGCTTTAAAACAACTGTTGGATCTCTTCTCATGCATAATGCAGACAAGATACAATCTGTCTCTCAGTAGCACGAATCTCTTCACCCACTGACTAATCTGAATGACACCAGTGGAAATCAGCCATCCAGTGTGGCTGCCAAAATTATGAGAGCTTCACTGGCAGCCAGTTATTGAGAGATGGATAAATTATTTGGTTAGAAACTAATTACACACAGCCTGAGGGGCCTTGCGGTTCATACTCTGCACAACAATAAAGAAAAATGGGGCTTGGCTGCACTGAGATCAGAAATCTGAAGTGCTGGGTTGACCGTGGAGCCAAGCCTTTCCTCACTGAGGAAGAAACACTTGAGGGTAAGACAGTGGCCCACCTCAGCATCTCATCAGTCAGCAAACAGAACTACTTCATAATTAAATCCTGACCCACCTAAAGCCTATGCGAAGTCCAGAATATAGACCAAACTATCATATACAGAATCATAGAATCGTCTAGGTTGGAAGGGACCTTTAAGATCCAGTCCAACCATCAACCTAACACTGGCAAAACCACCACTAAACCATGTCCCTCACCACCACATCTACCCGTCTTTTAAATACCTCCAGGGATGGCGATTCCACCACTTCCCTGGGCAGCCTGTTTCAATGTTTGATAACCCTTTCGGTCCTTTATGTCAGGCAAGATTAGAAATAAATAAGCAAGCAAGCACTTGAGAAAGGTTTGACAGACAGATACAAAACCAAAAGCATTTTGAGCCTTCCTGCTTACACAGATTTAGCTGATTCACTAGAGCCACTCTTCTTATTTAACTGTGATACTGGTCTGTTGCAAGATTCTTTTTACTTTTTTTTTTGCCTTCAATATCCTATCTTCTCTGAAAAGTCAGTAGGATTTTAGTATTAGTAAATTATATTTAAATATATCCTGATTCCTACAGAGGAAGGGAGGCTAAGGAACCAAATTTTTTTTCAAATACACATTTGGTATTAAAAATAGAAACTAGCTTTAACTTGGCCTATCGGCAAACAAGCTTCACCATCTCACACAAAAATAAAACTCATAAAACAATGCTTGCATCTGTTACTAAACACATCTGCTTCTCTATTTTATTTTCATTCATTACAGCTTACCACTACAAGTCCTGTTGTCAGAGTTCAAGGAATAGTGAGCTGGGCAACCACAGACAAAACCACCAACAGGGACTGCTAAGCACAGGTGAGAGCAGTGACCGTTGCTAGAGGCACACTCATTCCAGCCTGCCTGCCTGGAGGAATGGAAGACCAAGATGTCCATAACGTAATCCAAATGCCCTTGGATGATAGTTCGGTTCTGGCCACTGGTCTTGTTGGCTCGTTCGATGCTACGCCGGCTCCAGTCTGTCCAGTAAATGTAATCCTGATACTGAGTCAAGCCGAATGGGTGAGGCAAGTCATCAGCTATAATCTCACGGTCAAGGCCTGTTTCAAAAAAAGAAGGGAGAAAAAAAGCAGAATTATATGAGGACAAAAAACATGCTGTTGGACAGAAAGGTTAACACATAACTACTTTAAAGTTACTATTTCATTATTACAAAAGTAAATTATAAAGTAATGTACAATATTCAAAAGACCATCCTGAAGTCTCAAAGCCTATCACATAAATGTGCTAATCCTGCTTGTGAGTCACAGGAGAGAATGTATTTTACTAAAGAAAAAAGTCTTAGTTTTGAAAATGATTCGGGTTCTCCAAAAGATTCTGTGCTTTCCCTCCTCCTCAAAACAAACACATTCCCTCTGAAGAAGATGTAGGATCCTGACACTGTATTCCTGGTTCAGCATCTCTTGCATGACATTAGGGTCTCTGCCCGTTGCTTACAGAGAGAGAATTGTTAGGAGCTTAATAGAATTCTACACTGTATTATGAGAAAAATTAAATGCAGACGGTTAAACTAATCCGTCTCTGGAATGCTGTAACAGGAAGGAGCAGTCAGAAACTCAAGGTAGGAAACAGTTAATTGTGTATACCATGGAAATGTTAGGAGACCTTAAGGGAGGGGGGTGGGGTGAGAGGTGGGGTGAAGAGGAATGATTTCAACCACTTCATTACCACAGGACATCCTACTGTCTAGTCACAGAAAATGAACAGGAGATTATGAAGCGAGCAGTCATTCCCTCTTTGCACAGAGAAGATGACGATGCACAGCCCTGCACTTTGTCATCACTAGCCACAGGGAAGATGAAATTCTAATGCTGTGTCCAGTTCCACAGTACTCAGGGGAACGCTGAGCCAGCCTCAACAGCACACCAAAATATATGAGAAGCTGAAGACAAGCTTTTATAATACATACAATTCCTATAATGCATTTTCCTGGTTTGATCTTTTTCTAGCTTTGTTCCACTACTGCAAACGTACTATTTAAAGACTAACTCCTTTAGCCTTAAATGTTGGCTAGTGATAACACTGATCTGAATAATTCGGCACACAACAATGCATTCTACCCCTGTGGGTGCCGAGAAGTTAAAAAAAGATACTGTGCAAAACTGGGAGGGCTTGGGTCCTCAGTACTCTACCCTGGGCAGTGAAAGAATAAAATATTCCACCTCCATTTAGTTAATGACCAGTTTATAAAACAATCACACAGACCCCAGTGTGAGAGATCGACCCCTGGTGACCAGTACTAGCCAGGAAAAGCTCCCTAGTGTGCAGGATACTGGGAAAAAAAATGCCTGAACCTTGAGGATACTAACAAAGATTAAAAAACAAACTGTATTAAGTTACATTGTGAAAAATGTCCAATACGCTGGTGTTGTGTTAGCTTTCTCTCTACCTTTCCACAGATGATGGATGAAGTGCTTGTTACGTAGCTGCCAGTGCTCTTCAGAGCAGCAAAACAAGACTCTCCAAAACACTGAAAGTTGACAGCTTTGTCCTACATATAACTGAAACATGTACAGCCTGTATAATTTTAACTTTGTGAGCAACTATATCACCTACAAGAAAATCGAGGCCTCACGAAACGCTGTGTTGCATAAACATCAATTATAGAAGCATATGTTAAAGGTGTGTGAGTTTGGAAAAATCTATTTTTGTCTTAAGACGTGTATCTTTGCATTATTTAAGCAATAATTTGCCGCAGGGAACTGTGAAAAAGCAGCAGCATCCCCACAACCCTGCCCAGGGCTCTGAGGCTCACCCAGCATGTTGGAGGATTCTATCAGATTGGTATCAAGGTCAGTCCAGTACAGTCGTCTTTTAGCATAATCAATAGTCAGGCCGTTAGCCCGTCCCACATTTGGTACCAAAGTAGTCCGCTCAGTGCCGTCCATAGCAGCTCTATCAATCTTCGGCTTACCACCCCATTCAGTCCAGTACATAAACCTGATTAAAACGACAAAAGAAAAAAATTAATCACATTTAATCCAAAAGAGAACTCAAGGGGAGAAACAAAACAAAACAAAACACTCCTTAGAAGGAATAAAAGAAAAATAAAAGCTGTAAATTTGAGCATTTATTAAGCCCCATTAAACCAAATGTTTTCCCAAAATACAAACAAGGAAGCGAGTCAAGTTTCCTCAAAATGTTTCCAACTTTATTTTTTCCCCACTCGGAGCTGGATTTTCACCAGTTCCATATGAATGCACTTCAATCTTAACTAATCCATGCACGTCAGCTAAGAGACAAAAGGTTGGCAGTTGGGCAGATTCATTTATACCTGGCTGTTTAGCAAGATATTTTCCATGGCACTTAGCTTCTGTTTCTATTCAGTTGTCCATCAAATGAAGGAATACAAAAAGGTAGGTATGCAGGATACTTTTGTTGATAGGTGCCACTGCTCATCTCCACACAACTAAGTCAATCAGCAATGTAACAGTGTGTTACATTTCAGCAAAGGGCAGAATAACACAAAACTGCAGGACATTTCCACTGGAGCAAAAGTACAAACTATTACATACTCACATGCCAGTTTATGCCTCATTTGGCAGAAGCACAGAATTGTACATGCATATGTTTTCTTTAGGCACTGTACAGTAGAGAGGGTTGTATATTTGACATTTGGTGGCTAGTTAGTCACTGCTTCCAAACTGTAAAGCCAATATCATTTTAAAAAACAAGTAAGACATAGCTAGCCAATGTTTACACCTTTCTGGTTTAATCCCTCTAGAAACAAACACCTGCGAAATGCTTTTAATTTTAACCAACCACACAGTGGGAAAGGTTGCTTCAGAAACTGATGATTAAAGGGGAGATATTCTTTAGACACCAGGAATACTGGAAAATTTTTCTTAAAAATTTTGCAAATATTTTGTGCGTAGATTTTGCAAGTTGTGCACCGCATGGACCTAAGTGGTAGAAATGACCCCATGGCAGCAAAGCCATGAAAACTTCCATATGAAGTACAACAACATAGCTCAGGTATAAGACAAAAGGAAAAACAGGCATTCGGGCTCAAAACTAAAGTAAATTTTTTTTCTGGTCTGTGGTAAAGAGACAAAGCATTGAATTATAATAATCCTTGGAAAAATCCATTCCCAGCGTAAAACTAGAATAATCTGTAGCAACCTTTTGTTACAACTGAGTAACTGGATCTAACAATCTGTTCTTGGATGCCATCTGATGTACTTGCCCAGGCCACCCCTGGCACATCGGGGCTGAACTCCATCTACGTGTCCCACTGGGGGCAGTGCAGAACTCCTTTTGACTAAGAACTGCCGCAGTTGCCACCACCTTGTTGAAATGAATCAGGAGGACTGTGTTTGAGTGGTGCCAAGTTCGCTGCATTGCTGTAACTCTTGCAGTATCAATGGAAACTGATAAATTCTTAACACTTGAAAATAAAGTTCCCTTATTTGTAAAATAAGACTAATACAATGTTGGTATAACCTCAAAAAGGTTTTGCAGTAGTTAGTTAATGTCAAATGAGCATTTCATGGTAGAAGAGCTATTTCAGAAGGTAGTTTTACCTTGCCTTGCCCTGCTCCTTCCTCCCTCCCTCTGCTTATTGCCCTACTTTTGCTATTACATTTGAATCCAACTGAGAAGTTTCTTAGAAAATCTTTCATTTTGGGGATAGGTGGGTATAATTGTTTTCACTCCTTCTCTGTCCTCGCTTCCCTTGTCCATACCCACTAAAAAGGCCCCCTTATCTGAAGGAACAAACACTTTCCTTATTCTCAGACAATAAGCTTCACTCCCCCACTCTCAAGTTAAATCATGGACTACCTTTATTGGACCCTAACTTGTGATAAAAAGGATCCTCCTTTTTAAAAGGACAAATATTTTCTTTTCAATCCTATAGTCCTTTTCTAATTAATGAATTCCATAAACCTAAAACTACTTTGATTCTGTGGTTAATTAAAAAACAAAATATAAATCCCTTTTTAATGAGCTGCTCTGATTATTTTTTTTGTAGTATTCTTAATGATTATTCAGGATATAAGAGCATATTCCTCCAGCCCTCATACTCTAAATTACCAGGTTGTATTCCCCAGCTTAGTTCTCTCAGGATTTACACGCAGTGCCTAACTAACATGCCCTAGAGGAAACATTATGATGTTGTTTTTCACCGTTAACAAACATAAAATTAAATCAGCAAGTTACCCTTCAGCAGGGTCCAATGCCAGTGCCCGGGGACTATCGAGATCTTTCCACACCAGCACTTGGCGATGCTGTCCATCCAGCTTTGACACTTCTATACGATTTGTTCCAGTGTCAGCCCAATACAAGTTCTTCCCCAGCCAATCTACAGCCATGCCTTCTGGGTAATCCAAGCCAAACTCCACAACGTGTTCCAGTGCACTGCCATTCATAAATGCTCTGCTGATGGTCTGCAGGGATACAAAGATACACAGGCAAATTAGAAATTTTACCAGTCTGTCATTGGCCTGGTTGTTTTCTTTGTTGCATTTTAAACACTTTCAGATTTTAGGCATCTCATAGGAAAGAGGATCTTACAATACGCTACTTATTTGCAAGGCGAACAATGCTGCTATTCAGAAGTAATGATTTACTGTACTCTATGAATGTATTCTGTGTCAATTACAATAGTGTTTCACTGGGGAAATAAATGGGATAACTAGTCTGGTTCAATTAAGCAGTCTACATGCCAAAGTGACCTTAGTAACTCAGTGCCAAGTTCAAGGGGGAAATATTTTGGCTCTCCCAGGACTATACAAAAGCATCCATGTTATAGCACAGAACAATATTTAAAGCAGCCCAATGAAAAAGTTCAGGACAGAACAGCAAATTGAAGAAAACAACCTAATGGCCCATTAGCTCAGTAGTGCAAGGGCTTCAGTACTGATGGTTTCATTTAATTTCACTAAGCATAATTTCTTCTTGGTCTTATTTTCAAAAAAGACTTACTTAAACTCTTCCCATCATGGATCGGCCTGTGATAGCAAATACAGCCAGAATTATATTTTAATAATATACTGGAGCTTTGGCATTCCCTGATTTACTATGACTACTTATAAGCCTGAAAGTAAAGGAGTAACGTTAGGATGGTACCAAACTCTTTTTGGCAAAGAAGGGCTTCCTTTCAGTGTCCTTAATATTCCCCTCTGCACACACTCCTCATACTTGCAACCCATCAGAAGTTAACACAAAGACTGATTTTTCTCTTTACTTCGCAGTGTGGATGCTACCTGCTAATTATGCCAGTTTGTGACAGTACACAGCAGGGAAGTTTGTATCTCAGGCTTCATCTGTATCACCCTTAAAAACTGATCAGGTCACTGCTTTATTTTTATTTCAAACACAGCTCAAATGAATACCATACCTAAAGAGTTCAGCCAAGTCACCTCTCTCAAACTCACTTAAACACTGTGTTTTTAACTTTAATGATTCTTCAGTTGCAAAGGTCCATGAGTTATTGTTGGCACAGCTCTCAACCCAATTGCAGAATACTTTCTTTTATTAAAAACTAATTTTTGGTGCTCACAATTCTGACTACATCTACAACCCAAGAAAATCAAAGGGAATAATAACTAGACTCACTGATAACAGAGGTAACAGATAGACAATACACAGATTTCTGTCACTCCATTAACCACCACATTTAAACACCCATCCTCAACCTTTTCCGATTTGTCAGTCTAGAACCTAGAACTGTTTTACAAAGCCTGTGATTCATAACGTCTCACGTGCAGTAGCTATATAAGTTAATGAATAGGTAAGACCCATTTTCACTTCCTGACCCAAGACAAGGCTTTCCCCCATTAAACATATCTGGCAAAACATCTGTGATCCCTGAAACCTCCTGCCATATGGCATTCTTCCTCAGCTTTCTACCAAAAAACTTTATTTTTGCAAAATTATCCTTTATGTGAAAATGTGTATGTTAGATTTAAATGATCTACAGGAGAGAATGCTGCTAGTATAACGAAAATGTATGCCATTCTCAGAACCAACTCTTTTACCCGTCCCTTAAATCTTGTAAATTGCATTTCTCAATCCATTCTTAAGTATCACAGGAACCTTGTCACAACTTAATAGCTAATATGGAATAAACCTCTACCTTCAGTGAAATGTCAGTCCAGTAAATCCGATTGTCTGTCACATCAAAATCCAGAGCAGAAGCTTCCTTGACTCCGGTGAGTGGAATCGCAACGTTGTTATTGTTTGTTTCTAAAGAGATTCGTCTGATATCTGCTCTCCGAGAAAACAGGAGGAAAGCTTCTGGGACAATGCAGGTCTTCATATCATTGATAAGCTCTAAGCCTATGGGGCAAGCGCAGCGAAGGCCTTGTGGTCTGTACAGACAAAGATGGCTGCAGCCGCCATTATCCTCTGCACAAGGGTTTGTACCTAAGCATGCAACAAAAGCAAAAGCAATCATTGCAAACTGACTTCAGCTGAAAGATGAAGCCAGTCCTCACAGGCATCAGCAACACTATGAGTCCTTTAAGAAATACATATAGTTTTTCACCTTTTATTCTCTGAATGAATTAATTTTTGTTCATTTCCTTTAATCCTTTAGACAGACGTTACTTGACTTGGCTGAAAAGCCAGTGCTTGTTTTTCCTGACCCCACGAAACAAACCCAGCATTAGGGAAAGGGATGTGGACTCCAACAGCTACTGATGTTCCCAATTCACAGCACGAGCACTGAATGGATGGTAAGTACGTAAGCAAGCAAGTGTATGTTCTGCTGCCTTTTACAGTACAGTGGTCCAGTTACATACCCCAGTCGTGTTCCTAGAGATGAAAAATTTGCAGATCTATCTTCACAAACATTCAATGGTCTCTTCTCTCCAGGATGCTAGTAAAGCAGATCTTTGCAATACGAACTTGTGCACCTGCGCATGCTGGAAACCCACGTACTAAGAGAGGTCCAGCATTACCAAGCTCAATTAGCCAAACAGTTGGAAAAGGGGCTGCATTTAAAGTACATGCACCTTAGGGCATCTTGTTAACGTGGTACCAGCAACAGAAAGATACACCTAAACTCCATTTGAGTAATTTCCTGGGATACAATCTAGACAGGGAAGCAAGAATCTGCAGGCCCTAGCCACACATAGCAGGATATTCAGTGTTTGGGAAGCCAATGATAGCCAATTTAAAGCTAGATCCTGCTTTTTTTTTTATACCACAATCACTACAGGGCAGAAAGTACTTCTAGTTATGTATAAAGATGATTTCACAGTATTAACATGAAAAGCACTGAACAGACTAAAACTGGCTCATTCTTAGCTTTTGCATACTGGAAGCACATGTTCAGATTGCAAGATGAAAAGCTGCTACAGCTGCAGTTTCATAAACAGCTGGGCTAATCTAATAGCTGGCTGTTACAAAGAGAAGTTCTCATTTTTCATGATCCTTCTTCTCCCCTTACTGGATCCAGGTCTGTTCAGACCTATGAGCTGCTCCAATTCTCTAAGAAGTAGAAAAATACTCATTTTGGAGGGTGCCTGGTTGTTTTCCAGCTTGATATTCTTCCAAGTTAGAGAACTGAAGCACCTCACAAAAGACCTACCCCATTCCATCAAACTGCAGCCTGCAGTTATCATACAATAGAACTGGATTCTGCCAATTTCTAATAGTCTGACCTGGTATAAAGTGTTATCTACAGAAGAGCACTGCTGAAATTATCTATTTCGTTTTACCTGCCCGATTAGCAGTCTCACTCACCAATTATCTGGCGGACATTTGTAGCTTTCAGGCCCATTAGATCAGGCAGTTGATCTATGATGATCTCTCTTTCTGCTGTGCGCTTATGCACGCGTTCAATACTGCGTCTTTGCCAGTCTGTCCAATAAACATAGTCTCCCAACAATGTGAATCCAAAGATATGAGGCAGCTTGTCCTCCACCAGAACTCTTCTCCCAGTTCCATCAGCATTCATGACCTATGAATATACACAAACTTATTACGTATACAGAATAAATCTGTCACTGTTTATCAGAGATTAATTAACTAGCTGCTGCACACTTTGACTTCAAATTTAAAAAATAATCTCCTAGCCATTAAAATGCTATCAATGTTACAGAGCGGTATAATAAAAAAAGACTGTATTTCAACAGGTACTTATTCTAAAAGCCACGTAGGATCCCTTATGTATAAGGCTAGTCTCATAAGCAGGTCATAAGCAGGTGAAATTATGACACAACATTCCTTAGATTTGCTTTAGGAACTAATATTATGTGTGCCTATTAAACATTGCCTCTCTCTTGTTTATGACTTAGGTCTCTTGGTTAGTTGTAAATGGGAGATAGTGTTTTACATGAATGAAGACAAGCTTACAATGTCAAGGAGTCCTGGCTCAGTATCTTGTAGTCCACAGCCCTCTCAAGTGAGTTCTGCCCAGGTTACAGACAGCAATAATTGGAGACCCCACATAAATTCTGGGAGGCAAACAGTCAAGAAGATCTATAGAATATGTTTACATTCCCAAGTCTGAATAAAGAAGCAGTTTTACATTCTTCAAAATTAAGTTCAGTATTTTTTGTACTAGAAGGAACACTAATAGCCTGTAAATAATTGCACGCCTTTTATCAAGACATTTGAATTTACTGTGCCATTTTTCTCTACTGCTAAAAAGAGGTAATACCTAACTTCCTCAGAGGCACTGAAAGGATTAAACATATGTATGCATATTCAAGTGATCAAGTACCTTATTTTTATAAAAAGTATCATACTGACAGGAGCGAAGAGTCCTATGTTTTAAAAGAAACTTAAAAATTATTCAGCACTGTAATTTTATAGAAAAGTTCTTTCTGAAATATTTCTGCTTGTTTTTAAGTTTACAGTTTATTTGCAGTATGTATACCATCCTTCAAAAAAAAAAAAACCAAACAAAAAAACCTCAACAAAACATTAATGTAAAAACTTCCCCAAAACCTTTCTCACCATACAGTATAATGTACACTTTAATAAAATATTTTTAAGGTCACTAAAAAAGTGGAAAAATGTTATAATTTTCACAATAACTCAACTTCACCTTAAAACTATTCCCTGTCAAACTTCCTGATATTACTGCACTTACTCTCAGTATGATAGAATAGAAATTGAATCTTCATGTGCACGTTTCCTACAGAAAAACGAAAGGGGCTTTGCATACTTGCTGGTTTGTAGTTAGAAGCTCCATACCTACTTTTTTAAAAAATGCTCATAATCACTCTGTGGAATTGGCTTACCAAAAAATCTTCAGTCTAGTAGTGTGTATGGCATACTTCTACAAATGCATTAATGCAGATGCATCACAAAAATAAGATGAGCATTACTTGGTCAAAAGATTTTTCCCCCTGCATTCTCACTAAGGTCCTTTAGAAAGTCAAGCGCAGAACTTGCAGCTTCACTTCGCATTATGGTGCATTTACCATCCAAAAGCTGTAACTTATGTCCTTTACACTGATAACCAAATCCAAACATAGCTTTTCCTATCACAGATTGTTTAGCTGGGCTCAGGGCCCAGCATAATTCCTTAATTTCTGGACTTCCTTTTGAAAATAAGCTCTGCTATTCCGTTTATTCTACTTCAGAAAATTTCAGCATCTGCTGGATTTCTCAATTCCTAGCAGCATGCCTCCTACACACTGTTTTGACAAATGAGGTTGCTAAACAACAGGTTAATGGTTAACTCTAGAACCATGGACACAGATTTAACATCTGTAAGATAAACTGTGAGTTATAGTCCTTAAGCCCACCATCCCTTCAAGAAACCAGCACCACTACCAAGCAAAACTTTCCCCACCACCCTTTTCTAACTGTAACACAATCATCTTACACTTGTGCAAGAATTTTTTTCCCCCTCCCCCTTACACTACAGAGATGATCCATTTGCTTGCAACTAATTAATATACGGCTTGCTAAGCAGACCAAATAGATACACAAAACGGATGGATACTGCAAAGTGAATTGACTAAAACCACAGAGTAATAATCACTAAAACATCACTACAATAAAGCAGTATCTTTAGATACTACACTTGTTGCCTCGTACTTATGAAAGGAAGAAGCTTCTACATTTAAGGGGGTGCTTAACTACTGGCAAAGAGAGTTACTTGGAAGGTGTATGGTGTGAGGTGAACTTTATTTAGCAAACTTTGAATGGGAAGCTGTTCAAATAAGCTTCATCTTATTCTGAAAGAAAGTCAAGAAAAGAGAAGGGAGGACTTCAGTATTAAGTATCTGCTTTTTAATTAATTTTTGTTTGGCCACATACAGGTTATTTTGAAAGACAGCTTTAAGCACCTAGACAAAAGAGATGCGTATCTAAAAGTACTTACACATACCTGCCACTGCAATCTTACCTGAGCCCATCTGTTAATATAAACACCTGCGCATTAGCAGCTGGGTACTATCATATCAATAGTTCCATGACACCACAGTGTCTGCACTCACTTTAGCTGCATTTTAGGAGATTTGAATAGAATTTCATCAATAGGCTACAGAACCAGTCTGGTGTAAAGCAGAAGAAAAGTGGGAAGCGATATAGGGATGATACATATAATAAGCACAAGGAAAAAGAAACAATCACTAACCAAACAACTCCAAAGGATTTCAGTACCATCTTTCCATGTACTGAAATCCAGGTGACAACTAAGTCCCAGCTGATACTGCTTTATGCATTCACTCCACTTCTCCAGTCCCAGATGGATCAGCTCATGACAGTGAAGCCTATCCCCACAGAATTCCCCATATGAGAAACCCACCTTCTGCTAGTATGAGGCAGTGTCTCCAGCGGTTTATGCTGCTTTAACCACAATGTGGTGTGGGTTTCACAGTCTGAGGCCATTCTGAATACTGCAAACCACAGTGAGAATATAGACTACAACAGGAAACAGATGTGGTGCAACCACAAACACTACCTTTACTGAAAGAGTGAGTAGTTCCACAAAAAACAATAAAACAAAGTACAAAAATTAAATGGCCTCAAAAAAAATAACAGATATCCTGCCTGTAGGATAAAGGCTTTGCTTATCCTAGAACAATAAAGAATGCAAACCTGTGATGTCATGAAAATAGAGCTTATTCAAAATAAATGAATTAATGCTGAAAGTGTGGTCATATTTTAAGATGGTGTACTTAATGGTCAGCAGGAATAATAAAATAACAACTTTGTGCATTACTTCTATTTTAAAGTTACAGACTGGAATGTACAGTGATATATTCTAAGGGTCTGTCTTGCTTTCAGATGAATGGGCCTGTAGTTTTCTGGGTCTTCTTTTGTGCCTCCTCTTTTGGATGTAGTTATAAATAAATAGGGAGCAGGAAAATATCACACATGCTAAGCTCCCTCTCAGGATGACTGGAACAAAGGAAGTCAATAATCAATGAAAATTTATAAACAACGGCTGGTAACTCAGTATCTTCAAAAAATTAAAGATTATTTACAAGAATGGAATAGGCCTCCATGATGGACTGAAAGCCTTCAGCTACACTACAAGATGCTGCCAGAACTTTATTTCACAGACACACACATCAGTAAAGCAAAAGCCAAAAAACCCACACCAAACAATTTCCTCTGGTAAAATCCATAAACTACTCTAATCTCTGATACAAACACCTCATAACAAAATAAGAATAACTTGAACCTAAGCCCTAATTTTTAAAATTGACAGCCAATTTTTGGACAAACGACAGAGACCTTAGCTGTCTGTCGGTTCCTGAACTTCAGCACCTTTACCAGTACTAGCTTACTAATCCTCAGAGAAGCCAAGAGACCCCAGTTAATATACAGGACCTCAACTGCCCTGCTCAAGTACTACTCACATCACTGTGTCTGCTCTCCAAAATTTCTAGCAGGGACCACAGCTGGAAACCATCTCTCCCCACTGACTCAAAGGAAGGATGCAATTGTAGCATTTATCTTCCTTCTGAAAGGATAAGGAATAAGAGAGTGTTCTGACTTGATGGCAATGCTTTACATGTCATGGGTCCCACAAATGCAGAACACACGAGCTGCTTGCTTCCTTAGTACATGTTGAAATATACTCTCAGATAGATAGTTATGGTTTACCTTACAGCATAAAAACCCCCAGCCATTTGACACAGAAATGTCACAGAAAAAAAGTAAACCCTTCCAGAGCAGACCTTAAAGTCTTGAGTCATCCTAACGACAAGCTGCGTTTCTTGCAATAGTTCGAAAGGCAGCAGAAAAACATCAGAAAGCATAACCACCTTCACACTTTCAACATGGGTCATGCTAACACACTCTAGGAATAGATACAACTGAAAAACAATGAGGTGAAAAAGGGAATTTCTCGTGAGTTTGATCACTAACACTGATGTGCATAAAATGACTGCAAACAGGTATTACTGTAAGACAGGTGTGAAATACTGAATTCAATACATATATCCCAGATATTTCAACACACTG
The DNA here is from genome assembly GCA_008711295.1 of Anarhynchus alexandrinus. Classification (NCBI taxonomy): domain Eukaryota; kingdom Metazoa; phylum Chordata; class Aves; order Charadriiformes; family Charadriidae; genus Anarhynchus; species Anarhynchus alexandrinus. The sequence continues at coordinate 452,933 of VUYV01000084.1, read as the reverse complement.
TGGAAAAAGATCTTGAACAAGGCCTCCGTTATACCTGAAACAGTTTAGGAATATTCAAGGTTTAGTCTTAGTTACTTTGGCCCTGATTATCCAATGATAAATCCTTACATGTGCTGTTTGTTTGATGCAACACATACTCAGTGCAATAATGCAACCAAACTCATTAAATTTGTTTGGTTAAGGAAAAGAAGAAAACTGGGGCAGCACCTCTCTTAAAAATAACTCTAAAAGGGAGCTAGAATGCCTTCTGAACATTGCATTAGCATTTTTTCAGACAGGGTTTGAGAACTATGTATTTTCAACTTGCTTCTTTAAGCAACACAAACAAAAATGATTTTACTGTTATGGCTGCAGTAATATCACATAATTAACACACATACCTACTATAAAAGAGCAGCTCTAAGAGAGAAAAAAAAGGGACATCTTGTCTAAATTTCCAGTTTTATTAGTCTTCCCCTCTAAAAACAGAAGTCCTGATCAACTATAGCCTCTTTGATTGAGCCATTCAAACTTTAAACTCAACTTGAGATAATTATTCCGTCAGCGTCATCAACTTACTGTTAGCGGTATTTTCTCTCACTTCCAAAACGTTAAGGAATGTTTTAGATATGAATTGGGAAGCCACCTCTTCACTGCATTGAAATCCCAAGAAATCAGCAGAAGGGATACCTGGAACCCTTTTTATTTGCTTCAGAAACCAAATGCCTCCAGCCAACTCTACAGTTTCTTACTGTTAATTGTTTTATAATAGCCATTACCAATTTCTAATTTAACAGTTCCCCAGCACCCTCCATTTCCTTTTCAGCTCTAATAATTTTTCCAAAGTATTCAAAATATATTTTTCCTGAGCGTGGATAATATTCCTAATAGGGCTGCAGTGAAGATAAATATGTAAAAACAGAATAGAGATTAACTTCATAAATGGCCCTTTCTATCATGCTAAAGTCACTGTTATAAGCTCATTTATTTCACAATAGGACAACTTTCCTAGCTCGCTGATCAATCAATGCCAACAACAGAATTGTTTTCTCAGCGATGGAATTTAATTTTAGAAACAATTGGTTGGGTTTTCAATGAAATGTCTCAAGTCAGGTGAAGTGACAAGCAGGCAGGGAAAGGCGTTTATAACCATTGTGACAATCAAATATGACATCTCCTAGGCAATCTCATGCAATACAAAAAACCCCTGCATTTGTAAAGAACAGGCTAAGACAAAAAATTGAGATGAAATGATGAACGGGATGAGGAGAGGTTTTCACAGGAAAAAAAGAGGATCCTCTGAAAAGATTAGATTCAGTGGTAAAACAGGTGAATAAAGATGCTTGACTATGGAAATAAATTTTGGTACGTTAATTCATAGGGTGGAGTGGCAACAGTCAGAGGGTGTTGTGTTATGTGGGCATAGGCTACAGGGGTACAGACAAAGCAAGCTAATTAATGTGATTTTGCAACTTATCCTTTGCCAACTAAGTTCTATCAGCAACCTTACACATTCTTTGCAGGAAGCAAAGACAACTAGCCAAGACCACTAGCCAAGACCACAATGAACCCTGACAGTGGTTTGGGGGACAGTCTTACAAGTTCAGCAACACAACTTCTAATGCTCTTGCACATGGGCAAAAGCCTCTGTTGTCTCCTCTTCCTTCCCAAGGTACTTTTTTCCAGTACCCTGCCCTGGGAACTTCTTATTTTTAATTTTTGCTTGACCCAACTTGGTGCTTTCCAGACTCCTCCAACTGCAATTGATTTTTTTTGTAGAAGGAAAAAATGTAGAAAATTTTCTGCTGTTTTGGCAAGTCCAAGTGGTTCAGGGATCAGTCCAATGAGTGACTCAGCCAGTGCAGAGCTGGGGGAGGTTGCTCTGGGATACTTTCCACTTCTGGTGGCAGTAAGCTATTAAGTTGATTCAACTGCTCCTTTCACCAAATCACTTCAAGTGTCTCTACATGTCCAAAACCTTGTTTTTCCACCATATGTATTTACCTGCCTAATAAAAGTATTAAAGTTTTCTCACAGACTTTTGCAAAGGTAGACCATCATGAATGGTATCAGAAAAAAAGTTTAGGCTAGGAATACAAAATCTCAGAGCAAAATAAAAAGCCTGTGTGAAGAAAGCTGAATAATTATTGAGAGGGATCACAGGGTCACATGAATGTTTCTGAAGATGCCCAGGTCCAAGATCAGTATAATCGTTTTTGTACGGTAATGCAACTAAGCTTGAGAGAAGAAAAAAAAACCAGCCAGAATGTTGGAGAGTAAGGGATAATAGCAGACTTACAAAGAACACTCAGCTGAATCAGAAATGCAAAGATAGCTCACTATCTCTACACATCACTCCCCAGCTTGCCTTCAAATATTATTTTAAGTATGTCAGTGAGGTCTGATGATGACTCTAGTTATTTCAGTTTGAGGGATTTTTATGTTTTTCCTTAGGTAACCAATACCGATTGCGAGTAAAGGCTTGTTACTTTCTAGAAGAGACAACAGCATAAACTAAAATGCAATTTCCTAACTCTGACGGGAAAAATCCAGGACACATTAGTGGAATCCAAAGGTTGTACTTTAATCAGCTCCATGCTAGGCCATTGGGAGCCATGAGGTTTACAGAGCTATCATTAGCAAAACGGGACTGCTCATCTGTAAGCAAAGCTTGTAAGAAACATCTCTGAATTTCCAACATGGAGAGTCTCAGTCGAGCTGCACAGATGTAAACAACTGCCAAGTCTGAGAAAGGTACACTTTTACTATTAACAATAATGTGAAAAAAAGGCTGTAAAAACCAGCTCAAATGTATCTTGAGTGTTGGCATCTGCCTCTGACACAGCTGCTCCAGGTCCTCCTTAGACTTAACAGAAAAGAATATGTGCTTTTAAAGTAGGACTCATCCAATCTATTCTAAAGATTTACTTTAGGGTAAAGCAAGCCACATCCCAGAAGTGCTGATTTCTGACATTTTCTATAAAGGCAACATAAGGCAACTTACTGAGCTGAAGATCTCTACACTTCATTAGATGAAAACCACCCAAAGATTTCAGAGAGAAATGCACATCTATGACACAAGAACCCTTCTAAAACTGAATATCCAGGTCTTCTGTAATATCACATAATTTTGAGGGCAGTAATTTAACTTATTGGAAAAATACCATACTTGGTACCCAGATCACAGAGTCGAGTTAGTCTTGAACAAGAGTTCTGGCTATATCTACCCAAAACCTTGCCTCAGTATCCTCTTTCTGTTGCGAGGAACCTCTTCCTGTTCCATTAAGGATAACAGCCTGTTGATAGCACATCCCCCAGGACTTCTCTGAGAACTCATCAGCACAAGTAGTTTGCAATGGGTGTCTCAATAATCAAACTTTTCACTTTTCAGTTTTACTTAGGTATTCTCAATTTATCAAAGGCGATAGAAGGTTGACTGTTTAATGTTCCTGAATTGAAACTGGCATGGATATTTTAAATACGTTTCTTCTTTTTTACCTTTATATTATGAACAGCTGTAAAAGGTACACACCTAAGTGATAATTCTGTAGCACCGTGCTCAAAAGCCACAGCAAAAAAGGGAATTTAACTTTTTTTTTTTTTTTAAATTAATAACAAGCTTACAATGCCAGAAGGTCCTGACTCAACGTTTGGGGTCCACAGATAAGAGGCCACTCAAATTCTTGCATCCAGCTCTTCGACAGTCAGGAGACTTTACTAATATGTCATGGCTGTCATTTGTTTGCACTGTAATGCAGTTTTTCTATCATCGTCTGCATCATGAAATTTAATTCTTCCCCCAAGTTCATTGAGAAGTTCAAAAGAAACCTCCCAAATGGAAATCATGCAAAGTATAAACTAATTTTTTTTTAAAAGCCCTTAACTCTACTACTGATTTCAAAAATCTGTAACTTTCCTTAACACAGGTCTAGCAGGTGATAAGAAATAGCTGGAAATTCTCTGACAAAGTAAGCTTTAAATTTCTGAAATTGGGATGGAGGAGAGGGATCTGCCCCTACCTTCTGCAGCACATACTTGTTCTTTGCTGAATCAAGTTCCCAAGTGCCACAACTATCCAAACAAGGTGGACAATGAATTGCAGCCAAAATTAAGCAGTAAAGCAACTTCAAATATTTGTTTCAACTACCTTACTTCTCATGCCTGCAAAAGCTTAATGAAAGTACACAAAAGCAGCTGTGTTCAACAGCTAGGAATTCAATGGGTTCTGCTTCTCAATTTTCAAACCTCTGCTTCAAACTAAAGGTGGATGAGGTAGGATCGGTAATCAGGCTTACAAGTCATCAGCATTTCACAATACAAAGACTAATGCTATGAGATAAAATTTCTCAGTCAGACAATAAATGGTGACTGCTTAGAAAACAAAATTTCCTTATTAGGGTGGCAGTAAAATTGAGGGAGTTGTCATCGGAGGAAAATGTAGCCCTGCAATTTCAGGATTAGAATATGAATTAGAGCATTCTCTAGATGCCAAGCTATTAGCTCCTGGGTCAAACACAAAAAGGTCTTCTCTGTTCAAGATTTTTGTGCTCAAAAAAGTCTTAGCAGCATCTGCTTTCTGTTGTTGGACAAGGCTGCTTTCTGGAGACTCGTGTGTACTTAGGCTGAAAAACAGCAGGATATAAGACTTTCCATATTAATCACGAGGATTAAAGACAGTAATGCCAGGCACAGCTGATAGATTTGGGAATGCAGAAACATTTTAAGTTAGAGCTGCGCTAAAAAAAAAAAAAAAAAGAAAAATCACTAGATAATGGTTGGCTCTGTATAGGAGGCAGAGTCCTTTCCTTAAACTCACCACTAGTAGGGGTAAGTGGGTGTCATCTCTGGCTCTGAGAATGGAGAATAGGAAGGAAGATGAATAAAGAAAAATGAAGCAAAGACTGAAAAAATGTGAAAAATCAGCCATATCATCATTATTTCCTCTTAACACACATCCACACATGCATGCAACCATTTATAATTGCTTTATCAATACGAGCTTTGCTGACCATTTTAAATCCAACCTATCCCTTAAAACAGGTAGCGTACGTGCTCAGAAGACAAATATTCACTTGAGCAGGAAAACATAAGACCAATTCAACAGAGCAGATCATACATTTTTAACCTCATAGCACGGCAGGAAAATGCTTTAAACCTGTAGCAAGTCAATGAGAAATCTTCCCTACTGGTAAGCACAATAGCAGCCATCCATTTCAATAGAAGTTTATCAGCAGTGAAACCTGACCGAGATAAATGACGAAGCTGTTGAGCCACAGCCTGCTTCTGCCTGCTGCAGGCTGCCAGATAAAATGGGAACAAAAGCTCCCTGCTGTACCCCCTACCAGTCTCCATTAACCCCTGCTGATGCTTTATTATCGTCTGGGGGCTCCAGAACAGCATAGTATGAATCAGTGTGTAAAAAATAAATAATAAAAGCTCATATGTGGCACAAACAAACTAGAAACATAGCTTGCAAGAAACATTCATTTTGGTAGCACTGCAATTAAACAACGGTTCTGAGGAATTCCACATACTAGAAAAAAAAAAAAGAGCACAATGTATGTAAAAACATATATGAAAAACTACTTAACGGCAATAGAATGCAAGTACACAAATGTGTTTCTCCTGCTTTTATTCCCCCCTCCCAAATATATACAAACACACACAAGCGAAGCAGGGACCAGGCATATATTCTGATGTCTTCGTGTCCAATTCCAAGTTTCATCTTTTGATCCTGTCACAAATATCCTCTTTGTTGCACCTCCTCCAGTGTCCTTTCTCCAAATGTAAGTTTAAAACATTTACTGAAGGTCAAAGCATCTTCTACTAAACTGATATAAAAAAAATGGATGGGAAGGGCAGGGAAAGTGTTACAAATCTCCTCAGGATTCATGGTTGCCATAGGAGAGAAAGGCAGTGGGAGGAAAAGGGAAGATTTGAAATGTTAGTAATATTTTAGCTATCACAGATTTAGATGGTGTCATTGCAGCTTGAGATTTCTGTAGCCTACCGTAAGAAAGCCAACCTCTTGTAAAACAATACAGAGAGGCCACACAAGATCCTGGGGAAAATTCACTAAGATTCATCAGTTAAGAAACTCACCACTACATATGCATTACTTAGCGCAAAGGGGTGTGTAGGGGTGTGTGTGTGGGGGTGTGTGTGTGGAATCTACTTCAGACTGAACCATTCTCTCATCGGGTGAACATGCCCTCTTCATCCTATACAGCTCTACGATGCTTTACTAATTACAGAAGCTGTACTCAACTCGCACACTGATCTATAGCTATCAGAGGTCATCGACTTTCAACCCATTTCTGCCCCTCTGAAGTGCAGTTAGCAAGCAGCAATATTACATCTAAGGAAGAACATTAAATTTTTCCTAAAGCTAATGCAACAAGCTAACAGAATAAAGACTCCCCAAACCTTCAAGGAATAGAATGGCCTCAACACAGGAAAAGAGAGAGGCTGTATGGGTTCAATCCAAAGGTCCACCCATCCCAGTATCCTGTCTCAGAGAATTATCAGAACTTACACTTAGAGAACAGCATAATAAAGCAAATACATACTGAAACTTTTCAAGAAGCTTTTTTCATTCTACAGCAATTTACAGTTTAGTGATTTGTGGTTCAGAAGGCAATTTTATTTTCTAGTAAACTGCAGTGGAATTCCCTTCTACAACCTCACCCAGTCTTCCCAGCAGCATATGTAAGCTTTTAACATCCACAACCATTTCCACAACTTATCACCTGCTTTTGTTTGTTCTGCATCCATCACCTGCCAGTATCATTTATGAATGCTAATTTCTTCTATCAAAAATGGGGGGGAGGAAGCCCTGGTCACCTTACACATAATTTTCTTGATTTTATTGATCCCTATCGCATAGCCCTAAATGAACACCACCTGCAATTAAAAAAAAAAACAATACCCAAATCCTCAAAACAGAATGAAAATATAAAAACACCAAAGAAAAACTGTGGGAGAATTTCTTCTCTGTTGCTTTAAAGGTTTTATCCAGTCTTTTTCAATATTGTCTGCACATCAGTAAGCTAACAAACGTTAACTTTTTATGAAAAGCAGCAGCAGTAAAATCGTAACTCTAACACTTGGATCCTCATAGGAAAAAATTAACTAGTAATTCTGAAACGTTAAGATGATAAATCTTCTCCGATGCCCTGCATAGATGTTACATGACAACCTGGAACAAACTCATTCTACTGGCTCACATTGGTTTAAAAACAATGAAATGGAAATTGTCCCAGCAGATTTTGTGCCAGATCAGATATATTCTGTCCTGCCACAGACATTGTAATGTTGGCATAAACATTATATCATGTGTTCTAGCCAGTTTGACAGAATTGCTGCAGTGAGATCATGCCTGATCTAGATGAAAATTTCTATAACAAAATGATCCAGCACTGAAAAGAATCGTTATTAACGAATATGGAACCACGGTCTGAGTAAGACTAAAGCTCATGAAAAAATATCGATGTTTTGGCAAGCATGAGAGTGGAGAATGCCTAACTTTCCTCTTGCAAAATATGTTCAAGTCCAAGACAGTATCAGGGCTGAAGTGCTCAATCTGTTACAAATAAATCTCTAAGCATAGCTAAGACTCTTTTTCCCCTCTTTTCTCAGAGCTGGCAAAATGTTAGGTGAATTATAGACTACAAATCTTGTTTTCAGGACAAAGAAAACTGTGCTCCCTGAGGCTCTCCCAAGGAGTGCTTCAAAGCAACTCACCTTGCAGGACTGGAGTTACTCTGACTCTGAAGAAGAGCAAACAGTTATGTGACCTTCCAGCGCAAGGCTGACTTCACATTGACTCATTTGAAGTTACAAATAAAAAACCCGATTTCATAAGGCTAGAGAAGATATTGTGCCTAATGCAGTAAGTGCTGAAAATTATTTGCAATGGTAAGGATTCACTAAGGAAAGCTGTAATTCATCAAAAGAATGGTAAATGTACCAGGATATAGCAAAGGTAGGTAAGTGCCACTATGCACCAGGTAGTTGCCAAGTCTTTTGCTTCCAGATGAACTTCTGCCTTTTGATAGTAAACTGAACAAATACTAAACAACACTTTTCTCAAAGACTGTCAAAGAGATAAAAAATGTCAAATTTGCTCCATAAATGATATATAACAAAATAAGCACAAGATTTTCAATGTGTGAGGTAAGAAAAACGCCATTTTTGTTTTCAATTAAAAGTTTCAGCAGAACATACCAGAAAGAAAGGAAAATCTATCCCCTTGCTGGAACCCCAATAAAACAAGGGGGATGCAAAGTACAGAAGATTATTGGGAGTACAAATAGTTATATGTGAAATGAGATTTACTTCTTTAAAATATGTTCTACCTGCATCTAAGTTGAGCAGCACAAAGAATGAAACACCTACAAACATTACTCCCAGTAAAAATCTTTTTTTCCTGATGACCTAAGAATTGAGTTATTTAACAAATCCTTATCATATATTATTAAAAAGAGGGATCTACTACATGGATATCATTTTCATTTTACACACAGAAAAATGAAGGAAGAATAGCGAGTAACTCGCCCAAAGACAGAGAAGAAACTGAATTGTTTCGTAAAGCACAAATCAACCATCATCCCATTGCCCTTTTGAGCTGTAACAGAATTTAAACACCTAGAAAAATAGAGTAACTATGTTCTGTAACTCCATGGAATTAAAAATGCAGGTGCAATTACAAACCTCTATTTTGTCTGTTTTGGCATCTCCCCAGTATATTTTGCTTTCTGCATAATCCAAGGCCAGTCCATTTGGCCAGCCAAGTGAGGTATTCACCAGCACAATCCTGTCTGAGCCATCTAATGCTGCCCTCTCAATCTTCGGTATTTCTCCCCAGTCAGTCCAGTACATGTACCTGCAATGGAAATAAAATCTTAAGAACTTTTATTAAACCAAACTTTCAATATTCACATAGTTTCTTCTGGACTACCATTTTCTGAAACCACTGCATTTCTAAGTCGAATATATTTCCTTACCTAAGTAAAGTTGCCCAACCCACTCAAAGAGCATTGACAAGTAAACACACCCACCCTTACACAAAACTCATATATCAGTCAGCTGAGCAAAACTACATAACTAGTGCTATTAGCTAGAATAAACAAACAGATCCACACAATCCCCAAAAATATTTTTAAACAGGCGAATAAAACAAAGACATATAGGATGAACTACCCAGGCAGTCAAAATAGAGCAGTAGTCCCTGTGCCTCAGAGCCTTAACTTTCAAAGAACCCCAGTATTTTCATTTTGAAGGCTCAGAAGTTTATCATTGCATCCCATTATCTACATACAGGTAGACAGAGGTATCTTCTTTACATGACTAATATTTAAAAAAGAATGCTCATGAACAGGTCCTCACCCAGCCATGGGATCCAGCACAATAGCTCTGGGTTCTTCCAGGTCTTCTGATATCAAGATTTTTCTCATGGTCCCATTAAGCCTTGTAACTTCAATACGGTCTGTGCCAGTGTCAGTCCAGTACAGATTTCGGGCAACCCAGTCCACAGCAATGCCATCAGGATGTGCAATCTGTGCTGTGACAACAAACTGACTACCTGACCCATCAATGAACGAGCGGCGGATGGCCCTAACTTCATCATCGGTCCAGTAGATGTACCCTTCCAGAGGATCAAAGTCAATGGCGATGGCATGACGGATGTCCTCCAGTGGCAAAACGATGTCTGTAAAATCTGGGGTGTCTAAAGAAATTCGCCTCAAATCTGTCCGGCGGGCTAGAAGCAGCAGTTCAGTGGCACCTACATGAACAAGGCAAAAACACAACCATCTTACAAACACTGTGCAGTAAGCCTGTAAATAGTGAACCTGATTCTGCACCATTTTGTACAAGCTAGTCTAGCTACCTTGATTTCACAGGATGTAACCAAACTGATGGGCACCAGCAGAGAATGTCACTCAAAGGCTTCAAATGTGAGGTTATTTTTCTGCAGAACAAGTCAGAGGTGCTTACAGAGAAAATTCAGTGGTCATTTCCTTGTCCAAAATGTATTATGCTGAACATGTTTTCTATTCATATAATTCCTTTCAAAAGTACTGAAATAGATATGCCGTGACTATGCTGCTGTTTTATGCAAATCAACAGATGGCCTGCAGCCTCTTAGATGAAAAATTAATTATATAAATAATTTACTGACTAATTGCTGTTGTTGGTATAGGGGACAACCATGACAAACAAGCTGCATGTTTCAACACTACCCTTCCAAGGTAAAACGTAACACAGAACGCCACAAGTAAATCTCCTTTGAGAAACACCTATCAGAGGAATCAGATTTGGGAAATGACAACTGTCCAGTGACCATGCAAAGCAGGAGGGATGTCAGCTTCTCCCATATTTGTTGAGAACAAGCTTATGGAAGACATGAAGATAAATAACAGTGTGTCTTATAAAGTCATTTTGAGCTGAATCATACAAAAGCCTTACTGGCTTTTAGGTCAAAAGTCAGAATCACAATAAATGACTAAGATCAACTTTCATTGCAGAAGATGTTTTCACGTAGGGCGACACAAGCTGTTTAATGGTACACGTGCTGGGAATCTGATCAATGACAGATGTATTTATTGTCTATTCTAATTCATTCTCATTTCATTTCTATTCTATGTCACTAAAATTCAGCTTAATGAAGGATAAACAACCACCACACCCCATTCCAATTAAGTTGGCTTATCAGTTTGGAGTCTCAGGGAGATAAGAGCAGCCCAGGCCTCAGGGAAGCCTGAACTAAGGTGAAAAGTGTGTGCAATCCTAAATGCATGGAAAGTGTGTTGCAATGGCTCTCGTAAAACAGTGAGGGGAAAGGGTTTGGCAGGGACTGATGTAGGTGTGACGACAGAAGCCAGGGGGTGGGGGGAGGTTTAGGAAAATAAATGCATCAACATTGCAGTGAAAAAGAGCCAATGCCAAGCCACATTCTGTCCATGTCTTGATCTTAGAGGTATAAACAATAGCTAGAAGACTAAAAGCAAAAATTAAAGCAAGTAGGTCACTGATGAAAAAATAATGTTGATGTCTGATGCCAAATTTCTTTTTAAAAAAGAAGTCAGTAATTGGTGGTGGTGCTAGACGAAACCTCACTGCATGCCAAACTTTGGAGATGCCAAAGCAGACATTGCTTCATTTACAGCAAGTAACACATTGAAAACATCACCATGCTGCAAGAAACAGCACCTTTCAACAACTGAAGTTGAGAATATTGTTACAAATGTTCGTGATTGGTAGTCCAGAATGGATTAAGATCAGCTTTGGGATCCTCTGTCCTAAAACACCTTATGTTCAGCAACACCTGTACACACTACTCAATTGTTCTCCTAGTGAATAACTCATGCATTAATTAATATCAGGAAGGGGGAACCTGTGATTACATGTCTTTGCATACTTCAAAATAATGTAAAGCATGTGACATAGTAAATGGGAAACAGGCATGTTAGTAAGATTTTTTTAATAATTACAGAAGTAACTAATCTTGTCACAGCAGTCTATATGTACATCTGTATTTGTTGCTACTAAGTATATCAAACAATTCAGCATTAAGATCCAAGCGTTCAGCTGTAGTATGGTTATATAACCAGTATTAATATAATAGTAATCCCAACTATTCAGGTACAAGGAAGAAAGAATTCCCTAGTACTTTCTTTCTTACCAACTTCATGGTGAGTTATCCAATTTACCTTTTAAACAAAACTGAAAATCACATTAAAAACCCCAGACAATACTACCACCTTTTTTGCATTAGCTAGTAAAACTAAGGTTGAGTAAATGCACTAACCTCAGATTTCTAAACAGTTAGAAAGCTATACATAGTCTACCAAATACAGAAAAAGTGTAAGGCATAATTTAAAAATAATATGCGTGCTCTAGCTGAAGTTGACAGTCATTTTGAAGAACCAACGCCAGGTCCCCAAAAAGACTCCTTTGAGTACAACCATGCCTTTGCTGAAACTCACCCTTAAAATTGACCAATTGACCTTCCAATTCTTCTCAAAGAGGACCCATTTCAACAGCTTCAGTATCCTGCTTTCAGGTTGCAACACTGTTTAGTCACATAACCCAATGTGTTTAAGCTTTAATTCAGCATTGGGAAATGACCAGTTTTCAGCTAACCCATGTTGCACTCTAGATCCCTGAGTTAAGAATTTCATGGTCTTTATTTGGGGGCTTGGCTAACATTCCAGCCCCCACTAAAACATCATCCCCCACCCCTCCAATCAAGCAATAAAAAGTTTAAAGCTTACTTTAGAGCTATTACCCACCCATTTGCAAACTGACACCCCAGCTGCTTAGTTAGATCACCAGTCATTCTGTTGAGGAAAAAGAAACTGAGTAGCAGAGAAGCATCTCACCTCAAGGTAGGTTGAAGGAGAGCTCACTCAGTGCCTTCAGGCTTGTCCTGACAATATCAAAAATAGCAAATACAACAGCTGGGCACATTTATGGACAGATCCCATTACCACCTTGATATCAGTCAAGAAAAAAAGGTGGTCTCAAAACTAAAACAGACAATTTGCACCTATGGCAAACACCAGCTGTACAAAGTTTATCTGGTGAGGCAATGACCACCACTCAGCCAGAAGACTGCTCAAGGTACTCAAGGTTGCCAGCACATAACAGAATCAATCAATCTATCACTTCTATTCCAAAGACCAGTTACAATGCAAAAGCTAAAATGGGACAGCGGGATCTCCAGACTTCTTCACTCTGCCTCTCCAAGAGAAACCCTGCCTCTAATGATAAGCATGATGGAGAACATCATGGGTATGGAACCATATTTCAAAAAAAGAATGAAAAGGCTGGAAAAGACAATGCAGGTTGCCAGCATAACTCTTTCTTTTCAATTTATCAGCACTTACTGGGAGACTGGAATGAGCCACGAACATATAAACCACCTCAAACCTCAACTGGCACAAACGCTTTCCAAAGGGGCATTGAGGCTGCAACCAGAGCTCTAACCTCAGCATGCATATGCACACCTGAGGCAGTTTTTCCTCTAGATGCCTCGGACTGCTTGTACGAGGAAGATGAAGTGGCCTAGACGAACACTCAGGGGACTTAGAGCAGAGTTTTCTGCCCATGCTACTGTCTTCTCTGTAACTACTGACAGTCTCCATTACACCCAACACAAGCACGCCTGTAGACACAAGTACATATCGAGTACAGTGCTGGGTTTGAGGGCACAGACCACCAGGTATGCTGGGGTGCGTGCTCATAGCCTTCAAACCACTGTGCACAGAGTTCCCATGCAAACACTTGCAGGCAGGGTAGGCATACAGCTGTCCCATATTTTAAGTCAGGTCCCTCTGCTTACTATAAAGCTTTACTCCAGACTCTTAATTTTTGAGAGCTTTAGCCTACTTTTATTAAGCACTTTGAAAGCTAGGATTACAAGCTCACGGATGGTGCATTACATTAGTCCTGGAACTAATACCTTCCTCAAAAAGCGACTATTAAAAATCAAAATAATTTAAATCTATGTGCTAGCTGAAGTGAAGGGAAGGGGGAGAAAAGGGGAAACAAAGCAAGCATGCAGATACATGCAATGGCATAGCTTTAAAGTACAAGGTCTAATGCCCTGCTAACCTTTACAATTAATTACATCTTCTCAATGATACACAGGCCTCAGTCATTTGTAAGTCATTGAACTTAAAAACCATGAGTGGTTGCTTAGGCTAGTACAACTACACAGACACACACTCAGGAATTCATACATAAGAAGTGTATAGTGCATTCTCTGTATCTGAGAAATCAAAATTATTATACATCCTCAATAGAATTACCACAGATTTGACTAAAATATTTTTTCCTAAATGTCTTTATACAATTGTAAAGTCACTATTGTCAGAGAGCCCCTGACACTACAATACCAGCAAGATTTTTTCATCTAGACAAGCTCAACCTTAAAACCACAAAGCAAAAGGACATGTATCTGAAATTAACCATGTATCTTTTTTTCTTTCCTTTAAAAGAAATGAAAGAATTGGGGTGTTAAATTAATATCTTGATCTATGCAGCAAAATCAGGATTCAGGCTATTCCCGACAAAGCAAATTTCCCATCGGGCAGCCCTAAATTACAAAATGAAGTGCAAATTTCTGATTACTGCCTCCAGGCCTGAGGGAAATAGGATGTGAGTGTCCATGGGCAACATAAAGACTCTTCCTGGAAGAGAATGGAATGGCCAAAGCAGGACTGAAATGGAAGTCTGAAGCAGTGTTTTTTCTTCATGAGGAAATTCCCTCCTCCTTGCTCAGCTGAAGTCACCATTGGTTTTCTCCATACAAACCACACATCCGTACTGGTAGTAGCAAATGCAGGAAATAAGTAAAATGCACTACAGGCAGAGACAGAACCTGAGCATACGGAGAGATCTTTGAGCACTAATAAGAACGTAACTCCAATGACAAACTTGTAAGACAAATCTACATTTTCTTATAAAAACTACCATCAAACAGGTCATTTAAATGTAGCACTGCCAAACTCAGAACAGCAGTGCCTATAATACTGAAAAAGAGAAACCCCAATATGTCCTGCAGAAGAGGACAGTAAGTTAGGAAGAATACGACAACTGTAGGTAAAAGCTCCCTGGTAGAACTGCCTGGGTGCTCAGACAGGACTCATCACTTCAGACATTACTGACTGAGGAATAGCTAGCCATGAAAACTGCTTATTCTGCCTCTCTTTTCTTTGAGGGACAGGGTCTTAAGAACTTTAACCTAGGCAATGGGGGAGCCAAGCCCACATCTCAGTTAACTAACTGGTTTGTTTTGTGAGAGGAATAAAAACAGTTATAAGAAAAATAGCTAATTTTATTCCAAGTTATCACCCTTTCCTGAAACACTATGGAGAAGTGTTTCTAAATGGGGGGAAGGGGCGGTAGTATATTCACAGGTCTCACAAGAAATCGTAAAACTCCTCTAAGGTGTGATGAAAAAAAAATACAAAAAACCCAAAGAAACTAACACTGGGAGAAAGGGGAGGGAGGAAAAGATTTCCTATAAACCAAGATTATTCAAAAATGCTAGGTTGTCATGGAAACTGCTCAGGGAGGGTCAGCCAGCCTCACCTTTGGCTGCAAGGATCATCTGTCAATGCCAAAGCACTGCAAACACCACAAACACGCACTCAAAATTCACCCATCAAAATCTTTCCAGTCCAGGCTGGTGCTCTCATCAGCACAGCATGAAATGAAGTTCTCTCCTCAAAAGAGGGTCCTTTCAGCATAAAAGAATTTGGTTTATGAACCAGGCTGATTTTAGTCTACTGCTAGCAGACAAAACAGTCTTAAAGAAATGAAACTCAGCCTCATTTTTCACCTTTCTTCACCTGTAAGTCACCCTCCCCTCCTTCCTTCCCCCAAAGTCATGTACATGCTCTAATTGCAAATGGAGACTTAATCACTCGGTGTTTCAGTCTGTAGCGGCGTAATAGATATATACTGAAATGATCCAAGGTAAAAATGTTCAGTTCTCAGGGTTCATCTCTACTTTCACAGCAGATATAGTAAACGGGCAAGTAAACAGGGGAAAAAAACCCAAAAAACAGCTGAAGAACCAAAACCAACCTCCCCACCCTGTACACCTGAAAAACAGAAAATAAATTTACTTCCGCAGGGTCACTGAGCAGCCTAAGAAAGGAAGCCAACACACAAACACGTACAGATTTTCATCTCAAAATCTGGTCTGGGGCTAGTCTGGCTCTGTTTGACTGCCATGCTCTGCTCCCTTCCCTGAATCAATAATTGCAGCCTTCGCAACTATGAGAAGAAATTCCAGTGAATTTCTGCCTTGAAGATCTCTGGAAAGTTGTATGTCACTCACAAAATCCCTAAGCCTACCACCTCCACCTCTCTACAGTGAGAGGAGTGAAAAAACAGTCAAGAATATTTCTTTATTTTGGGGTAAGCTCAGCTCTAAATTCTGAACCTGAAGCTCCCTCACACTCCCCCCAGCACTTAGCTCTGCACAGGATCACCAAAGTTAAGTGAGACCAATGGACCTGATGCATAGTTTAAGTAGGTTGTTTCATTTGGGTTATGTGCTAACTCGTTTCTAAGTCCAAGAAGCAGTGGTACGCAACACTCACTGAGCTAAACACAGACTCAATTTTCTGCACCCCTTCCCACCCATTTTTCTCCTTGAAAAGAGAGGGGTAGAGTGCTTAGGAAAGATGCAATAAGAGAATGGTGGTTAAAAATGCAATATTCTATCGACAAGCATAAGATAAATAAATGTTCTTGTATAAAGTTTTCTGCATACAGATGGACGACATCTGTAGTAAATTAGTTAACAAAGTTTCTGATAAAATGGGAGCTGTATTTTGAGAGCCAAATATACTTCATGGCTGACTGGGAACATACAGTTTGGCTTCTCATGTGTTCAGGGAGTGGGAGAAAAGAGCAACAGTTATACATTCTGAGATGTAAGGAATGGCTGAAAAAGCGACCTGATGATTTTGAGTATCTCTGCATGAGAAGTTAAAGTCCTTTTAATAAGGTTTTGGATTTTTTTTTTTAATGCCATTCCTCTACTTGCCTTTGGTAATTTACTTTGATACACTAGAAAGGTGCCATTCAGCACTTCAGCACAGGGCAGTTACCCTGTGTGGTAGGTTGCCTCCATGAGGACATGGGGCTGAACCCGAGCAGGGAAGTGCGCAGTTCTGTGATACAATGACCTGTTCCTTGGAACACAGCACACGGGAAGCAAAAATATACAGCCCCTCTTGCCTGAAGACCCTGGCCCTTTTCCTATCAGCAGTAAGTCAGAGGGAAGCAATTTCTCTCTCTTGATCTCTCCAGAGCTTGTTCCAACTGTTGTCCTTAGTCCTTCAGCCTCCGCTGTCTTACCTTTCTACTCCTGCCTGGCAAGTGACCAAACCTTCACCACTCCCAATCCCCAACATGGACTTTTGTGCAGCTCTGCTTTCGGAAACATGGCTGTATTGGGTAGCAACTGCTTTAGCTATCTGCTGCCACAAAAGAGTTTACCTGTGTGTATCAAGTATTTTTAAAAAAACACATGAATTCATGTCACAGTCTGACCAAATATGACCAACCCATAGCAGTATTATTAAAGCTTGTTCCTTGTACTGGCAGAAATGGAATAAAAACATCTTGTGCATGTATTGGTAAATCCTTACAAACAATCTTGCAAGGCTAAATTGGGAGCTGCTTTTGAGTTTTTCACATAAAAGCAGCAATTTATTTTAACAAGGTTCACACAGACACAAATAGCCACACAAAAATAATCAGCAGAGAGCATGAAATAGCATGAAATTAAAGAAAGCACTGAACAGTAGCTGACAAGCCTAGAAGAATTTTTAAAATATAAAATGTCAATTTAACAAAAATTATTTCTGTATACATTTTATTTAGCCTACATACAGTAAGTTCTGCTGTATCTTTCTGTTTATTCCTCTACTTACCTTTGTCATAGAGAGATGATCTGAATAAAAGATGATTGGTTATGAGCAAGCTAATTATCTCCCAGTGGTTTTTTTTGATACTGTTTAATGTACTACAGCAACCACTACACAATGTCACAAAGCCTATACTTACGAAATGTAACAATTAAAAATCATATACATTAGCCCACAATGAGACACTAAAAGCAGTTTTGGGTGAGCGCTTGCAGCCCTGTCTTGATCACATCTTCAGTTTTAAGGCTGAAACACTTTCAACCCCTCTAAAAACATGTCATGCTTTTCAATTCCTCTTTACAGATGTAGGTGCCTAACTTTATGCACGTGAACTGAAAGAGATTCCAGGCGTATGTGTGTAAAATAAATGGACATCAGATCTTAGAAAAAAAAAAAAAAGGTGTTTATTGTACAATCCTACTAGCCAAATGCTAATTCATGAACAATAATGTTAGAAGCATTTTAGAGACAACCGAGAAGGTAGATATCATTTCCTCTAAGAAAAGGGTACAACAGACCCCCCCAAAAAAACCTGCAGGGAATTAGTGACACAAACAGAATCGCAACCTAAATTTTGTAACTGGAAGTAACCTGCTCTTCAGCCATGAGATTCCTTCTTTTTTGAAAAGTAGAGGGCATTTTCCAATCACTTTTATCTGTACTGCAAAAGCATGCATGATTTCACAGTTTGCCACCCCTAATTTGCATTATGTAGTGAAGCTGGAAGAACCCCTTTCCCTCCAAAACCTACTTTGTGCTTAATCTAAAAGGATTTTTAAAAACAAAGCCTACCATCTTTGCAGGTCTTTCCATTCTCAAGAAGTTTCACACCAGTGGGACATGCACACTGATAAGAGGGCTTGGTAGGAGACATCAAACACAAGTGGGAGCAGCCACCATTATTAATTCCACATGGGTTTGTAGCTGTTAAACATAAATCACACAGATTAATGCTTCTGATAGCGAATGACCTCATCTCATGTGTTAAGACACATACGGTGTTTGAGTGGTAGAATCGGTGGCAGCAACACAGATTAAAGAAGGAAATGATAAACACAGAACAAGGAAAAATTAATTCCAAGTGTTGAGTAGTGGGGTATTTATGGTACCAAAATGCACGGATGTTGAACGTTTCCTCTCTTGGGGAAGTAGCACTTAACTCTAAACAAGAGCCTTGTTTCAGCTCTGCTCTTCTCATTTTCACAAACTATTCAGCATGTCGGTGCTGAATGTGTAGTAGGTTGTATATATAAAAACAAAATACAAACACAGTAAATTAACACAATGGTTAAGACAGTGGTTATTACACAGAGCTAGTCTTGCTTAATATCATCTGCCAAATTAACACTACTTTCCATTCAGGAACTACTACTTGGAAAAAATAAAAATACCATGTTGCCTAAAGTTATGGCACATGAAACAGAAAAAAGAATACAACAGGATAAATGTGGCAGGCAGAAGAAAGCAGAAGATGTTTTTTTGCACTTAAGAAAAACAATGTAGACAACATTTGATTTCTTTTTGGGTCTTTTCCCAATCTCTGCATTGGAAAAATTGCATCATGACGCGAGTGAAGCCACCCACCGCCATACAGAAAGCCTAATTAAGATTTTTGCAAATCAGTTCCAACTTGCAGTTAAAAAAAGAAAGCAAGATAACTTACCATTTGGCTGCCTCTTTTGGCTGAAAGCATGGATATCCATGGGAGAGAAGATGTTGGAATGTATTTCACGCAGGTCCTCCCCGGAGTACTTGCTGCAGGCCAAGATTGAATGTGTGTTCCAGTCAGTCCAGTACAACGTGTCCCCAAACAGCGTCAAAGCAAAAGGATGTGGAAGGGAGCCTTTAACCACTGCTTGCCTAATAGAATACAGGAAAGAGAATGTGCACTCAAACACAATTCATGCTACGGTTTTGCTTGCACACAGCTTTTGTGAAAAGAAGTTTTACAGTGTAAGTACTGTTAATCAGAACTTTCTACTTACAGAGAACAAATATAGTGCACCCACTTTGGGGAACGATATGAGGGAACAATACAGGAGTCCTATTTCCAGGCTGCCTACTGATGCTGAGATGGCTAAGAGATGCCAACTGAAATGCTTACTTTGGTCTGTGGCTATTTCTAGCACCCTTTTAACACTCCGTACCTGAGAGGCTCAATGTCACCACGCGCAAGTGGGGAGAATGCCAGCTGATTTTATGCAAGTCAGACTGCTACCTGCTGATATACGAGGTCAAGCGTTTCCAGCCTCAGCAGATTTCAAACTGAGACAGCATTTGATCAATTAGCAGTCCATCCATCTCTTCCAGTTTTGCTCTTTTGAACCACCAGAAAAATACGCTAATGGCAAATAGCTTCACTATAAAGAAATCCTTAAAGTTATTTTTCTTGATTCATTATTATGATAATTATTAAGCTATTGTTTTTATTATAAGCAGTGACATTAAACAGAGTTCTACTGATCTTCTGCCACGGTAATGGTATCATTTCTGAGCAAACTGGGTCACTGCCTGTCTCCAGGTTCATAAACAAAATTAAAGAGTACACCCATATATTTTATGTATATATACACAAACACATGCTCATTAGCCATCACAAAAATGCAGCACAAACATTACTGAAGACAGTTTTTCTAGGTTCTTGTGATGTAGAAACTAATTATCTGTACCCAGGTTCCTCAGTACTGGAATTAAATAGCTCATTTCTTACGGTTATTTTATTCAGAATCATAGAAAAACTTAGGATGGAGAGGACCCTGGAGGTCATCTGGACTAACACCCTGCTCAAAGCAGGGACACACATGTATCATTTACACAAGTGTTTCTTCCCACCTCCTTTCTTCTTAACTCTGTGGGCGCACATGCATTCGCACATACGCAAGCTCCCACTGAATAGAGGGGATCGCCATCCCTCTCCCGGACTCAAAGCATAAGGGATTGACACACAGCTCTACTACTCCATCAATATAGTATACACTATGAACACCAGTCTCCCAGTTTTCTTCTTGCAGGGAAGAGAGTCATTATCTGTATATTTACTGAGAAAACACCCCCACACTGTATGCATCACTTCTGCAAAAAGTCGGTAACTAAAGTGGTTTAGTAGAGGCGAAAAATACTCTTATTTTCCAAATATTTTTGATTAAAATAGAACAGAAGAGTATATTAAAGCAAGAAACTTGAAGGTGTCTTCTGCCAATGACTCTGAATACAAGGAGACTGCAGTCATTGCCACTTTTTCACCCTAGCTTCTGGAAAAAGATACATTATCTTTAAAGCTTCTATTTTTTTCTGCTCCCAAGAAAAACACATACATTCCCTTACTTGTCACTCTAGTGTTCCAATTCCACACCAAACAAAATTTTCTATTTCTTGATATTTTGCACTCTAAAGTAGGACATATTATCTTTTCTTTCTTATCTCTGTCTGGAGTCAGGTATGTATTTACGTCTAATTAAATGCACCAACTAAGCATCTTACAAGAGACAATTGTAATATAATTTACAGCTGAAACCTACCAGCCAAACAGTGAAGCCAGAATGACACAACACACTCCTGTACCAAGAATAAAGGCATCCTAATTCTGTAAACATTTTTACCAACCCCACCCCCAATCCCTAAATGCCTTCAGATTTGAATAATTTTAGTTTATAGCAGGCTTGGAGACTAAGTCTTTATGACAAATTTATGACATTTTTTCATATGGAACAGAAGCAATAAAAGTCCAAAGCTCTCACTATAACCAAACGTGCACCAAAGACAGCATTCCCATGCACAAGGGGAGCCACGTTTTTCTGAAGCTTTCTGACTACCTTGCAACTCACTTAAAAAAAAAAAAAACAAACAAACCCACCAAACAACAAAACCACAAGGATATTTAAATGCCATTAGTACCATTCCTGGTGGGAATAAATCTTTGAGTACAACAGACACTGTTAGATATGCCCAACTTTCAGAGAACCAGCTATTCATATGACAATGCATAAGGTGCACTGTGACCCTTATTTAAACCAGCTCTTATCTGGAGAGATTCAGGAGTACTTCATTTAACTGCACCATCAGCCACAGCCTTGAAGTGATTACTCTTAAACTTGAATAATTTTTCTCAGCATATATAAGGTACCATCGCATGAAAATGGCTTTGGGCCCAAATACAACAGCATGTGTTTCTTGCATCTCATTAAGATTAATATTACCAGTAACATATACTCCATATCCCCTGTTTTCAGCAACCATTACGAAGTGATGCTCACTTCCAATCAGCAAAACCAGCAGGGCTTTTTTCCTTTCTGAACATACTCCACAGGCTGCACCGTCAGCCTTGCTGAACTGCAGCTGCATGGTGTGTGTCAGCACAGAAGCAGTGGCCAAGTTATGCCAAACGAGCCTTCACAGCCTAATGGGAGGAGGGGGAAGGGCTGGAGAGCCGAGGTGCTAAAAAACAGGAAAAAGAAGGGGAGAGAGAGCAAGAAATGTCCTTCTGACGGCTGCCATGAAGCAGTTATGCTTTAAGCACGATCTACGTTAGGAACTGCAGAGCTCTGGTTTTGGTGGCTGAGAAGAATGGCCCCTACTTCTGCCTTGATCGATTATTTCAGGTGAATGAAGGGGACCAGAATGTCACCTGTAGCATTCAACTGCTGCACATGGTTAACAGGAGCAGGTGCTTCCCACCTACAGGGTGTTTCACAAGCACCCATGTGGGGCCAGGGAGCAGTCAGGTCTCCATGTTTCTGGCCTTGCTAATAAAACCACCAACTTTACACCAGGTTGGTGTTACAGGTGTAATTGGACTGACTCGACCTGACAGCTCTTTGGTGGCAACTACCTTCAGCCTCTACATTATTAGCCCAGGCTCGATTGGAACAAGCGATATGACAGCAAAAAAGCACTACATCCTATTATCCTTCACTAAGCTCTTCAGTGCCTTCAAACTGCTGTACTTGTATCATTAGTCTCGTTAAAAGGAGACACCAGAGATGATGAGAAAGTGAGAGATGAGAATAAGGAGTAACGTTATTCATTCAGGAGACATCTCTAGGGCTTCAGCAACATGCAAATTGTCTACATATTAGACAGCACTAAGTGCACGCTAACTTTATTCATCTTCCCTGTGCCAAGCAAATAATAACACAAATTTGCCTTAAAAATCTTGATGGCAACTGACATTTAAAACTTCACCATCTCTATTCTGTTTAGTTGACTGGGAAGGAAATGCAGAAGGGCAGACCAGCGAAGGAAGGTGAGAAGAGAAAAAGAGAGAGAAAACAAGCAGTTTCCACAGAAATTATATTCCATCTGTGCTGTGTATCGTGATTTCCTAAATACAACTATTTATAGTATCATCATGGTAATCAGAGATGCAATTACAATAAAAACTTGTTATAGTAAAGAGTTTTCTACCGCCTGAAGAAAACATAGATCCAATTTAAATACATTTACCTTCGTTCTATTCTTATTCTGTTAAAGAGGGCTGTGAAATACTTTGTGAAGATAAAGAAAAAGGAACAAATAATAAACAAGTTAAAGTAGGCATTACAAAAGGGGCTACTGAACTCTGAAATGGAATACATATATGAAAATTCATAGACAATCTATCCAGTTTTATACTAACAATGACAAAAAAGGTCGTGCTTCAGGATAATATTAATTTCAGACAAAGACTAAACTTGCTTGAAATAAAAATTAACAGTAAAATAACCAAAAAAGATCAACTTTAAATTCATATTCTTTATCACAACCAGGATTTCCTGAGTCTGCCTTTCTTTCTTTTTCAACTAATACTAGCATTCAAATCCAAAGCTAGGTTATAACTATGAAATTTATGAATTCTTCATACCAAAAGAAAGCAACCAAAAATCAAGATAACATAAATTTAAAATATCATCAGAATTACGATTTTTTCCTAGAATTTTACAGATAATGTTTTATATACAAGCCTAATAGCATTTCTCCATAAAAGTGAACAAGCAAACACTTTCCATTAACCAAATCCCTTCAATTCTGGCTACATTCTAATTAAAAAAACTGAACAAAACACCTGCAGAAAACCTGGGGTTCTTTAGACATCCTGGCCATCTCTAAACCATTAACATTCCAGCTTCACAGTAGCAAAATTCCTTTCAGGTGACCTCTGAGGCTGCCTACATTCAAACTCCAGAGCATGGCGCAAGAATTTTCATGTTTATGTTTCAATCCATTTCTCCATGTCCTTCTGGAGGATCCTGTACTTATTATAATCTCCTATGCAATCAGACAATAAAAAAAAAAATTAAAAATCTACTGTTGTCTTTGCCATCCCATCCCAAGGCCATCCCATTTCAAATAGAACTGTGAAGACTGGGAAAAAAATTAAGGTAATTCATTTTGATACTATACTCTCAATGCTAGAGTGTGAATATAAGACACAAAACTGTATTAAAGCTCTATCTTATGCCTCTAAACTCCATTCACCCAAAATAAGAAGGGCAAGTGAAGACATATGATGAAAACAAAGGATTAAATCAACCAGCCAGTGAGACACTGCACAAGGGCAATTCAGTTATCCAGCCTGAGGATACAGCAGCATCTGGATGAGAGACCATACTGAGCAGCTATGGACAGGCTCATGGAAGTAACCTTTTCCACCAGTGGGACAAATTCTGTAATGGGATGTACATCCATAGCCTGAGCCAGGGAGAATCAACCACCATCCCAAACAGGTTGTTCAGAAAGCACAGAAGTGCCCAATGTTTGCTTGATCTTTTCCACTGATCTGAGATGCCTTAATTTCACAAAGATAATCCAATTCTCCAACAGTAAGGTACAGTGACACAATTACACAGAAAATGTAAATGAACTTACATAAGTATACATACATTTACCACTGCATTTATTACCCAAGGATCTCTGTTTCCGTAACTTGAAGAATGAATGCGAGTACCCTGCTTTATAGGATATCATAGATCATTGATCTGGGGAAATAAAGAAGGATCAAATATTTTTAGTATAGATATACTTCCACCTTGCTTCCTAAATAATTTGGAACAGACTGATTCTGCCTGCAAAATGAAGAA
Source organism: Anarhynchus alexandrinus (assembly GCA_008711295.1). Taxonomy (NCBI): domain Eukaryota; kingdom Metazoa; phylum Chordata; class Aves; order Charadriiformes; family Charadriidae; genus Anarhynchus; species Anarhynchus alexandrinus. The sequence goes on along the minus strand of VUYV01000084.1, from coordinate 428,446 downwards.
ATTCATTGCGATACACTATGCAGTCTTCATAATAAGCAGCTAAGAAAATTAGGGTTTTAAGCAGCAAACAACCGGGACAGAAGCATAAAACAGAGTGGACATTTAAGTTTCCATTTGAAGCTCATACTCAATAAGATGTGGCAATGATACTAAAATAAGCAGGTGCAGTGTTTGTACTGTTTGTTCTGAAAAAGTGTACAACACTACCATTTTCTGCTACATTTTCTTATACCAGCTTCATTCAGGAAGGTTACACATCCTTACTAGCATCCTGTTGAACATTAAATTTCTAATAAGGAAAAACAATAGCTAACATTTCTTTCCCAGGGAATACTTCCATGTGACAAGACTTGCACCTTTCTTGGGATCTCTCCTTGGTCTTTTTGTTCCTATAATGAGAAAAACCCTATTCTGATGTGACCAAAACAATACAGGCATTATAGTTATCAACAAACATAAGAAGTAGGAACTCATTGCTTGTTTTCATACTCCTAAATTCTAGCCATTACAAGCACAGCGAGGCACTGTAGTGAAGCATGATATTATGGCCTTAGTAGGCAACTTCACATACACTGCCAAAATTTACTGTATTGGCATCCAGTGACAATACAATATTAAATTCATACCATCTAGAGGTAAAAGCTTTCTGATTAGTCTATATATTGTTGAAAAAGTCTTTACAGGATGTTCATATCTGCATTTACTGAATTTTTAATTATTTTCCTTCTTATGCTATACCAGATCCATTTTCAGTTAAAAATACCTGGGGGCTATACTCTTATCAGGCTTTTTTTAAAATTTATTTATTTTCCCCTCGGTTTAAGAAAAACAAAACAGAAAGTTGTTATGCTGCAATTACCATCACGTCTTCCTTCGTGAAGGATTAAAAATGTAAAGACCCGTCTTCTGAACCTTGCTTTTAGTGATCATCATGTTAAAGAAAGCATATAACAGACAGGCTTGCGTGAAGTAAATTACAATATTTTACACAAAATGTTTCTCTCCATCTACAGATTACTTAATGCCTGAGCATTCAGGAAATGACAAGAACTACACATCTTCGACTTGTGACAATTGGAAATTATTAGCAAGTGGCCGAAGCACTTACAGCATGAATCCTACACACCATCAGATGAAGCAGGATGAAAGACCAACAGACAACTGTTTAACACCACACCAAGGATGCCACAAGGAGGGCAGGTAGCTCTGGTTCCCTCAGAAGCTTACGTAGTTCCCTCTCCTGCCAACCTAACAAAAACATTTGCAAAGCAAACTTAAAAAACTAAGCTGTATTGTTACCATGAATGCTTGTTCAAATATTCCTATCAGAATACAAGCCTGGCTCTAATTACCTGAGGAAGTAAACAGGAAACATGACTTGTGGGATATAATACTGTCTTTTAAAACTAAAATATTTTCTTTTGCGACTTCTATAAGCCAAGATTGCCATGTTTCCAGAAAGTATACGTAACAAACAACAGGTCTAGCAATGACTATTCAGATCCCACCTTCAATGAAAATCTGAAAAAAGTCAATCAGAAGTAAAACCGTGGTTGAGAAATTGCATCATTCTGTGGGTCATTTTTCAGGCAAACACCATCACAACAGGCAGTGTAGATGAAAGGCCTCTGACAACAGGGGAGGAGACTGGGAAGCCAGCAGGAAGACACGAGGAGGTTTAGAAGGAAGGTGCACCAGTAGATCCACCGACTGCAGAGTGGTCTACGGTGCTTCCTAACTGAAGCTGCTCTTCCTTTGCTTTCAGTAGGGCTGGGATCCTGAACTAATTCTGCATTTGCCATCTCAGGTCTTCGAAGCAGTATTGATGAGCTGCTGTGTTGATCCACTTGGGTTAATCACCCTCTACTAAATATTTTTATTTTAAGTCTAGAAATATGCAGAGACCTGTGACCTAGTGACTCTAGCTATATACACGGAGTACATGTATCACACACAGTCAACTACAGATGTTTTGAAGCTCCACCTTTCCAGCATTTTATTTCATAAGTACCTTAGGGTACTTAAGAACCAAGAAATTCATCCTAGCTCTGTGTCCAAATAATCTAATTAATTCTGCTTTTGCAGGCTTCTCTAGCAATTTTAATTAGGGCACTATGCGTCTTCTGCACTGGCCCGTAATGTGTTGTTGAGGTACTGAAACAGGGTTTTCACCATTGACTGGTTTCTCTTCACTGCTTGAGGGTATTAAACACCTTTATCTCACAGAAATATACACAAAGAGATATACAGAATGCAACATTTTATATCTTGCAGGTAATGTCCTATATTGTACACACTATGTGCAAATAATAAAAAAGAAACTCTTCTAAATGCAGGGACACAGTATTTTTAGTGTTTCATCAAATCTGCAACTAATCATCTGGCAGACAGACATGAGCTGATGCTTGAAAACAGAAACTAGAAAAATCAATGCTTGAGTGCAAACTTAAGACATTCACCTCCTCGCAAGAGCTTCCCAGCTTTCTGACAGTTGCTGAAAGTATGTTTTCTTACAGTGGCCTCAAAACCCATCTCATTAGCACAAACACTTCCTGGGGGACCTTGTAAGTGCATTTCCCTTCAGCCAGTAACGTGTTAACTTATTAATTAGAACTGCTGCTGCAGGGTAAAGGAAGAGAAAATTAATTCAAGAGCTGCCTTAGCAGTCCAACCTATCTCGGTACTCTACTCACAGGAGAGCTGTCTGCAATTCAGTTTTGTTTAATTAGTCCCACAAAAAGCAACTGTTCGCTCTGATAAGAGCGGGGCGAGAGCTGCAAAAAACAAAACCATCTCTTCTATGCGCCAATTTAATTTTTTAATTATTACATTCTGACATGAAAAACTGTTCATTCCTTTCTCTCACTGGCAAACCAAGAGCATTAGTCATCAACTTCTGTGCTTTTCCTCTTTATTCTAATGAGCCCATCACTGGAGTAACTAGGGCTAATAAGTCCCAGGGCTGGCAGGTAACAAACGATAGATACATCATCCCCATAAAATTTACTGTAGAGGTTTTCTCATGAATTTACGACTCTGCCACACATTTACTGAGTGCTACTGCCAGCGCTGTCGTGCTGCTTACTAGTTTTGACCGACTCCAAAGGGAGCCTATCTAGGTCTTGTCCAAAGAGGTGATAAAAAAAAAAAATAAAAAATCAAGGTCTCCTTTTTCTCCCCCTGCATATTCCTCCCACCTGCCTACTGTACTCTTCCACTATCCAGACCCCTGCAAGCAAGAAACGAAGCATTCATGCATATCAATACCCTTCTCTGACACATAAATCTTTAAATTTTAATTCTTGTGTGGTGCCAGGTGTAGAAGCTTGATAGTCAGACTACAGGAATAAAAAGACAAAAAAGTTATGGATTTCTTACAGATTTAGAAATCTGCCAAGAATGTTTCCCTTTCACTCATTCCAAATTTTAGACCATTGAGGTCTAAACCTCAGTACTTTAATACTGTCAATGACGCTAATTAAAATCTTTTCCTATTTACATTGTATTCTCTCTCACCGTCCAAACCACAAAAGCAGTTTTCTTGGAACTGTTTGAAATTCTTTTTTTGATATAAAGATGTTAGTTCCTGCTAACTATTTCTCACTTCCCCCAAAGCAATTAAAACTCATGTCATCCTGCTTTACACGAAGCTTTTATAACCACATTTATCTGCTATAGACCCTTTCCCACCTCACATTATACAACACCAAAACACTTGAGACAGATAAAATCTTTACTCGTCCGCTTCCTTTGCTAAAAGTAACCAAAACTATTCAGATCTAGAACATCATATTTTTATGAAGCTATATGTCTTTCAATAACTCAATTGCTTTTTTTGTTTCTTCAATAGCTCCAGCTTACAGAAGTATGTTTTCCCAGACAGGTTGACAGTAGGTAAAGCACCAGAAAAACTAGTAACACTTTGGCACAATAAAATAAAAAAATCCAGTTTCATCAAAAGAAATTTAGATAGCAACAAAAAAGTTAAACTTACTTCCTAAATATAAAACAGCAGTTAGAAGAATGGTCCAAATATCAAGAACAAATCACTAGAACTAGCAGTTTCTAAATAGTTTATTTTAAGTTAGATTATGCACTCAATGATAATGATCTTGTCCTCCCCCATTCTTGACTCTTAAGGAAAATTACTCTAAAAGGTAGCCCTCTTAAAAGGGGACTTTAAAAGGTGGTGGTCAAAAAGAAGTTGGCCTAATCACACAATGTCATCTCTTCACACAGAAGCAAGGCCATTTGATCATTCTGTGTGCATCTGTTCAATATCCATCTCCTCCAACTCCATACCCAATGCTTCTTGTACCTCTTGGCAAACCTTTCAGGAAATCAGAGATCACAAAACAATTTTTATTTTTTACAAGTTTTCCTTAACAAACTGATGGTTGCGAAGATGTGAGCAACGCTAGACCCCCCCTGTATTTGACCTACCTGACAAGAGGAGCAGCTGAAATAAGCTGCCCAGCAACACTTTGTCGAGCTGCCAGACCCAGCAAGAGTGCACAGGGGAAACAGACAGGAGGAAGGGATAACGCTGGGTGAAGGAATATAAAGAGCCATGGGTGCATTTTAGGGACTGCAAGAAGGACGAAGAAAAAAGCCATGGGGGGTGCGTGTGGGTGGGGGTGTACAGGGCATAGGAACATACAGAGAGAAGCCAGAGGGACTTCTGCCAGGGTGGAGTTATAAGTCGGTATCTTTCTAACCCCAGACATTATTAGGTCTACTGTTCACAGAAAAATCTGTTGGTTTTTTTTTTTTTTCTTTCTTTTTTTTGGGGGGGGTGTGGTAATATCTAGGAGAAAATACTGAAGACTTTGTGGGTTTTGGGTTGTGGGTTGGTTTGGGGTTTTTTTCACTTAAAAGGAAGATCTCAAGGGTTTTTGTTTTGTCTGTAGAATTAGAAACTGTCTTTTTTTTAGTATTAGAAAATTAGTTATTGAAAAAGATGAATAAAATAATTAAGAGCCAAAATACAGAACTACAGCTGCAAAATGTCATATTGAGAAAGGTGAATTGCTGAATAACTGAAAGACAGTATTTAACAAAAAAGAATGACTTTAGACAGCCCCAGAAGATCTGTTTTTTAAGACAGGCTAAGAGGTCACAGCAGAGAAAAAAAAATACATAACACCCCACTGTAGAACAGCTTAATTTCTGCAATTCTTTCCTTCCCCCCGCCCCGATGATGTAATTGCAAAGAACAAAAAACAAAACAAAAATGCTTGGATACAGATGTTGACTGTTTTCTGAATCTTCAGAAGTTTCTCACATGCCTTGGGAAAAACAGGTGCTGTTAGAAGCAGTGTGTGCTTCTGAGCGCTTAAGGGAAGTCATAGGTGCTTTCCTCTTTAAAGACTATTTCCCTCTTTCCCCCTCAATGGTAACATAGTAGCATACTGCCATGAAATATTTCTGATATATTTCAGTATCAGTTTAAAAAATAAAACCAAGAACTTTAAATTACTGGACTAATTTTTTTTGTTTTTAATGAATATATAAGAAAGAAGTAGTAGATCTAAACATCTAAATTACTTGTCTACACCGGTCTTTATTACAGGTTTCACCATTTCCAGCAGATTTACTCTGGTATGAGGTAACTGCTGGGACCCAGGTGACTTCACTGCTATGTCATGAGACAGCTGTTAGATGCACGTCTCTGCAGACAGACAAGGGTGGTCTGTCCCTCACACCAAGTAAGATCAGCACCTTCACAGCCTCATCTCTAGAATGAATCACTTCCAGGTTAGCCAAAGGCAGACCAGGCAATAAACACCATTAAAATAAAACCAAAATACCAAACCCGAGTACATTTACAATGCTGTCCAACAGGCCACCAGTAAGTGAAAAACTGCAAAGAAGTCTGTAGCAAAAGGAGACTGAAAACGCAGTAGTGCCAGCAGGAAACACCGAAGTAGCTCTGGAGCCAGAAAGACTGGGTACCACGAAGAGGTTTGTGCTCCACGGGAAAAATGTAAATATAGATTTGGGTGGGAGTGGTGTCAATTTTTGATCAGTGGAAACTTTTCAAGCAATTAACATTTCAAAAATCATCTCTACATCCTGCATCATTTTCCAGGGGGTGCTACTGAAAGCAGTACCATTTAATGCTGCACCAGATATGCACTCTCTTCCTAGAAGGGCATCAGCTAGACTGCAGTAGTGTGTTGTTAGACTAAGGCAGTCCTTTCCCTCTCATATAAATAGAAGGCAACAAAAAGGAGGGACTCGAGAATAAAACGAGCCACCAAATTATCCTGTTGGACAAAGCCACTGAAGTGCATTTTAGGTGTGATCATATTGGTAGTCATTTTGGAATGGTACTTTTCTTCTCCATGGTGCTACTGTTTGGAGGGTGGGGTTGTTTTGGTTTAGTTTGTTTCTGTTACTCCTACAGCAACTGTGAGCATTTCATATTTGTGTGAGAAATCCACTCAGATTGCAATTTTTCAGGTGGCAAGCTGTCACATTGAGCCTCACGTGTGATTGTTTTCAGTCAAGATGACTCTTTTTGAAGTTCTGTTATACATCTGGTTTCATGATCTCTCTATCCTTATCACAGGAGATATATAACATTATAAAATCATTTTTACCAGAGAAAGCGATTTTAGGGTATTCCAGTTAACCGGCACCAATTAAAAAAAAAGACTCAAGTTATTATTGTACAGGACAATTCCTTTCCCTTTCTCTCCCTTACCTGGAAGCTTATGTAACAGTCTTCCTTTCTTAAATAAAGTATCACTAAGAAATATTTCTCTCTTTTTTGGTACTATTAAGTTATCTTTCTTGTGAAATAAACAGCAAATGAAGGACTACTTGAAAACAGAGAATATGAAACTGCATCCAACTCTTGTACCTTCTACAAACAAACACCATTACAAAAATACTGCATGAACTTTTGGTCACTTAACGGGCAGAATTTAAGAAGAAAATGACATAACCTTTCAAACATTTCAAGCATTACAAGAACTGAAGTTCAAAATAAATACTACAAGACTACAGTGGACATGCTTCATGTGTGCTGCCTGAGTTCCTACTCACAAGCCTACATAAAACACCAATCTTGTCAATATGATTGATTTCTTTATGCCAGATTAACATTTGTGGTGAAAGAAAGGACAAGTCCCTAAGAAGTCAAAACGAAGAGCATAAGAAATGCTATTTCATTCCTAGATAAACGAGCTAAATCATCACAAAAATTTGCAAAGGATAACCTCAAAAAATCATATCTCTATATGATACCTTGGGCACAAACTGTGATTCATTTGTGTGTGCAAACAGTACTTGTCAAAGCTATCTTATTTAACAAAGAGGGTCATCGCCCTAATTAGGAATAAATGCATCACACAAAGTACCAGTTATACCTTAATTAAGAAGTAGCCATGACTGGATAAAAACTAATTACATCATCACTATAAAACTGTTAGAGGAAAACAGTTATTTTAGCATAGCTCTCTGTAAAGACCATCTTTCACCAATTTCCCAACCCCTAGGGATCAATGAAACTGCAATACTAGTATAAGATGATCCAATTTTTCAGATTATTTTCTGCATTTCTGAATATCACAGCAACAAAGCACAGAAGACCTACTGAAAACGGACAATTTTGCTACATAATCTTTCACAAATAAGAATAGGATTTAAGTATTTCTTTATGGGACTGATTCTGAGAAAAGACTTATTGAGAGTTACAGGATACCCCAAAGAGGAACACACATGCAACTTCACAGTGTTGGAAAGGGGAGGATGGGGAAGGATAAAAGTTTCTGATAGCACTAGTTTGCTTAAAATTTTGAGAGTGACAACATAACAATTCCCTGCAACAGAGCCTATGATGTTGCTTAAGCAACATCTTCTAAGAAAATCACTGCATTATACAGATCAAACAGAAACTTCTTACCTATGACTTCCATCCAGATTTGATTTGTGGATGAAATTCAGTTTTGCATCTGCCCAATAAAGTTTCTGTTCCTCATAATCCAACGTCAGTCCATTTGGCCAATATATGTCCGTGTTGACTATAATGGAGCGGCTTGAACCATCCATCCCAGCACGTTCTATCTTTGGCACTTCTCCCCAGTCTGTCCAATACATGAACCTATAGTTATTTTAAAAGTAGAAAAGACAAAAAAGAAAGCAATCACATATAAATCTACAACTGGAACATTGGATACAGTTTTGAGTAAAGGCAAATGCACTCTCTGTTCTGCAGAGGCAGTGTCTGTGAAGCTCTGTTTACTGGGTAAGGCACATGTCCTGTGAAACACAACAGAACAAAGTTACTTTACAAAAAGCTGAAGAAAAACAACTTAAGACAAACCCACAGTACTATATCACTTTATACTTCCATAAGTTTCTTTCCTTGGATCAAGTGAGAAAGTTGGGAATATCCAACAGATCTTGGCAATAATCTCAGAATTCAATGTTAAACAGCAAAAATAGATATTACAGACTATCATAAAAGTATAACAGCTTCTTTAACATGGGTCAGAGCACACGGCTGAAATGGAAAAACAAGGTGCATGGACTTATAGTGGCCATAGCAGTTGCATGCAAGGCATGTGGATTTGATGGAAGACCAATTCACATCCTTTTTTTCAAGAGAAATTCAGAGACAGGTAGCTAAGTCAACATATTTAGAAACACAGTTTGCACACAGTGACCAGGGAAGACGCTCTGTAAAATCTTTTAAGACTAGAGAAGCAAGTAAGTTTTAAAACATATTAACATATATTGGCACATGTTTAAAGATTATTTAGCAAGTAGTGAGGGGAGGGAAGTTACCTAGTTGCATTTAAGACTGAGGTAAAGCAAGGGAAACCACTTCATTATGGCTGGAGACTAGAGGGGGGGTAAGAATATCTGCCCTTTTTCTGCAGGTGGTAGAAAATGTATTTACTTTTGTAGGTTGTTAACAGAATGCATAACTAAACAGTAGTAACATATAATATAAACAGATCAGACGAAGTATATCCATGGTGCTTGCTCTGTTTTGTTGTTGCAGCTGGGACAGACAAGACGACTACTGTCCTAAATTGCTTCTCATAACCTCATGACATCTGCCAGCATACCTGCTAGTATCTGTGCTCCCTAACCTGGCTCAGTCAAAACAATCCAGATTAGGAAAGATCTGAAGCCTTTAAACTAACCCAGATCATCACACAACCACAATATGTCACTGCATGGTGCCCACATGTGAAGAGGCCTGGCCACCCATCCTTTAAAGAAAAACAAATGTGCAACACATTTAAGAAACATTTGCAGATGAAGTTATTCTTGGCAAAGGATTATTTTTTTTATTTTAAAAAGTCAGGAAATTCCATGTCATATTTTCCCCCTTAATTCATGTCTACAGCGTGTTTGTTTTAATGCACAGCTATATCTGTGGACAGAAATGCAGCTGATTAACACAAATATTGCCCTTTTCAATCCCAAGTGAGTCATTCTTTATGGAGCAAAGTGCCTGTCTTAAACACAGAACACAAATATCTGAAAAGAACATGTGACATTTCTGTAGGCGTGAACGACTGCTACAGAGAAACTGGTTTTCCATCAGGAATAAGAAAAAAACCCAAATAATTTTCAGATAGATAGCACAGTAGCAAGTCACCTGGTCAAGCTAAGCAATAAGAGAGCTATATACTCGAAAAAAAGAAAAGTTTAAAAAAGTCAGGCAGCATTTCACCGTCAAAAAGACGTGAGAAAAATAGAGATTTATTTAAAGTTCTTTAAAAAGACCCTTGTTTGCCCCAGCTGTCAAATCCTAGCCTTCCAAATACTTCTTCAAGGTTAATAGGTTCCAAGGCCCTGGACACCCTGCTAGACTGATTTTTCAGGCTGAAAGAGCTCATTAGTTGCTGTACAGCCTCATCTTCTTCCCCATCTCCCTCTCACCTCTCATGCACGCTGCAATTACTCAAGCAAAAACAGGTAAGGGAAGTTTGGTAACAAAGAAAAGCCTCCCCGGACTTCACAAAACCAGCCCTATTTCATTTGTCAGAGGAGCACACATGCACACAGAGCGGGCTTTAAAATTCAGTAACATTTCCAATCAGCTCCAGTGACCTCTGCTCACTTTCTCCAGTGTTGTTTTTTTTTCCCCCCACTATCACCTGTTTGTTTTTCTTCACCTTGCTTGCAACCTTATGGGTTTTAATGTCTCCATTAAAACTCTTTGGAACCCACCATGCTCCAGCCAATGGCATCAAGGGCTGTGCTCCACTTGGGAAGCATGGCTTTTCATCACTGCAAAAGCAATGCAGGTTACAGCTTGATGACCATTTCTTTCAGTAACAATTGCTTTTAAGCAACTTCTTGCAGATCTTTGTTTCCAGTACAGGGCTTATATGGCCATGGAGGAAACTTGATTCAAGGAACAGGTCTGGGCTAAAAATCAGTCATCAATCTGAATGCATTCCAGTGCAGAGCTCCATGAACACTTCCACTTGCACGCAGGGTGCAGGTTTGTATAGCTGCCTCAACCAGCACAGGTGCCAACAACAGTCACTTTCTTACTCATTTAGGCCATTTTCTGCAACAGCTTAGCAAGTACAGGGTATAGGTACAGAAGCAGGAGGGGATGGGAAGAACCATGTAAAACAGGTAGAAGAAACACTCCTGTTGTAACCATGCTTTTAAGTAAACTGCAACTGCTACGAGATGAGGGAGACCTGGCTAGCAACCAAGGGAGGCTGGGGGGAATGAACGAGTGCACAGACACAACTATAAATTCCCATTACTGCAGAGATCTCTCCACAGATTTTTCTACAGAGGTCTCAGATCCCTCTTCCAGGTAATAACAAACTGTTCACACATGTGTACTGATTCCTTCCTTTCTGGAAGGCTTACAGATTCTTGTTTCATTATATAATGGTTGGTAAGTAATCCATACAGAGACCATACAGAAAGGAAGGTGTTACGACATACATACTTATTGAACAATGGTAATCCAGTCATACAGACAAGGTAAGGGTCATTCTCCCTCTTCTCCATCCTCTTCAAACATGTTTAAGTATTTCAGTTCTTTTATAAAAAACCAGCCACCACTAAAGCCCACAGGATAGAGCAAAATATTAACTGAAAAGCAATGTCTTATGCTAAATTATGACATTCAGATATCACCAGAAGACTACTGTTCCATTTGCCTCTCTTCTCACCTAGTTATACCTTGCAATAAAATTTAAATTCAGGAATCAAGATTTTAATTCTAGCCCAGAAGCGCAGCCAATAAAAATTTAAAATTAAAATCTATACTACCCTTTGAATTTTAAGGAAAAAAATCCATATGCATGTAGCATGTTTACTGTACAGTGGTACAGGCACAGAAGTAGGCTCCACGCTGGGTAATCCCAAATCCGTAAGATCCAGAGGGCAATATACAGACACACTGTAACTGACTTCAGCAAGCCTGTTTGGGTCCAGAAACAGGAATGTTTTCTCATGCTTCTTAACTTTGGCTGATAGTACTGTTATTCCAGCCAGCTACAACCAGGACAGGCTGGTACTAGAGCTCTGGACCTATCCAGCTGCTTGCTACTGCCTTCTTGCTGAAGGTTACCCCCCACCAAGGGTCAGCAACAGGAGCCCAGACCTCCCTGCTGTACTTTACATACCAGATACTTCATCCAAACTCATCTTTGCAAGGAGTTTAAAACTAGTATGGACAAGCTGTAGTGCAGCAACACAATCAAGCGTAAAAACTGCAAAACCGAATAAATGTACCTTATGCCTAGGGATTTTTAAATATACATGGCATACTTTCTTACCTAACAGGAGTACCAGACTTAGCAGGAAGACCTTTTATTTATTATCAAATCAGCCCACATAGCTCCAAATCTCTCTTTGACCTAATAAGAAATACCACCACAGCTGTTTAAAACTGATCCCGTTAATCTAGACCTTTTTTCCTATTTAAATAATTAACCACTGTATTTTTAAAAACTTTGGTTTTAATCAAATAACCTTAATATTTTGAACTGCTTCATTATTTTTCACCTGTTGTATTTTCTCCATACTGTTAAACACCACGCTTGTCAGACTTTAGTAGCAGACTTTGGAAATGGCTGTGAGCTGTTATAAAAATCTAACAGAACACCATCAAAGTTTATTTCTATTTATCACACTTCTAATTTTAATATTAGGTACTCATGTCAGGAAATGATACAGCACATCCCCCCTTTAAGGAATTAAGGCACATCAAGTATTTGAAATATACTTATAGAAAAGAAGAAGGTTCTTAGATACTGGTCCTTAGCTGGTATTTTATTTGACTGTGGCATAGCACATTGGTTTATCTTATAAATTACACCATCTATAAAAATTATGAACACATAGAGGAAGAGCTTTGATGGCTTTTCCCTACAAACTTTTTTCTATGCATCTTTAGATGGTTTTTTAATTTTTGCATCTTGGGTAGGTAAGATGAACCCAGGCAATAAATCTTCCTCTTAAAAGGCATCAGAAATCACTATGCATTGTACAGCTGTAACTCCACAGTTTTGATTTGCCCCAAATTAAAAGGTTTTGCCATGGCAGGGGAAAAAAAAAAAAAAAGAGAGAAAAAAAGGAGGAAACAGTGTTTCTTGATTCCATTCTATGCAATGAACAAATACAATAAACAACAGAGGTTCTTTTCTAAAAAGCTCATAAAGTCTAGTCACACTGATGGCAGAATATCCCACATACATAGAGAAAAGCTCGCAGAGTACAAATGCCAAGATTAAATGCTATAATTTAGCAGTGATTTCCAACAGCAAGCACAGAGGGAGAGAAATTCATTGCCAGCACCCATCAGCTTTGCAACTTTCTGATCCGCACCGTTCCCCAACACTAATGCAGATCCTTTCAGCCCGACTATCCCACACAAAACTAGGCTCCTGCTAGGAGTGTCATTAAAACACCAGCCCCTATCGAGATGCATGCAACTGTTTCACTCATTGAACAGAGATACCCCACGCGACACTTAGCTGATTTTAAGGCAGTTAATTGGGACACCTTCCAGGGCAGGCAAACGTTTACCTTCCTGAACGTTATTCAGTGGGAAGAGCAGCTGCTTAATTGGGACATCCAATTATTTGGTGAGGCCCTTCACAATGAATGCTCCAACTTTGCAATTATGCTCGTTTCAGCCCCTAAGAACCTCTGAGCTCTACAGGAACCCAATAGCCGCCAAACTTCACAGCCTACAAAGGTTTCAGAAGTGCAGCAACCCCTGTGGAGCTCATCAGCTCTGCAGTGGTCCTTGTGAAACACAGCCTGCTCCTGCTCCAGCTCCAGCACTAGCAGGACTGGCACTCATCTAACGAAGAACTACAATTAAATGATAGGTGCTGGAGTAGTTCAGGAAAAGTACACACACCAAATATGTGTTTGGCAATTGAAAATAGCTCTTGACTTAAGAAGAAGAAACGTTCACAGCCCTTCATGAGTTTAAGAAAAGACATTTGAATCAAGTGTCCTTAACAGAAACTTCTTGAGGCAGATTGACAGCAGGATGGAAACTGAAATCCAGGACATAAGTATTGAATGAAACAGAAAACTGATTTCAAATAAGGGGACTAAAAGTACCACAGGAAGGCTTTAGTATAAAGTTTCTCAACTGATTGCAAAATACAGGAAATATTTTCAGTCCTCCAAGAGAAGAAAAAAAAATGCACACAGCAAATTAAATATGGAGATAATACTTCATAAAAGAGAAGAAGAAATATCCCTTTGGGATACAATCAAGATAAATGTGAGAGAAAAGATGTTCTTAGCTAGCTGAGAACTGTACTCTTTTACAATAGCTTGTCTCTGTGAATAAGTAAGTGTGGACATTAATTGAATATCATTTTCACAGTTTCCCTACAATAACTTATTATGTTAACATTCAATGCACTCAAGACTATTTTTTGTGCAAATTAACTTACCCTATGCAGCTTTTCAGCTGCCTCTACAACATCACTCCTGCATGTACTAAAAGCAGCCAAGGGGAGAATGGGTGTGAAGTAAGTAGTAAGCTATTAACATCCTAACACTCTGAATTTCCTTGCCTCAAATTTACTGCTTTTAGGAGCCCACAGGTTCCCAATAAAGCTGCAGACAGATCTTATTGCAGCCTTCCAGCACCTAAAGGGGGCCTACAGGAGAGCTAGGGAAGGAGTTTTTACTAGGGCATGTAGTGATAGGACGAGGGGGAATGGCTTCAAACTGGAAGAGGGCAGGTTTAGATTGAACATTAGGAAGAAGTGTTTCACTTTGAGGGTGGTAAGGCACTGGCACAGGTTGCCCAGAGAGGTTGTTGAGGCCCCATCCCTGGAGGTGTTCAAGGCCAGGCTGGATGTGGCCTTGGGCAACCTGGTATAGTGGGAGGTGTCCCTGCCTATGGCAGGGGGGTTGGAACTCGATGATCTTCAAGGTCCCTTCCAACCTAAACCATTCTATGATTCTATGATTTAAGCTAGGCACAGCTGGCTCAGAACCATCTGTCTTAAGCATTGCTACATACACTGGACAAAGACAAAACAAGATTTCTTTCACTGAAAACCAAGCCTTTTTTATTATACTCTCCTCAAAAGCACCAAACAACTGAACAACCCGGATGTGCTCAAAATGTTTGACAAGCAAGCACCAGTGGACCAAGCCGCACCTTTTTAACTCTCCCCACCCTGTCCCCCCATCCCTTGCATTCTGGTGAAAGCTGAAAGCCTGGGAGAACTCCACAGGCGCTTGCACCTCAGCTATTCCATTTCACAGCCCAAATTGTTAGTGCTCAGACCATCAAAACTAGGCATGAGTCTGTCCAGTGACTTTAACATAATGACCTGTAACAGAGACATCTCCTTCTGCCACCACTGCTAACAAAGCAGTAACCTTGTGCAAAACCAGAGGTTAGTAATGAAGAACTACTGCAGCCTCTATAGCTGATCTGTCAGGGCTGCTGAAAGACTCGACTGACAAGAGAGAAAAATCAATGTGCAAAATTCCACATCTATGGATGTCTACCATACACTAGAAAAATGTCTAAGCGGTACACATATTTTATAAGGCATACAAATATTTTTCCCAGTATACTCTGTACTGGTTCCCTCAAGACAAATAAGCTATCCTGATGATAGAACTTTTATGCAAATGACTGCATTTATCCTAGGACATCAGGCAGTATACTAAGTAGGCAAAGACTCACCTGTAACCAGTATGGCAATATAAGAATTTCCATTTTAGAGCTGTCTTTAGTCTCATATTCAGACCTTATCTAGCAGGATAAAGAAAATTATCACCAGACCTTCCATGCTGTTGGAATTCATTTCTAAAATAAGGGATAAATGCAAACACTCCAGTTTCGGAAAGAAGAAAACCTGTGATGAAGTGATCAGAAGCTGATGCTTTGTTTCTAGCTCAGCATCAACAACACAGTATAAAACTAGAATGAGGTTTTGGAGATGGTTTTCACAAGCCCTTAAAAGAATACCTTAGCAAAAACACTGAAAGTCATTCACAAGAAATCAACATGGGAGCACAAACTTACATGATAGTCACATTTCAAAACCAGAAAGAAACAACTCAGTACACAAAAGTATCTCTCAGCTATCATGCCCTCTGTTTTCAGGTATTCTAGTTTAAATATGCTGGGCAATCTAACAAGAAAAACACAGATGAGAGATTGTTTTTCATTTTTACCCAGACATTTCTGAGAGTCCAAGGGAAGGAAGATTTGACTTCACTGTCAAACATATGCTGATGCACTGCGGAGTCACATGCATATGGTTGTCCTTTTGGTTACAGATCCCAAGGAAAAAGAGAAAGAGGTTCATTAAAAAACAAGAAGTAGCTATTTTTGCTGAATGCTCACAAAGGCAGAATTTCAATTGTTTGAGCAGGTGGAAAGGTCTCTTGCTCCTTGAACCTGTAAATTAACCTTTCCTATCTCCAGACACAAAAGGTCTAACAGCATGCCTTCCACGGTTACAAAACAGAAGCCATTTTCTGGTTTCTCCTAGACCAAGCAGGAAATAAAGCTTGTCAGAACTTTGCAGCATTTAAAAACAGTATTTGTACAACCATTTTCCCAGTTTAAGACATATAAATATAGAAAGAAACAATATCCCCTCTCTGTTACCTATTTAACACCATCCCTAGACCCTAGCTGACTGCAAGATGAAAGCAAGATGCAGATGTGCTTTGAAGGCCTCAGCCAGCCCTTTGCAAAGGAATCAGTCCCGATGTAATACACGAGACCCTGCGAAGTTCAGCCAGCCTTTTAGCATCAGGTAAGCCAACAGAAAACTAAAACGTAAGTTAACATAAAAGGGGATGGACAAATTAACGAAAGGAAAATTCTTGCCTTCCAACCTACCTTGGTTCTTCAACTACAACAAGAAAATAGCAGAGAAAAGCAAACCAGCTGGCAGTTTTGACAGACTTTCAAAAAACACACACACAAACAAAACCAACCCAAACAGCTGTGCCACAATCTCTGCAGAGGCCAGGAAAGAAGCTGAGCCAGGACTGCGTGTTGCCACTGGGTAGCTCTTCAGGGCTGAGGAGTCTCATAGAGGTCTGCCCTGGCAGTGCCTGGAGCTGCAGTCGCTCAGAATTGTCCCAGAGGACCAGTGCACACAGAACCACCTGTTTCAAACAGCTCTGAGATCCTATTAAAAGGTACATATCTACACACCTGTGAACTGAACAAAATGATGAAAGTAAGTATAAAAGACTATTTCGGTACATTAAAACTACAAGTGATGTAGAGCAGTGAGAAATAAGGTGGGATCGCTGTTCACCATCTTTCCCAGATAAAATTTAAGAGTTTTGTCCAATAAGAAATAATCTGTTTCTTTACAGGGACTTGCACTAAAAATACAAACATTTGCACTGTAAATATTTAGTCTACAAATGAGAATTTAGAATTCAGTAATTTCAAAGAGCCTTGGGCTGAAACTAGACAAGTCAGCTGCTACCATGAATTTTTCACTCCCTGCTTTGACACACAAGAATCTTTTCAGTACAGTCATAATCAAACTTGTTTCTTATCTTTCAATAAAAAACTAGGAGAATTCTTCTCCTTATCTCCTTATACATCCTGAATACAGGAAGTGGAGAAAGATTTTCCCTATAGTTGTATCTTAAATGGAAGCCCTAGGAACAGACCCACTTCTCCACAGCAGAACACAGTCATACATCCCAATCGTGCCACCCAGTGCATGAGGGCGAGAGGGAGAAATCTGCCATTTGACATTCTGGGGTGTCTCTTATAAGCAAAAATCTAATCATCCCATTGTACATCACTGTGCAAAATTTTGAGTTATGAACTGCACACAGGGTACTACACAGATACATCAACTACACTCACATTAAACAGAATTTGCTGGTATAACTATCCTAGCAATCCTTAATGCAGACACAACTTACAACAGTAGAATTTTTTATCCAAGACCTACTCACTTAACTTTATTCTCTGTTTTGCTGGATTAAGTCATGGCCCAACCAATTCCCTGAAGCAGCTCACAATACTATCAAGTTGGTACCTGTGCTAAAACATGAGAAGGCAGGATAGCACTGCCAGGAACAGGAGAAGGGATTAAATTATCTGAAAGAACTATCAGGAAGATGCCCTGTCTTCCATCAACTGAAACTGAGGAACACCATGTTCAGTATCATGAGATCCTTCTGCAATTTTTCTTCAGTGAGATTTTTTTTTTTTTAAAATCATTCCAAGTAAGTCTTTCATCAGTAAAACATCCCCTTGTTATTCAGCCCCTCTCTCAGTACACTATTACCAACTGGATCATTTTCATGTTCTTGATTCCTGAACTCCTCCAAGGAACCCTAATGAACTTTAATGGTCTACCAAACCAAGCTGGCTCTTACCCTTCATATCACATTTCCAGCACTCTGCCAATTCTTTTTTCACAGTTTCCATCCTATTGTTTGGTATGTAAATCAGGCTTACTTATATGTAACCATCATTCCTTAGGCTTTTTATTTTTTTAAATGAATTCATAGTGTCATTTAGGACTTCAGTACATTTTTAGTGCAGTTCCTGTCCTTGTGATTTGTTTATCAGTTTGTTGATATGGAAACCAACCTGATGCCCTCAGTAAGGAACACGCAGGCAAGCAATTCATTCATTTCAGCTTTTCTGAAATGGTTTTATTTGCCTTGACTGCTTTTTTTTTTTCCTTCTATACTTTGATCATCCACTAGACTCACTAAATCGCATACTCTCCCGTAAAAAGCAACATGCACCAATTAGTCTTTTCATACTACAAAATTACCAAAAATAAGGCCTTATTTTTAACCCATCAAAAGCTACATGATGTTCACTACAGAATAAACCAAAAAAAGAGGAAGAGGAGAGATTGCTCTATGGAGGGTAAAAAGAGCAGAAATAAAAGGACACAGTGTAATTAATGCAAAACAAGAGGCTACATTACACCAGAAATTTGGTTAAAGCCCTAATCCTGGAGATACAAACCTAGGTGGGCTTGGCTTTTATTGAGAAAGAGGAATGTTTTCACAGAGCATTTAGAAAGGCCCACTAAATGCAAAGTGAATACCAGACTAAGGCTTCACACTCAGATGAAACAAATACCCCTTCATTTTTATATTGAAAACTTTATTGTCAAATAACTGAGATGCCTGAGACCTCACTCAATCTTTTTCTAGGTTAGAATTTGCAATAAGGGAAGTAAGACCACTTTTACTTTTCCATTCCTAGTTTAAACAGCTCAGCATCGAGTACTCAAATTCAATTTTTATGAAAAAATTGGCTATGCATTCTGCAGCAAGTAGGCTTTTAGTATTTATGCACCTGGAATTCTGAAGTTAAAATCAATTAAAACAGCTTTAAATCCAAGTCATTAGCATTTCTCCCCACAAGCTTCTTGCAGGTCATTCACCTGCTCTTCTGGTAAGAGCCAACATTAACTATGCACACTGCATACAAATCACTTCTGGCACAGAAATGCATCGAAAGGGGGGAAAAAAAAATCCAAAATCCTCCCCCAAGCACAGGCCTCCCTCACATGACCCTTTCTAACCAGGCACAAAGAAAATGCCCAAACTATTACACCAAGGGGGAAAAATCCAAATATGCTTCCAA
Organism: Anarhynchus alexandrinus; assembly: GCA_008711295.1. Lineage (NCBI taxonomy): Eukaryota > Metazoa > Chordata > Aves > Charadriiformes > Charadriidae > Anarhynchus > Anarhynchus alexandrinus. The sequence goes on along the minus strand of VUYV01000084.1, from coordinate 409,353 downwards.
TCACTCAAGAGTATAAATTTAAAACTTTCAGCTCAACCCTCAATTGCTCAGAAGAAAAAAAAAAAGAAAAAAAGAGAAGTGCCGATCACTTGCCACCATCTCACAGAATTTAAAATAATTATACTAAATGCCATTAAAAATACAGGTTGTTTACAAACAAGTAGCTCTTCCCCTGTTTTCACTACAGCATCTGGAAGAAGATGCACAGAATAAAAAAAGAAAAAAGAAAGAAAGAAAGCAAGAAAAGATCACATTTTAAACAATTTAACTAGATAAAACCACAAACTAGATAAAACCACAAGTTTTGAAACTCGGCCGGTGCTTGGGAAAGGGAGTGGGAAATGGGTACTACAGAAATGGTACACGAATATACTGATAAACGTTTTGGGAAAGAGAAAGCTATGTTTGTTTAGCAACGATGTTGGGAACTACTGCGTATACAAGCAGCCTCTACAAATCTGCACATCTTATTTATAAAAACAAAGTTTGAAAATCAGCAAAAAGACAGTTTTCTTAGTGTGAAACTCTGACTTTCAAAAAGCAGAAAATCAGATTCCAGCAATATTTTGCTTACTTAAATAATGTTGCTTTCCTGTCCAATAAACATGATACTGAAAGTTATCCACCTGTTTGCAGTTTCTTTTGCCAGAGACCCAACACCTCAGGGCTGCCCCTTTTCCACCTCTCCTGCATCAAGGCAAAAGCCGAGTGTTGAGTCAATAATGCAGCAGGGACCAACAATTCCTCTCCTTACACCTAGTGGCTGGCTACCTTCCTCTGCACTAATAAATGTACTTCAGGTCCTCTCTGAAGAATACGTGTCTCTTCCCTTGTGTCGCACGCACAGTCTCTCCAAGCATCTCAAGCAAGCTAGCTACTGCCAGCCCAATCAGAAAAGATTAGCACTCCTCAGTCCAAAGGACATACCACCTGGCCCAGGTTTTGTGAAGCATGGAGGATCTTCTTGTGCTGTGCCAATCCAAGGGAGTGAAGGCGGTGCGAGCAGGGCATGTTTAGTCTTTTTCCATTAAAAAAACCCTCCAGAGAGGTGAAAAAGAGGTGTCAGTGACAAGAGAACAGGAGAAAAATGTAGATACGTGAAGAAGTCCCAAGTATAGTGCTGATACTGAAGGAGCCCACCTAGGCAAATCCTATTAGCTTCTGTTTTCAAAATTAGATGTTTTACTTAGGGTTTACCTCTGATTCCAAGAAACTAGCCAAACCCAACATTACGTGGCACAATTCAGAAGAATGCAACACTAGAGGGTATAAAGCAGTGAGAAACCACAAAACATAACAAAATCTGTCAGATCCAAAGCTTTTCCTTACAGAAAAACTCATACAACTATTTTGGAGTATTTTAACAATCAAGTAATTCTTTGCATTTAACTTGCAAAATCTGCTGTCACGGTAAACAAAACACTAACCACATATAAAGTAAATTATATGCTAATAAATGTAAAACAAGCAGAAGAAAAAACCTCAAGCACAAATAGACATCTTTTCTATATCTAAATATATTGGAAATTTACAGTCCTGTACTTTAAAGACTCACTGTTAGGTATGAAAGATCTTTCTAGTATACAACTGCCTAATATAACATGCAGTCTCTCTTATCCAGCTATAAAACATTCCCCAATTTTGCATGTAGAAATAGAAAATGGCAACTTTAAACATGTGATTTAATCTGATATAGTATTTGTTGTTGTGTTTTCACTCACTGGAGTTCATCTGTTAAAAATTTGCAGAAAAAAAAATCCCAGAGAAAATAAAGAGTTGGGAACATTAAACTTGGACATAGCAAAAGCCAACACACATAGGTAGGGAGATTTTATACTGCTCTGAATCAGTGGGAGAAATCTGCTTATTGAACCCAGGAGCACAGAATGAACTCAGGCACTAACCCTGTTTGAACAGGTTGCAAGAGAGGAGGGAAGTTTTAGGAGTGCCTCTTTTACTCCACTCCTTCCCTACCCTATGCTTCCCTACCCTTTTTACAGGAGGGGGAGAAAAAAAAAACAAACCCACAAACAAACAAAAGAACCCCACCAAGTTACAGCTTGTTCAAAAAAAATTAGTGCCTGCTACATTAATGATTTTCGCAATTTTGTAGATACTCAGCACAATGATGGTTAATTCATTTTACAAGCATAATATATATAGATATACAGATATATACAGATTATAATTTATCCTTCAGAATGGCTCGTTGGAGACACCATCACTATCAGTCATTATCAAAGGGGAAGGGGAACAGTCAGTCCACATTCAGCAGGATTTAAGCCAGCTGAGCACATGAAAAGGCATTTCTGCTTGTACATAGACACTTCTCATTGTTGCAAATTGACTTTTGGTTTTGATTTTGCTCTAGGGCCAAACTTACTGTTTCATTTAATAGGAATCTAACATATCCAGCTAAATCAAGAATAATATTTGGTAGAATAATTTAAAATGTGAGAACATCCAGAGGGAAAACTGAGACGTTCAGGCCTGGAATGATTAAAACCTGCAACACACAATGCCACAAAAGAACAACTGATGCATGTGTGATACAGCCAGGAACTCCACTTCTATTACACCCTGAAGCTGCTGGTTGTTTTCTGTCTTTTAAACTTGGTGTTGCGATGTTGCCTTACCTGTATGTTTCTTTCATAATACTTTGTTACCAGATTTGTTTTAATAGGGAGAAACCCACAGTCCTCTCTGCCATTCTGCAGGTGTCTTTTGAGCTGCCCCCGAAAATGTAGGAAAGAGCAACTGAATTTCTAAGTGAAGACCTAACAGATTGGATGCTGAGAATGCTCTGTCCTGAATTGTAAATGTGCCACTGAAAACCTGACACACAGATTTTAAACAATACATAACAAAATTAGACAGCAGACAGTATCTGAGTTTTTATGGGAATTACTACACACAAGTAAATTTATCTTGCAAGTGGAAACCATTGTACTAGAGGACATACAAATACATGGTATGAATGAAGGACTTGTCCCCCAACAGGTAATTTTCTAAATTCTCGTCCATGCCCAAAGAGTGAGTGAAAGCAAAAGTTGAGGCCAAAGGAGGAAAAAAAAAAAAAAAAAAAAAAGGTAACAGGGAAAGGCAGCAGGAGTACACAAAAATACAGCTCCTTCCTCATGGTGGTGCCAGCCTTGGGTAAGCTTTACCCAGAACTGAACATAACTATGGTCGCAGTTACCAACACTTGGGAAGAAGTTTGCACTAGATACAAAAGCTTCAAGGGAGCAAAGGCACAGAGGAGCTCTTGGGAGTATGGAAACAATACATGTAGCAAATTGCATGTGAAGAAAAGCTGGTGGTTGATGATGATCTTGTCTTAGACCTAAGCCCAACCCATTGAAGAAACATTACCAGCTGGGAATCTAGATATGGAGGAGGCTGAGACTTAAAGACATAGTGCAGAATAACACCCAGATCTTGCCAAAATTACCTAAATAATTTATATGAAGGAAGTCAGGAACAATGAACAGAAATCTGTAGATTCAGTAGCAAATTCAAGAAGTTAAAACTATCTTGATACAACCCCCCAGCACAACTGCACTTCAACAGGAAGCTACAGCTAAGCAAAAGCAGCACCAACTTAATGACCAGCAATTCTAAAATAGTAATTAAATTCACAAAAAAATTGCATTTATACTAAATTACCGACTAATAGGTAAACTCAGGTCACATTTTGACCTGTACTCTTTACATTAGGCAAGATCAACTATTCTCCAATGTACAGCTGTTAATTTCCACAGATGAGAATCCAACGCGAGAGATACCAGTGTTTTCAGCTGCCAAACTACTCTGTTCTTTCTGACCACTGACATACAACACGGTGGGTCTCACCCCTTTTTCCACTACAGGAATAGCTCTAGTGGGAAGACTGAAAGGATACAAATTGTCAGTCAAATTTCTTGCCACTCAAAGCACACTTTAATTATTAGTGCTCTCCCACTGTTCTCACTATATCCCTGCTACACCCAAAAGCAGAGGTTTGAGTTCTTGGTATTACACTATTCCTCTCCACTATTACTTTAACTATAACTTCAGACAGGAGTTTCTCAAGCTGACTGAACACTGCATCCATTCGCCATCAACCCAAGTCTGCCAAGCAACTGTGCATCACTCTAATAAACTCTGAAGTAGGACAGCTTTAATATCCTTTTTTTTGAAGAGGACAACGGATTTCTACTCCAAAACTCTTCTAAGAGTCACAATTACAATCTCAAGGGTAAAAAAGACTGGGGCTGAAAGATAGCTTCATTAATAGAGGGAGCATTGAGCACGACGGCAAACAGCTTGAGACCTATGTCCAAGCCACACAGAACTTACAGGTTTTGCTGTGCATGATTTCTGTCCCAAGGCAAAGTACAATTAATTCATCTAGGTTCTGGGTTTTCCTTTAAGCTTACATTTTCCATGGAAATGCAGTAACATGCTCATACAACCCGACCCCTCCAAGTTTTGCATCAGCCAGCACTCATAACAAAATATAAGAAAGTAAAATCCCAGATTATGTATGCAGACATATGGATAATCTTTTCCCCAAGAGCTAAGTTTATGTACATCAGGGATGCACTCAAATCTCAAGGGCAACAATTTCTACAAAACTATCTGACTGCGTGCACTTCCAAAAAATTGCATTTTGCTCTAAATTTAATTTATTTCTTTCATATCAGATCCAATTTAGCCTGTCCATTCTGTGGTCTGCTTCAGATAACAATACTTTCTTTTGTTATAAGTCATGAACAGTAATCCCTTCATGCTTGTTATCCGATTTTACCAAAGGCTTTTATCTGCTTTATTGACAATTACTGTTTAACTACTCTTCTCTGAACGGAATTTAACTCTAATAGAATGGATCTCCAGTTCTGTAAATGACACAAAGAAAAAAACAGTTTGGGATTACCACTGAGGACAAAAATCTGTTTGGAAAAGAACTATATGAAGAAATTAGAACAAGAGGACAGAGTTATTCAATAATACATAGAAGTGGTGGCAATAGTAAGACTTTCCCCCAAGAAATATAGACAGTGAATTTATTCAGAGGAGTCTTAACTCTTCGTAACCATGCTCCTGTGGTTTTTTGTGGACTGCACTGTGAGCTGCCAGAATACATTGGTTTTGCACGCCGATAATAATGAGGAGGCAGAAGACCCAGACAGACCAGTGAAGACTGTGATTCAACAGCACCTGACACTGACAGCTTGACAGAACCAGGCTATTTGCATAAAAGGAATAGCTAGACCAGAAGGATAGGTATGCAGCTCTGGAACCCCCAACATAAGAACAGGGACCTGTTGGAGCAAGTCCAGAGGAGGGTCACAAAGATGATCAGAGGGATGGAACACCAGCCTGGAGAAGAGAAGGCTCCAGGGAGATCTTGCAGCTGCCTTTCAGTACCTAAAGGGGGCCCTACAGGAAAGATGGGGAAGGACTTTTATCAGGGAGTGTAGCGATAGGACAAGGGGTAATGGTTTTAAACTGAAACAGGGTAGATTTAGGTTAGATATTAAGAAGAAATTATTTACTGGGAGGGTGGTTAGACACTGGAACAGGTTGCCCAGGAAGTTGTGGATGCCCCATCCCTGGAAATGTTCAAGGCCAGGTTGGATGGGGCTTTGAGCAACCTGGTCTAGTGGGAGGTGTCCCTGCCCATGGCAGGGGGGTTGGAACTAGAAAATCTTCAGGGTTGCTTCCAACTCTAAGCATTCTAAGATTCTATGATATACTCTGTTACTTGAGAAGGGAAACAAATGCTTACTTACCTTAGCCTGACTAAACATCCAAGAAAATAGGCACTGCAGCTTTTTCACAGCAAGGGGGGAAAAAATGGGCTTATCAGTGGCAGTAGGGCTAGCCCTAGCTTCTGAAAGCTTCTTCTAACCAACTCCCTTCCTACATCAATTATAATGCCAATCCCTAAGTTGCAACTCATAAATTTGAAGAAAGGGGGTGGGGGCCTTGAGATATTTTTTCCACCTCAAGTCTAATTGTTTAACATCTTCAGGATCAACTGAATGAGCTGACATAACTACTTGAGAAAGGGCTTTTCCAGGCAAGCAAGAATTCATTCTGTAAACAAGACTTTTGCTAGGATAGGAACTTGAGCCGTATTCAATACCATGCTCTGTACTCAGGGAAGCAAAGAAGCTGAAGTTCCAAGTAACACTTAAAATTACAGGGTTATACACATTGATGGCTTTATTATCGCTTTTAGATTTTCAGTATGAAAATCTTCTCTTCTCAGAACCCTTCAGCGTTCCTCTATGTTGGGCTGCAATGCCTAGTAGAAGATTTTCTCAATTTGCTTTGGAAACAAATGCTGTAACAACCACGAGGACTCCTATTAAAAGGAATAAAAATTGAAGCAGCAGCAAAAAAAAAAAAGTATAAGGCTTCAATTTGCTTCATAGATAAAACAATTATTTTAATGGAGATTAAATACAAAGACACTTGCCTTCATCACAGTTTTATCAGGACCAGTGCTTTAATGACTGCAAGAGTCTAAAATGTATGCAGGTCAGTCTCTTACTGAATCAAGGTCAATGTCCACTAGGGAGCCTCCAGTGCAGGAATTTTTATGAAGCTCTAGTTTCTTGAACTCAAATAGGAGAGTGAGATGACCCTTTTGCTCAGTTTTTTACACCACATTAAGAAATTATCCAATAAACTCACATTTACAGTGTTTTATTTTAGGGGGCATTTTTGTTTTTAAACTCGATTGTTAAACTAATTTTTCCAAACAAGAACGTACATTTTTGCCTCCTTCCTTTTTACAGTCCAGAAAAGCAGTTGTGCTCACCAAGTTTGGCACTGAAACAGATCATTATTATTTCTAAATAATCAGAGAGTCCTCTGAGGGGAAGCAGCAATCATCACAAGGTCCAATTTTAGAACCCAATTCCAAAGGGTGAGCTCACCAGCTAGGCTCCTCAAACAAGAGAGGTGGAGAGAAGTAGCTTCCTGCAGAAGTTACAGTACAGCTCTGAATCAGCCCAAAGAGAAAGCCACCCTTCTCCAGTGACTGTAAAAGGAGTTGAGCTGGCTAGCTCAGACAGTTGGGTACCTATGTGTGGCATGGGAATATTTCCCCACAAATATTGTTTTCTGGCTAACTTTCAAAGAGAAAGGCACAAACTCTCTTTTTTTTTTTTTGGGTCCAAGTTAGTGCAAGAAATAAGGCTTGCTCAGCTTGGCAAGAACTCAACTTTCACTTCACTCCTAAAAAGAGAGGTTACTATGTGTTTTTTTGTTCTTTTCAGAACCAACCAGACATGTATCCAAACTGATGCCAATGAGGCAGTTATATCTGGGACAGACACTAACAAAGGCACTAACTTCTGCTATTTAAGCAGGGACATCATCTCCTCCTCTGTAGGTAAGCTCTCCCTAAAGAGATACAACACTTCTGTCAAAGCAGAGACTGAGTTTTTTCAGTGCAAAGAACAAGCAAGCTTTTTCTAGGTCATCTAAATAACTTTACACACATTGCCTGTTACAAAAAAAAAAAAAACAGTACCAGAGATCTATGTGCTGCTTTTTCTGTTGTGTGCTCCCTGCAATGAACTGGCATCTGCCTGGGCCCTCTCCATTAGCCATACTTCTATGACAAGACACAACCACTCTAATGTTCACTAATGGGCAAAACCTCTAGGAAAAAAACAAAACAAAACAAAACCCAAAAAGTACAAGTTTCTCTGTGAACACTGGAATTAAAAAAACTTGGTCTTCTATAGAGAGGCATGTCATGGCTGGATTCCTTGAACTCCTACGAAAACAGAGGCACTGAATGAAGTATGTCCAGCGGCTACAGCATTTGGAACGGGTCTGTCCCATGTGGGTGCCCTGTTGCAGACCTGCACAGTTCCACCAGGCTCCCACAGGGAGGTGAAGCTGGGGCCCGACTTGACTGAAATTGTGCAACCGATTGCAAAGATCAAACTGGGATAGATTTTCTGACTTAGGCTCAGATACCTACAGTATTCACACACACATCTTATACATTAGCTATAAATGGTGCTTGTCCCTATTTTAGGCTATTGTCAGCTCTTGGATTCATCAATTTTGTGTGTGTGTGCTCATTGCTAGGTTAACATCTCACACGTTCAGTGTAAAGAGCTGTGAACACTGCTATTCTCAGCTACACAAACCTCAGATATGTAAACCTGTAACCTCAGAGGAGCTAATTAGGAGCACAGCAAAATTCTGCAGCAACCCTTTTCCTCAGCACTCGTACATGTGACCCAAGGTCAGGGGTGGAAATTGCCACCCATCACCAACTCTCCCACACTTGTAACGTGTTTTGGCTTTTAATCATATCGGCAGAGGTAGCAAGAGACACCAAACATCCATGGCATGAAATACGTGGAAAGCTAGACAGCTAACAGAGCTGTTGCTAAAGCTTCTTGCACAGAGAAAGATTAGCTCTTGTAGGACCACTGAAGCGAACTGTTTACTGCTCATTTGGTTAAATCCTCCACCGGAAGCACTAATCTGTGCCAGGACTGGTTTTGAGCTTTGCGTATTTAAGCCAAAATTATCAGAGAAAACAGGTATCATTTCGCAGCACAACCTGTCACTAATTATGCCACCCCACCAAAATAGTATCCAATCCCCACACCATTAAGGGGGTCAAACATTTGGTTAACAGCTGTCTTGACAAGATTGAAGGGGTAGATGAGGCCCACGAACTATTTATTTTGGCAGTATAATGCTGCTCCTTCTTTTCTATCCTCCCAATGCCACCTGTAGAAGCAAGAATGCATCCTGTGCTGGAAGGTGATGAGCAAGAGTATCTACCAAATGGTAGCAAGGGTCTGTTAAGCAACTGTGTATATTTCCTCTTTTGCATCTGCTCGTGTATTTAAAGACAATACAACTTTCACAAAGTAAGCTGGTTAGTATTCAGACAAAAGATGAACAAATCATAGGGTGAATTAGAAGGCTGCTGGTTGCAATTTAATGACATTGCTTTTGACAAGTAATAAAGAAAAAATGCTTTTGCATTTCGTGGTGTGAAAAATCAGACCTTTAATAGGGGTAACACAGAACTGGAAAAGTGTTTTAAAATTTGTTATAACCTTAAAGAACAAACACCAGTGAGCAAAACCTAGAAAACTGATAGACAGCTTAGTAACTTTAAAAAAAGACTGCCTCTGAAAACAGTTAATGGATAATTATATGATAACCAGAATCTACAAGCGAGGCTATACAGATCAACCCGCACAGGAAGCTAAAACTTCTGACAAGGGGAAGATACCCCATCTCTCAGCTGCTCTGTTCCTGTCTCCTGGGGAAAAAAAATAAAATAATCTGGTTTTTTGCCTCCTCTATATTCTTATCACCCTCTTGCCTTCTAGGATCTCCACGACAGGTATTAAAATTCTGGTGACCCAGACAAGCATTACTTCTACCTTCCATGCAGGCAATACCCAGTGAAGCACGAACCACAGTGCCAGGATGAAGAAAAGCTGACAAAGGCATGAGAACTGGGCATGTGGAAAGGGCAGTACTCTTTCTTTTAGCAGGAAGTATTTCACTCTCATCTAAGTCTTGCTGTAATCAGCGAAACAAAACCAAAGTTTACAAGTTACCACTGAAGTGGAGTAACACTTGGCAGTAACATTTGAAACTGAGAGATCTACCTGGATAGAAACACCTAAGAACAGTGAGAATATCACACCAGTACCACAACTGAAAATCCTCAACCATTTTACCAGCATACAACTAGGCACTGTGGGACGACTAGGAAGTTCCATCTTAACATGAGGAGGAACTTCTTTACTTTGAGGGTGGCAGAGCACTGGAACAGGCTGCCCAGAGAGGCTGTGGAGTCTCCCACTCTGGAGACATTCAAAACCCGCCTGGACACTGCCCTGTGCAACTTGCTGTAGGTGACCCTGCTCTGGCGGGAGGGTTGGACTAGATGATCTCCAGAGATCCCTTCCAACCCTGACCATTCTGTGATTCTGTGACTACAACAGAGCTGGAAGCTCAAGGCTCCAACCATGTGAACCAGGACGACAGCCTGATGAAAAGTTGTCAAAACATATGGTTCCACAAAACACTTCTATTTTGATAAATCGGCATTTCCTACAAAAATAAACCATCAGATAATTCCACACCAACTTCAACTAATTGAAAATCCTTTAATGAAAGCGTTATCTCTTACTTCACCATTTAATATAGTTTATATAATTCATCTCCTCAAATTAAGAAGGCAGGTCAGCACCTCTGTTTCTTTCAAAACAGTTCAGTGGCACATTAACACCATGGTTTTTGCATTTGGGGATTCAGCAATGGAAAGGAATGGTTTTGTCACAAACATTCCTTGGGTCTTTCTGAGCATCCCCAAAAGTGTTCCCCAAAGTGTTTATACTTATTCTAGGTTTTGAAACACATTTTTGCTTTTCCTCTTCTAATTTGTCTACATTGTTTGACAAGCAGTGCTGTTACAATGAATGTGCCACAGCACAGCTGCTGCTTCATATGTTTTAAAACACAATCACAAAAGGCTGGCGCAGCATTGGCCCAGACCTATGCCATTCGGGCAGACAGAATTTCAGTATCTCTTCCAGCATGCATCTGCAGGAGCGGAAGGAGGGAAAAGGAAAAGCAGAGAACTGCACTGTGCTCACAAACCAGCTAAATAACATCAAATGTCTTGAAAAAGAAAGTTATGGCAGGAATAGTGATTTGCCCAAGATTTCTCATCAAAACAAACAAACAAAAGCCAAAACCACAACACACAGAGAAGAATCAGAAACAAAATCCTCAGTCATCCATCCCTTGAAAAATGCTGCAGTAAGCAGTGTATTTGCTCAGTGATACACAAATCATTCATTCCACACAACTAAAGTGATAAGGCAGACCAAACTGCTACCAAAACTCATCTTTTTAGACACATTACACCACTGAATGCATGTGCTTTTGTAAAGTTACATGCTTGTAACTATTGCCATTTCATGGCATGAAGTCTTCAACTAAATCTGTACATAAACATTCCTTACCTGAAGAGATAAGGTCTGCAAGCTCAGATGATGCAATCCAACCATACTATTTTCCACACGCTGACTTTACTTGTGTAAAATATCTGTTGACATTTTAGGAAGAATGACCATACTGTCTGGATGCCTATTACTTGATATCATAGCCTGATTTACCTCTAAACACAGGAGTTAAGCTTTCATTATATCAAGAGTTACACACAGAAACATTCCCTTTGAGAGATCGTCTATTTATCTACGCAAGTGGTTTGACAGCTTTTAACTTTAAATTAAACAGCATCTGACCTTCAACGAAAATACCAAGTTGCTAGGCTTCCTGACTCCGTACTACCACCATTCCCCAGGCTACATTTAGACCTTTACTATACTGAAAACTCACAGCTCGTGTTTGCAGATGACAAACCATCAATTAAACACTCCCCCCTAAGTCACTGCCTGTGTTAGGCTATGTGCAGTGTTGTGATTCTTAAACTATCATCTATATGGTTAAAGACAAGGAGAAATATTTCCCTCAAAAACAAGGCCACACATATTCCACATCAACCACCTTTATGTTCTACAACATTAATAGCCTTCTGCACAGTAAATATCTTCTCAGCACACAGCTCTCACTATGGTCTAGTTCGGAAAATATCCACAGCTATGTAACACAACCCAGCCCTGCAGCACTGCCATACCACCCCAAATGCCATGCGACCTGCAACTGCTTGCTCAACTGCAGTGTCTGGGGAATTTTCTTAGCACTACGAGGTGACAAGACCAAAACACTAGCCACTTGGCTGCATTAGTTTTTGCCATCTCCAAGAATCAGAACACATAAGACCCAGATGAAAAGGGAGACACTTTGAATTTCTTAAAGTCACCATCTTCAAACCACCTGGGCTTCAACCTGAGCCTGTGGACATTAGCATTTTGAAGAGGCTCTATGCAGCCTACGCAGACCAGATGTGGCCATATGTGAAGCTGTTCAGTCAGTTCTACTCGGCTAGAAAGAGTCAGTTAAGCAGTTCTGTGCCATGGGTACACACGCAACCTCTACCCACCCACTGACCAACCAAGTGCACAAGAAAACAGATGCCTTAAAGCAAAATTTGGTTCCAACCTAGCAGCTAGGAAAGGGGGATCACACAATCATTCCACAAATCACACAGTATTCTACTTAAGTGTTTCTATGCAAAAAGAAGCTAATTATATATAAAAAAAAAAGCACCTACCTAAGTCTCTATGAATGAACAAATATCCCAGTACAGTACATTTACCCCACTCACAGTCACCTTGGAAATTGTCACAGACTGGGGAAGACAATTTCATAACTGAATACACACAGTGTTACTAGTAAAATGCCAATTCAGTTGAATGGCATTTTTCTTCTGGCAGCAACAAGAGTTTGTCTGTGGGATCATTTAGCTTACTTCTGCTGACACATTTTGCCCACTCTTGTGCTTCTGAAGAGACACAAAGGAAAATAAAAGAACTGCTTCTCTAAACAAATTCACCCAATGCACTCTGAAACATGTCAAGAGTGACACAGACACAAAACTACAATGCAGATTAAAGGCTTAAAAAGCAGAGGAACTCTTAAAAAAAGTGATTGGCAAAACAAAAAAAAGTTTGCTTCCTTTTATGATATGTGAAACCAACTCTTCTTCTCATAAGAGGAAGAGTAGTAAAACATTTTGTTTGCAAAGAAGTGGTAGAAATGAGAAAGAACAGAGCCTGGTGTTCAAGTGTTTCTGTGGAAGACAGTTTATCAAGCCACATAGTCCTCACTACCAGTCATTTTTATTTAAATTAGAACCACCTATCTTTCCACTCCACTGTCATACCTTCCCACATGAACAGCTAGCATAGTGCTAGACAAAATTCTGTCAAACCTGTGAAAAAGAGGCAAAGACTAAAAGAAAACTGAATTCTAAAAGAACCCATAGAACTCTTCCACTATTAAACTGCAGTTACCCTAGCTGAAGGGCAACTCTATGCCCCAAACCAGAATGCTGCCCATGCTCTCTACTGCCTCTGAATTCCCCAGCTGACTACAGTAAAGTTAGGTTTTTGAGAAGAACTTCAAGCACCTTGAATCCTAAAGAGGGTAACAAATCTATCCATGAAAAGAGGTCTTGGATAAATAAGACACGTAAGCTCTGAAATAAAATTGGGCATGGACATTCTTGTCAACAGTTCCTATTGCTGAAACACTGAATAAGGTGTTGTAATCAAATTAACTATATAACAGGGCATGTGAATTGCATAACTCAGCCTACAAATGTCTAGGTGGAGATTGCACCAGGCCATAAATTACCACTTTATTAACTTACATGATTTCTTGTCGTACATAGAAACACAACTACCTTAAAAGTGTTGTCTTCAGTTATGCAAAACAGGGTAATTCTAGGTGAAATAAAATGATTTAAGGCCAAATGCTTTGTTCTGTACATAGTTTGCCTACAACTTTTTTTGTGGACTCTCTGGATACAGCAAATGTTCATACCATTTTATGATTTTAGAGCATTAATTATTTTTTTTTTTTTTTAAGACTGACAACAGTTAGCCACACAAAGAAAACACCAAACTATCTCTGTGAAGATTAATACACAGTTCTTGACAGTATTGAGAAAACAGATGCCAGAACTTAGTGACTTCATAATTCCAGCGGGACAGGCTGAAATGAAGAAACAAGTCATGTAATGTCTTCAAAGTCAGTCATAAAAAGGCTAACTGTTCCCATAGATTTTTCTTATTGTTTCTAAAAAAAGGAGCCAGAACTTTTCCATCAGAAAAACATTAGTCAAGCACTCACTGAACATATGTTTGACAAGCTGTGTCTTACATTCATGTGAACTTTTTGACCATGGTCACACCAAAGGAAACTTACCTAGAAGCAACGGAGAATGATAAAAACGGCAAGTTTCATGCTTCACCAGAACAATATATTTGCCAGAAGATGCACATGCAAGAGAAAAAGGCAGCCATTCTTTACACTAAAAATCACAAAAATTGCCAAGCACAGAATTAACCTGATACGTGTTCTCACTACCTAGCTTGTGCATTTTTCAAATTCTCAGCAAAACTTGATTTTATTAACCAGATTTGGCATATACTTACATAGGGGACAGCAGTCATCCCTTACACTGTTTTAAACATGATTTTTGTCTTTCGTTATTTAACAAAAAATACATAGAGTAAGCTTACTAATGTCATTTACCATCTCAAGGGAAAACATTTGAAGTTAATATTCAGCAGCTCCTGAAAATAAGTTTTATATAGCATCTAGGTCCTGCACTAAGAAAACAATCATTTCAGTCTGGACACTGGAATGCCACAAACCCTCTTTATGCAAAAACACTCTTCGCTACCTACGCAGCATACTCAACACTGCTATGACAAAATAATTATTAATCCTGTGATTTTATCTGTCCAAGCTTCATGGTCTACCACAACAAGCCAGCTTGTAAAACCAGGCAGTTCACAATACAGATTCTAAAAACCATCTTTAAGACACTTTGGAAAACAGAACTTCAGAAAGAAAAACACTTAAAAGCCACAGCCCCAGAGTATATGCTTATTGTTTACATTATATACATTCCCTCAAAAAGTTGAATGTAAAGCATACTTTAAAAATTGAAAGTCGGAAAAGCGGACGGTGTATGTGGTGGGGGCAAATATTGTTGAGAGGGAGAGAAAGAGAAAGAAGAAAGGGACAATTAGATAATCTTGATGAATTTGTTTTTTTAAGAGTCTCATCTTCCTCCACTTCAAAATGCAAATATTTGCTTCTAATTATCATTTTTAATACAGAAACTTCACTGAGTACAACTGTTTTCAGAATGCTACTGACTTTTCCATTACTACAAAAGGATTTTTTTTTTTTTAATATGTTCACTTCATAAGTTTACTTTATAGCTCACTGGCTCTGCAGATTCTTTCATTGGCACAAAAGAAAATTTTTTTCTTACTTGAGCAGGCAATTGTGAATTCAGGAATGACAATCCCTAAACAAACTCAGTCTTGGAAATCAACAATAGAAGAGTCTTATGCCAAATCATTCATGAGCAAGAGGCTAAGATTAGACTTCTTAATCTGTAATATGACAGGCAGCACTCAAGTCAAGGTTTAAGTAACAAGTAAGTACCATAGATGACCTTCTACTTGATTTCAGGAGTGTTCTCTTTAAGCCTATTTAATTTTCAGGGTCACTTTCCTTCCTTTTGTCTAGTTTTAAGTATAGGACTTCTGCTAGTCTATAAAAGACCTGTCAGGCAGCTTTCCCCAATATGACAATTTTACTTCTCATTTTCATAAAGTTACTTTCAGAGCATCTTAAGAAGTTTCTCTCTCCTCCATATTTGCATCCTTCAAAAAAAAAAAACCAAAACTGATAGCTACTTCAATCTCTTAGCTCCAGGACCACAAACTGCGAACTAAGTATTCAGCCTGGGTCCTACAAAATGTTCAAGTACGTTTTTAATTTTGAATGAGCAGTCCTGTCAAGATCAACAGAGAAGTCACAAAGAACACGTGCTTATGAGGGTCACCAGAGAAAGGCATGAAGGCTTTAGCCTCTGAAATACTTACACCCAACCCAAGCTTTTCTGTAACTCCATTCAGTTTTTAATGGGTCAACTTCTGTAATAGATTTCAGGCACTTTGTATTTGTAGATATTTACACTGGTCAGCTCTACAGATAAAATATGCATACACACACTTATATATGTCAACAACCACATGCACATGTGGGTGAACCTAATGTAGTCCATCATCTTTACAAAGTCACATCTCTGTTCAAACCTTTGGCTGAGGTTATATATTTCTAGGGTGCCACATGTAAACTTCTCTAAAGAAGCTTTTAATATGTCATTTATAAGGAGAATGAAGGGAACAGGCACGATGCTTTGGGAGATTTTACAAATCGTGCAGGTGGAGGGGGAGGGAAGGGAGAGTCCCAATTTACACAAATCCACAATCTGTCTCACATTGTGTGTTTTGGAGAATCACAGAAGACAACTAATACTTTCACAGCCACACATGAGAAATTCAGCTCATAAGATTTCAACTTCAGATTACTAGCAGTTGTTTGCAGAGGGCCAGGCTTCAAAAGGAGAATAGCGACAAAGAACTTAAATAGGAACCAGAGCTCAAAAATCTTAATCTTCCCACCCTGTTGCACGGGTGGCCCTTTGGCATCTGTAATCCTATTCTCACTGAAGAAAATGGGAAGACTTCTGTCTCTGTACAGCCCCCGGATGACCATAAAGCCTATCAAAACTCAAAAATCACTGAGCCTTTCTTCCAGTCGTTGCTTGGCTCCATTTCAGATATGTCCTGCTGGACATTTAAAAACTGATGCATAGAAATCCTCTATGTTCTGATCTGGATTTTCCTTTTTTAACCTTCATTAGCTAATTATCTACATGAAACCAGCTGATAGCATCCATGCAACAATAGGGCCATGTGCCACAGTTTACAGGTAATCTGTTCCAGGCAGGGGAACTTGGAACTGTGAGCAAAGAGCCCCTCTTTATGTTTTGCAGTTACCAACAAGTCTGCCCATCAGCTACTTACTAAACTGTGGGCAAACTGCTCTGGTTACATAAACTGATGAGATTTCACCAATTTTAAGTAAGGCTAAAACAGATAGAAGAGAAAGAGAGGAAGATTTTCCCTCAGTTGAGGAGGACCGGGTCAGAGACCACTTGGCCAAGCTGGACATCCATAAGTCCATGGGCCCTGACGGGATGCACCTGAGAGAGCTGGCAGATGTTATTGCTAGACCACTCTCCATACTCTTTGAAAGGACATGGGGAACAGGAGAAGTGCCAGAGGACTGGAGGAAGGCCAACATCACTCCAATCTTCAAAAAAGGCAAGAAGGAGGATCCAGGGAACTACAGGCTGGTTAGTCTCACCTCTGTCCCTGGGAAGGAAATGGAGCGACTCAGTCTGGATGTCATCTCCAAACACGTTGAGGAACAGGAAATTATTGGAAGTGGTCAACACGGATTTACCAAGGGTAAATCATGCTTGACCAATCTGATAGCCTTCTATGATGTTATAACTGGTTGGCTGGATGAGGGGAGAGCCGTAGATGTCATCTACCTTGACTTTAGCAAGGCTTTTGACACTGTCTCCCATAACATCCTCATTAGGAAGCTGAGGAAGGGTGGGCTGGATGAGGTGACAGTGAGGTGGATTGAGAGCTGGCTGTGTGACAGAACTCAGAGGGTTGTGATCAGTGGCACAGAGTCTAGTTGGAGGCCTGTAATCAGCAGTGTCCCCCAGGGGTCGATACTCGGTCCAATTTTGTTCAATATATTCATTAATGACCTAGATGAGGGGACAGAGTGTATCCTCAGCAAGTTCGCTGATGATACCAAACTGGGAGGGGTGGCTGAC